>WACJ01000101.1:0-600000 GCA_008973525.1 Stenopsyche tienmushanensis
CACATATTTTTTTTAATAAAAGCCTGACACCATTGCTACATATCCTGGTGATATATATATGTCAATTTTCAGTGTTAAAATACACCATTCAAATATATATTTTTATATACAACGAAAAAATACTGGATGTCGTCCTTATGTTTTGTTAATGTGTAATTTAATCAATGCCTTTTCATATAATTCACGTGCCACATATTGAAAACCTCTGTTATGCTTAAATAAATTTATGCAGAAAGCTCTTTGGTAAGCACCACTAAAATTTCGTTTCAATCTGCTGGTTTAAGAATTATGTCAATTTTACGAAAGTAGACTTTAATAAATTTCTTACAAAATCGACTTTGTGCGAGACTTAATTCTGAGCACCCGGATCGTAAAGGTTCGAATTAAAAATGATTCGAATACGTTTTCGATGTGTTGCTTTTGACGCCAAACGAACTGCTCAAAGGTATGAATTGAAATGATGACGTTTGTATCAATCTGCCGCACGACATAGACCACCGAAGACCGAACGCGTAGCAAGCTTACAACAAATCAACGGTTGCTATGCTTTGTTTACCTTAGCGCCATAATGATGCATCCGTTAAACGTCTCACAAAACACATTTCGCATACAAACAATGGTTGTGCTAATTTAAAAACAGTATGTTATCTTATTAAATTTCGAGTATTGTGACACTGACAAATTTAATATAATTTTCAATTGCATGAAGCATTATCATGTGTATATTACTCGTAAATCGAATGTCATCATAGACGAGACATCTTTCATAAATAAGTATGGCATTTAGTTATCGACTGAATATTTGAACTTTTCATATTTGCCGAGGCCACCGTTTGCGGAATGCTAACATTTGTTCATAAACTTAAAGCACGATTACGTTCCTTTTGTCCTTTATTTCACAGTGTGTGTATAATTTCGTCTCTCTTTTTCTTCTTGCAGTTAAAACTCTCTGGAATGTAATAAGAAGATGGCAGTCAAGATGAAGGTGCATGTCGCGCTCCTGCTCAGCATCCTCGTCAGCCACGCACGTGCCCTGGAGCCAAGTGAGTAATCAAACATGTTTATATCCTCAATTTTCACCTGAACTGGCCAATTACAAGCTCATCAAGGTGTTGAACTGAGCCACTTAAATCCAAATTTATGTGATCAATCATTCATAAAAAGATTAACAACTCGACGCGCAGTTTTGAAGTATATTTTTAATATAAAACCGGGCAGAATTTTGCTTCATATGAAATTCAACGTGACTAAATGAATGCCTAAGAAACATATCACATATGAAATATGAATAACGTGGCCTCATATTGGTGATACGCTCTGATAAGCAATGCTGAATCAACCCTTTTATAAACTTAGATGTTATATTTGTATGTCCGCCATTTGTCATCCGTACAAATTTATCTGTCAGGACCGTCGCAGCGTGTATGAAGCTTGTATATTCGGTCATTTCTTTGCGTAAACATAAACAATACCTTTGAAATCGATTTATTATATCATTCGTATATCATTATTAGTTGATAAATTTGGGTTAAAGATGTATACAATTGTACTATGTACTCAGGATACTCTCTCCGTCTCTGTCTCTCATTCATAATCTCTGGAGCTGCAAGATAATATCTTTGTCTCTGTTTCTCTCCAAACTCAACGTGCAAGATACTCTCCGTCAATATCTGTCTCCGAGCTCAACGTGTAAGAATGCTCTTTCTGAATGACTGAAATTCGCTCGCAAATAGGCGATCATGGATTTTTAAAGGCTTAGAGCAGAAATACTCCATAGTTCTCTGATGATGGCAATTTTTGGAAGGCAAACCTTAATTTGAATTAAAGTGGAATAGATTCTGCTTTGGATTGATGGAATTAACTTGTCATTCAATACATTAATGAGCTTTTTAAATACATAAAATATTAATGAAGGGATATTTTAACCCCTTAAAGAGGTAAGACAGTGTAAAAATTTGACACTGTGTCTTACCTCTTTAAGGGGTTAAAATATCCCTTCATTAATATTTTATGTATTTAAAAAGCTCATTAATGTATTTTAATATATTTTTTAGACTATCATATCTTCTATGTGATTAACAGTCAAAATTAGAGATTTTTAATTGGTTGTTCAGTCCATTAAAAATATCAAAATTGATTTAAATGTGTGTCGATTACAGAACATTGAAATTCCATTTTTTTTATACTTTTAAACAACTTTTGGAAAACAAGATCTAATTTTAAAATGACATTAAAAACAACCATTTAAAAAAATGTCATCGTCGATATCACTAATTGTTATAAAAATAATCGCCATAACGTTAGAATAGTCCTTGTATGACGATCGAAACGGCCATATTTTCACTGTGAATAGCCTGTTTTATTTAGCAGTATAATTTATTTATCAGTTTAAATTGGTTCTCTATACAAACGGAAATAAATCTTGCGTGTTACAGTGTTATTAAATTGAGAATAATTTCAGTGATGTCTTTCATTGTCTTGTTTTGTGACGCACCCTATGTCATCTCGACAATATTAACGCCATATAAAATTAATTTATTAATAATTAGGGTCATTAAAGGCCCCGCCTGCAAATTAATATGTAAACGGCCTCAATAAAATATTAAACTTCATTAAGCAACCTGGGGGCGGGCGCCCTGATTTATGGAACGATGACATTTCGCGTCGATTAATTACTGGGCGCCATGTTTATTGAAATTCGGGCAACACTGGGCACATTCGATAATGTGTCGCAAATGACATTTCACTCGTTAATGAAATATTATCTATAAATTATGGGTCCATTGTTCCGACAGGGACCGCGTTCCTCACGCCGTCCTGATGACGTAGGGTCCGAGTGGTTCCTCTATGATTCATAGAGGAACTACATCGGAATGTAGATTGGATTGAAGTGATTCGGAAGACAGTGCTTAAGCGTAGAATGCTTTATGAGAATTGGTAACCATGTTTAATTATCTGATATATTACGGATACCCAGACAAAAGGGCGTTTTTTTAATGAGTAACTTTGATGGTCAGTTGTGTTTCCTCTGTCGATCAGATTACGTGTCTTTTTTTATCAGTGTTCGGTGAACGACTTGAGCGTGTCTTAAGCAAAACACTACAAAAACAACCCCTATTAACAATGGAAGGCTTTGTTCCAAGCAAACTATTTTTTGCTGCTGAATGTTGCTTGAGTTTCATTTAAAAAAAACGGAAACTACAGCAACTAAAAATATCTGTGCCATTTATGGTGAAGTTCTGTCAGTTCAACAATGCCAGAAATGGTTTAAAAAATTAAAATCGCGCAGTTTTTTCTTAGTAGGACAAACCAAGAAGTGAATCTCCTAAAAGTTAAAGATGTTCATTCATTCAAGAAAGAAGAAGAATGGATATTCATGGTTCTGCTGCTGAATTGCTGAAATAACCATGACTGAAAAATACCGCAGTCAACTGGACAGAATACAAAATGAATTGAAAAATAAGAGGTCTGCTTTGATTAATCGTCACACGGGTTATCTTTAACACATCAACGCACGGCCTCACACCGCTAAAATCGCTTGGGATAAATTAACCACTTGGTTGGAGAACGATTTAGCATCCCACACAATCACCAGACCTAGCACCATCTAATTACCATCGTTTCAAGCGATAGAGATGATGCTTGTATCTTATCTACCAAAACTTTGGGCAACATATTGGGCAACGAGAGTGTTAAAACGATTGTTCAAAGGCCCTCCGCAACGCTTGTCTACCCGGCTTATCCCTTTGAGTAGTGAGCTAATTTAAAATCATCATAGTCTTAGATGCCATATTTGCTTGTCCGCCACTTATACATACAAATCCACTTATATGTCAGGACCGCAGCGGCGCGTATGAAGCTTATATTTAACACTTTCGTCACCCAACATGAATCGGTGTTGTTTCTCACGGGGATGGAATTCAATAGTCGGAGCGTAAACAGAAGGAATATCGATGTTATATTATAACGCACGGGATTAACATAGACGACATGTGGCGCATCTTCTCTTAGGTATTATTTTATGTTAGATCTATAAGCTTGACTCTGTCATTAGTTAAATTAACAAAAAGTGAAGATAAGCAAGTGCGAATAGACAAGGATAAACATTGTCGATAGCATAAAATATTAGATCATTTCTTTAAGTAAACATAAACAATTCACCTTAAATCGATTAATTATATCATTCACACATAAATATTAGTCGATAAATTTGGGCTATCGATCTATACAATCGTGCGATGTACGCAGGAAGCTCTCCGTCTCTGTCTCCCATGCACAGCTACCGAACTGCGCAACATTTTATCCGTCTCTATTTCTCTCCCAGCTCGACGAACAAGAGTGCTATTTCTGAATCATCGGAATTCGCTCGCAAATACGCGATCATCCTACCATACAGGTCTCAAAAGGAACAAGAAGGTGCTAAGACCGCACCAACGTTGGAAGCTTTTCAGCCGAATTTTCAAAGTCCATATTTTAAACGCCTGCCGCCTTTTACTCATGGCGTCCATCCCTTGATTTTGACCTATTCAGAAAGACGTAGCAGCGTAAGATTCGGAGTCAGCACACTCTTCATTTTTAAAAAAGCCACCCTTATTTTCTCGATTCTAATGCAGATTTCATTGCCGTTGTCACCCGATTCATTTAGACTGCTCCCGTGATAATATTTGATGTGTGTGACTCTCTAACTTCTAATCATCAGTCACTTTGTCTTTTTTTGGTTCGATTTGAGTCCCATTGGAGCTATAGTCTGCAAATCTGTGTCTGCAAATCATGTGGTCAATAGTATATTATCATTAGCATACTTAATGTCATTGATGGACAATTCGACACAGTGTATTTTTCTAACGTTTCAAATAATTATTCTCGAAATAAAGGTTAAATACCAGTGAAGAGAGCACATATCCAATTGGTATATAAATGGCTTGATATACGCAAATCATGAGTATCTTTTATGCCTGGATATAAAATACAAATAAGGTTTCATTCGTTTGTTCGCTCCACATAGCCTGTTGCAGACTATTTTTGCGTATCTTACTTATGTGATACATTCAATGTGATCATTTTTAGGATACTTGATGGGAACGCTGTATTTATTCGTATGATTTAAATTTTCCATGTGACTTGTCAAGAATGATGGCAGGCTCTACGGCCATTACTGGCAATCAAATTCTCGGTACGCAGACAACACCCACTCGCGACAAATCCGGATGGTCTCACGTGTGCGACATAATTGCGTCACGATCTCAGGTTTTATACGTTCCAAAAATATCATTAGGTCCACAATAACTAAATTACATGTCGATTGTCTGCCGTAACCTTTCCGAGAAGCCAACTGTCAAATGAGAGCTCGTGTGTCGAAGTATAATTGCTCGGTCTAGATATATGTACGTAGAAAAACCGCTATGCATACTACACTGTAATTAGTATTTGAATTTCCAATTGTGGAGTAAGCTTATTTTTCTTGGCTTAGGCGGCATCCATCAAAGTATGATGGGATCAAAAACCATTTTTTGATCTAAAATAAATTATTTTATTGTTAAAAAAAATCATTTTTCATCATGTATTCGACAGAAGATTTTGTTTCAATTCGTTTTAAGCTATCAGGTCAATTTATTATAAACAACTCGAAACTCGAACTTTTCGGGTTGTCCATGGCTTCCATTTAGTATCTGCCTACACATCACAAACGTTTATTGTTAATGATAGCTATTGACAGTTGCGCTAGCAAGAATAAGCAATGCGCTAATCACGGGTTGTACATATCGGATCCTTTGACAGTTCTGACTGCTTAATTGGTTTAAATTTATACTTGTTGCTTGGGTGCATTTCAACGACATCGTATGTCTCAATTCTTCGAAATTCTTGGTATAACATCTCATTTTCCATTAGAACAAATAAAAAAATATAAATTAATGGCCTTACTTCAACGAAGCAAAAACGAATGACTCTTGAGAGAATGAATACAATCAAAAACCAACTTTCACATATACGTATTGTAAATACTTTTTTGATTAAAATTTTAGTTTAATTTTAGGCTTAATTATCTGGCCGTGGTCATTATTGATATAATTAGTGCAACCTACACTTATCCCCCGATTTACGCGGTATTTTCCTTGCGCGGTTTCACTTAAAAGCGGTCGAGAAAATATGTTTTTTTTGTTTTGATGTGTTTTGTAATGTAATGATATCGAGAAATTATTTACCGATGACGTTATAGCGAAGAGGAATTAGTTGGCCTTATTTTAATACCCGGAACGGATCGTGTACATGCAGATGAATCTTCCGAACCGTCATTATTTACTGCAAAAAATTTAGATGACCCTCTCAAGCTATCAAGAAAATTGGAAAACATTATGTTCAAAATTGATCCAAACACGGAACGTAATCTCAATTTCTAAAGAAACATTCGAAACACTTGTACACAATATGAAGAAATATATAAATACCTAAAAAATCACTATGTTTTTAATTAAAAAAAAAACTATTCATGAAAGCTCGAATATTTCCGCTAATTCTCAAATTTAATTGACCAGTTCTATTTATGTAATAGAACTTATTTATGTAATATTCGTTTTATTTATGTAATAGAACCTATCTTGTGTGTTTGTATGAATACCGCGTAATTCGGGAGATGAGTATATTTTCTTTATACGCATATCATAATTAGGGAATCAAATCACGGGATCCCGGACAGTTTTAAGGTGCTCATAAATCCCGAGATTAGTAAACGTAATCCCGAAAAAATCGGGATTGAAATTTTTATCTAACAGAAATCGTACAGCTCGCCAGCGCGATGAAGGATACTAAATCGAGACATTCCCGCTGAAATCTGGACGCTTGGAAATAGTGGCGTAACTACTAATTGGCGAGATTAGGCAACGCCTACGGGTCATAAATATCTAATCTTTGTATATACATATATAACAGTACATATATGTTTTTCAAATTGTTATATTAACTATTCCCTACCGGTGATGTATTTACTACACCTCGACTCTAATAATGGGAATATCGATATGAAATATAATAGATACGGGATTCAGATTTTTTGTATTCCTCCCTAATATAATTACGAATCACATCAAAGTATTATAGTATATAAGTATTCATCTTCAGCGACGGAAATAAATAATTTGTCGGGAAATCGGGAATTTTGCGAGTTTTTAAATGCAGGAAAATGCAAATTTTTCATTCCGAATATTTTGATGGAGTCGTTCCGTTTTTTCGAATGCAAACGATGAATATCGCGAGACTTATGGCGGAGATGCACTTTTTTTTTAAATAACTGATCAAGATTTTTCAACAGCTTATTTGGAACGCTTCCAAGAATATATTTTGTTTGAAGTTGTGCAATTTTTTACGACGCACATTCTGCACTATGCTAATATTTTTTGTATCGTCCCCCCTTGATATTTTATCTCGGTTCGAAAGGGGGTGAGTCTGAGAACATCGGGGCTTATTTGTAATCACTAAAAGCCGTTGTCGTATGTTGTTTTATTGGCGCTCGACAAAAATTATGCAGAGACACGAAACGCCAAAAATAAGCGGCATTGTGTTTGAGCTCCATGAAAAGTATTAGTCCGATACATATTTTACAGCAGCTCATATTTATGATATTTACTAATATAATACTCCAAGGGGTGTGAGGTGACATGAATAAAAAAAATGATGGGGTGCAGTGAAAATTATGTCGATTTTTGGCGGGGTCAGATAGCACCACCCACTGTTTGTTGAACGCCGTCCCTTAGTACGTCCATCTGATGTAAGAATTTATTCAGACGGGATATATTTTAAATAAATATCGGAAAACTTTAACCAATCGATATTGGTTTTTGTTATTATTAATATATGATATTTTACCTTGAAAATTTATTTCAAAGTTATGTACTGAAAGCTTAATTTATATCCTTCAAAATGCTCAAAGATATTTTCTCAATGCAGTGCTCTAGCAGTTTCCACAGTTTTCCTTGCAACTCATCAAATTTTAATCCTAGTTTATTGCTTTAGTTCGTAAATTTTCAGTAAAGTATAAGACCAGCGCCATTTTAACTGTGAATACGACATGATAAATAACTCTCCAAATTTAATGAATTTTCATTCGCAATATGAAGTAGACTTGATGGAGTCTTAGAGTTGAAGAGATGATGTAAGACCTATTAGAACATCCACGGTCCAAAATTGAAGTTTTCCGTCACATATTTACCTAGGCGAATGTGAATTTCGCCGAAGGTGGATGCTCGCTCAATTCCTCCAGTGCACTGTTGACTCTCTGTAGAATTAGAAAAAGAGAGATTGGAAAGAAATGGTCACCAATAAAAGAAAACGGAAAAGGCTATTCAGGAGAGCCGACCTTTAAAAAGTGCTTTTCTCCAGACGGTATTAAACTCAAGGTTTCCATTTTAGCAAAACGCCCAAATGGCCTCCATTGCAGACAAATGTCAAGCTCGGTATATATTTTGTACGTGTGCGCTATTATTCAGAAATGAGCTAAAACGATTAAAGATTATCGATTAAGCTTCACAAAAATAATCACAGTTTAGTTGAATGGTTACTTCAAATTATTTTCCGATTCCTTTAATAGTTGTGCTAATCTTTTACTTAAAAAAATCGCATATAGACGTATAAAATCGCAACAAATTAAATTCGGATTTGATTATACAAAATTTGTTTTAAATGTATTATATATTAAAACAGAATTATGCATTAGTATCTGATATATAAAAAATAGTTTCTGTTTGTTCGTATGTAATGCGCTTCTATACCGTTCATCCGATTGCGATAAAACTTTGTTAGCTCACTGTTTACACTTGTAAAAATAATATAAGCATAGATATTGTATGGATGCACCATGTTGGCGCATATTGGTCTGGTGAAATGAAGTTGGCCTTCGAGACGAGAGCGAGTATGCATATGCTTTTAGATCCACGTATTGCGTTTATTTTCAAATAATTAATAATTTCAACGTCGGTTAATTCTATGATAATTAATATGGAACACGTCTAAAAAATATATCTAATATTTCAAAACTACTGACAGCGTGATTTTAACCACAATTTGAATTAAGTTTATGCAATGAGAGTTTGAGAGCTCATCCACTGTATCTTTGTGAATTTTTTGCAAGTATCTCAACATGCACCCTGTCGACTGCAAACACCATAAAATTTAGGTGTCCTCCTCGTGTTTGTTATTTACTTTTTGCATCTTTTTTTTTGAAAATCGAGGGTCAAACGTATACCACACCCCGAAAATGGCTTAATTTAAATAACGACACCATCAATTCGGATAAGAGTGACAAACGCAGAGGCGTCCATAATTCAAAAATAAGTTTTGTAACGTAAACAGATTTCAGTTTTAAGAGGGGGTTAAATTTTCATCCCCCCCCCCCCCATTGCTAATATCTGCACCCGTAAAAAGCGGATTACTTAGTCGACAGTTTTTTTTGAAGGGGGAGTAGAAAAACAGTTTTCTTCGATTGTGGCCGCTGCGAACTTTCGTTGCGAATTATGTTTCATGCTCAATTTCTTAGAGTAATTTATGAGCGCGCCATAAATCAATGTTTTTTTTACCTTTCATAGATTTTATTTATGAAAATATTCACCCTTTTACTATTTTTAATAAATAATAAATGGAATCGTATTTTGTGCAATTATATGTGTACAAATGCCACGATATGTACAAATTATTACATACTTTTTGCGCTTTAAACCATATGATTCATTAGCTTTAAAAAAATGGTTTAACGCGTTCATCGCAAATACACCTCGATTCAGGCGAAAGATAATGATATGCGTATCCCGACGGAAATGTGTTAATATGTATAAATTTTTGTATGTCTCACACATCAACACAATCGAGCGGACACATTTTGCATTGATGATATGAAAGCTTTTTAATGATCGTGATGGTAATGTTAAGTTAAGTGTTTCATTGTAGAGTAAATTTAATCTTGGATTCATTATGATCTACTAAACCAAAAGTTGATGAGTCCACTAAAAGCGGTATTTCTCATCAACGCCATGTAGTTAACTCCGTAATTTGATTTTATCTCCGTTTCTAATTAAATTCTTCTTTAATTTCAGTGCAATGCGGAGCTCCTTTAGGAATGGAAAATGGTGCGATTCCTGATAAAAATATTACTGCTAGCTCATCGTTCGATGATGGAAACGTAGGACCACAGCATGGAAGGTAAGCGTTTTATTTTTTACATTCAATGTTTTGCGATTCCCCATATTCAAGTGTAACGATCCGGTAAAAATAAGTTTGCAAAATATGTCGCGCCGTTATTTTCCGATATCTCCTAGTGTTACGGCAAAACTTTAACCATGATCTGACTGAGATATCATCTGGCGGCCCCGACTTGGGCGAGACTCTTGCAAAGCAAATAAGGAAGAATAACAAACGGAAATCAAATAAAATAAATATTTTCCTTGTCGGCGAATATCGGACTCTTTGAGTGTGGGGGATCAAGAAAAATATTCGGAACCCTGACGCCAGCAATCGGAAAAGGGGGTGCCTGGATGCATCCATACAAAATGAATAATGATTAATGTCTTCCTAAACCAAATGTGATTATCGTAGTTGCTGTATATTCTGCGAACTATAAATACGACAAGGCCTTAAAGTGGCCATAAAATGATACACACCCATAAGTTAGGACTAGGGAATCCAATCCCGAGCCAAAATATCGATCCCGGGGTTTCGGAATTGCATTAGACCATCCCGGGACCGGGGTTTTCAATAGTTTAAGAAATTACATTAGTCAAAAATTACATTGGTCAAATTTGATCAAAAATTACTAATAAGTCAGACAACTTGCTGCTGAAAATGCACACTCAGCCTCCACACTCGTTGGAAGTATCGTCATCAGATATTTAAATGATAGTTCGAGTTGATGACCGCGTTAGTCCCCATTTTCGTATAGCACCATCAATGTGACTGATAAAATTCCTTTCTGCCGAGACACGGATTAAAACTCGCAAAATTCCCGATTTCCCGACAAATTATTTATTTCCATCACTGCAAATGAATAATTATATACTGTAATACTTTGATGTGATTCGTAATTATATCACGGAGGAATACAAAAATTCTGAACCCCGTATCTATTATATTTCATATCGATATTCCCATTGTCAGAGTCGAGGTGTAGTAAATACATCACCGGTAGGGAATGGTTAATATAACAATTTGAAAAGCATATATGTACTGTATATATGTATATACAAAGATCAGACATTTAAGGCCCGAAGGCGTCGCCTAAGTTCGCAAATTAGTAGTTACGCCACTGTTTCAAAGCGTCCAGATTTCGGCGGAAATGTTTCGATTTAGTATCCTTCATCGTGCTGATGAGCTGTACGATTTCTGTTAGATAAAAATTTCCAACTGTCCAACTGCTTAACGCGGGACTACCTACAGGTACTCGCTAATATAAAATAAAATTCTATAATGATTATATTGTTCAAGATTTTATTTAGATGCGATAGGTGCTTATCGCAATGAGTTTAACGTTTAATATTTTGCGTTAAAATTATGACTTTTGTCCCGAGTGAATGAGTTCTTGGACCGTTGAAATATTGGATGTCTGTAAACGCGGCGAATTTTCCGTCTAAATCATAAGTATATTGAATTAAAGACAAGAAGTTGGTAAAATACGTTGAAAACAACCCTCGATCAAAGATCAGGGATTATATCAATTATAACTTGGCAAAGTTGTGTTTTTGAAAAGTCTTATGAGAAACGTTGTCTTCTAACGAATGGTCGGAGTAAGTAAAGCCACTCAGCAAAGGATTTCTGACGGAGCTGCAACTTAATAACTAACCCTTTGCGGTCTTCGAACATTTGCAGGGCACATCCCGACTTCAAAGACAATAATTAGAGAGCTTCATCACTAAGTTTAGCGACGGTGAAATTGACAGGTGTACAATTTAGTACGCCTCTTCATGCGTATGTACATCGATATGTGGCATCCCATATATTACCCCTGTACATATATACCATGTATATTATATGATTTAAATATATTTATTTATAAACCTATAGTAAAAGTTGTATAGAGCTGGTCAACTTTGATTAAAGAACGTAGCAATTTTGCAACATCACAATGAAATCGATATCAGGTCTTTTTTTAAGAAAACGCTCGTTGTGATGATCGGGAAAAAATGACGCGATAATTTATCATCGCGCCTATAGCAGCACGCTTAAATCGCCCGTTTCCCTATATCCCGTAGGAACTTGTGCATATTTATTGTGCGAAAATGTGAAAAGTCATCGGGAAGCGGCATGTGCGTCGATTCCCTATTTCTCGGTGTATTTAAACAGAAAGTAAAAATCGACAGAAGGAGGAATATCCGATAACACCCTCTCGACGGATCGTTAGGGCATTCCAGTCGTTAAAAAACAATTTTAACTTTTAATCACTCCCTTTTACCGCCAGGGGCGCATTGGACTTTGCGGTCAAATTACTGTTTACTGTTACTAATCCTACTATTGACTGACCCTTTCAATGCACTCTTTATAGATATATAGTACCTACTCTCAGGACTACGTTTCATTATTCAGGCTTATATTTTTTGTAAAGCAAGTAAAAAAGTTTGTAAACATTTTGCATTTTTTGTTTTTGATTCCCGATATGTTCATGTGTAAAACGCTCTCAAAAATGCAAATAATGAAAGTATACACCCAAAAAATCTACCATAACCACAATCAATTATAATTTACCACTGCTAAATTGATTCAATTTTCGCTATACTATCGTGACTGAAATGATTCCTATTATATAGGTCGGAGTACAAATCTGGATTATGAAAAAAAAATGTGCAACGTACCAACAAATTAAAAGATCAGAAGTAGTATTTTCAATATTCTGAAATTTAGTTTGGTTTAAAAAAATAAATATTGAGCTGATTATTACAGTCGTGAAGTTACCCCTATGACTGCATAATTTCGCAACTCACTCATATATATCTTCCACATAAAAAAATCCTTTCCCTAAAAAAAATCTCTTATGGAGATTGCCCGTCTATATGTGGCAATGTACATGGTACCTTAAAAAGGAAGAAGATTGAAATTAAGAATCGCTCATGCTTCCTTTGATGATGAACTGAATGCTCGAAAACATTGGGTACATTAAGGTCCACCGCAAAATTCCTAAACCGCACGATCCTTGCACCCCATACACAGTGGCCCTCTATTTCCACACATCCGCGCTAAGACTATGGATTAGAAGAGGGTTGCACCCTGTGTAGGAATCAATCGCCCCCAGTTCTGCAAGGGCTTCCGGTGAAATGGTCCATGATCGGGGGAGTTCTTCGATAGCCCTTAATGTTTCTGTTGCTTGCTCTTTCATTGTTTTTAAATGACGGCAGCATTGTGCTGTATCAAATGGCAAAACATTTTTTATTGCAGTTCTTCCAGTTTCTCCCCCGACAGCCCTCGCATAGTCGTGGATTCCATTCTGGAGATTATGTGGAGAAGCTTGTTTAAAATGACATCACAGTTTGAATGCACTTTAAAACATATTAATTAATGCGGGTTTAAATGATTAGAATTAATATCTGTAGTTTTAATTATAATTGCAATAGTTGTCGGCTTTGTGCCAAATTCAACCGGCAATTTTCGAGGACGCTTTGGCGTGTTTGAGAGAAAATTCCTCTTTGTTTTAGAGCTGCTGAATACGTTTGCAAGTTAATTGAGCGAAACAATTATAACAATGCTTGCATTGAATTTATAGATTCCAATTGAAATGTTATTGCTGTTGACGTGAATGTATTAACTAAGCCATTGACTGTAGTCTAATAGAACTACGACCAATAATTCAGTTAGTAGAACATTTAGTATGTCAAACGTTCAGACAATGGTTTATTTACATACTATTTGTCATCGAAAGCACTTGAATTTGTGCTTTAAAGTGTTTTCCAGCTTTTTATTATACACGTTTGCACATTCATGAATAAAAAATATATGTAAATATATCATTTTTACTAAAGATTTATAAAAACTTATATTATTTTTTTTCGGTTCAGTGTCATAACGCAGATGACAAAATGTTTTTTTTTTTGCTTTATCAATACGTATAGCTTATAATTTTTTTTAAATACGATTAAGGCTCGATTCTCACTATGGTGCCATTCACGGTTTAACCTTTTCGTTAGTGAGCAAATTTAAAATCGATGAAGTCGTTGATGTCATAATCGCTTTACGCCGATTACTTTCTGTCAGCTCCTAATCAACGTAAGACAATCTTCAATTCACTTCAATTCACTTGATAGTGAATACAAGACCACGTCATTTCTTTACATAAACAATGCACAAATAATCGATTCATTTGCTCCTCCTTTAGAAGGAAATGATAATTGAACAAAGCTCATTCAACACGCAGAGAAGAACGGCAAGCAGTTAAATAAACAAACACTCTCGATAACACACAATATTCGGTCGTTTCTTTGCGTAAACAAATAACACACTTGAAATCGAAATCATTATAAGTCGATAAATTTGAGCTTAACGATCTATACAATCATGCGATGCATATGAAGAAGCTATCCGTCTCAGTCTCCCGAACTACGCTAAATTCTCTCTGTCTCTGTCCGCCTCGGAGCTTCAATGCACAAGAGTGCCCTTTCTGAATAGTGAAGGTCAAAACGGATATTTCCGTGAGTACTCATGAAACGGTTAATCTCGCTCCGGTCTCGGTCCGATCTCTATCCGGTCAAATTCTATGAAGCAAACTAAAAACCTGGACAGATAATAAATTTCGAAGAATTATTAGGATTCTTAAAAATGTATTTTATTGCATTTAATGAATCTGCTATTTTAATAACGGAAATGCCACGAAATCTACCACTGAAACGCCAAAATATCTTTCCACTACCTTCCAATCAATATAATATTTGGTTAGACTTTTACTTTTTTGAAACAGTAAAAAGAAGTTGAAGAAAGTAATTTTCTTTATTTTTTTTATTATTGTATATAAAGATAAAAATCTAGACAAGTGGGTGCCACACGAACTGTCAGAAGGCTAAAATTGAACCGCTTGGAAGTGTTTTCTTCGTTGATAAATTCAAATACATAACAATAGTAGTTATTGACAATAAAATAAGTAGAAGAAATTGATACAACAGTTTCTCCCCGAGTCTCCGATGACTAGTTTTAGGGATTTCTTACGAATAAAATTATCTAATTTCTATCTTCCTTCAAAAACCCAAAAATCTAAATGGAATCGATTTTTTTAAAAATATACCTCATCAAATTTATTTTTTCTGATTAAATTTCGTATAGTTGATGGTTAAACCGACATAACTAAATTGATTTTTAAATAAACTACATGTTTTTAGTTTAGTTTAGTTTTAAGTTTGCAGGAGTGAACTTTTAAGTCAGGGGATGACACATTTGGAAGGATTTATTCATACAGTTTATGTCTTACATATATGTATCAGCTTTTATGAACACATTTGAACTTTCACTTGCCAAACTAAAGACGATATCCAATTTCAATTTTCGCACTTTACATCCAGCTAAAATGGATTTTTTTAAATACATTATTTTTTATGTATTTATTGAACTTCGTGTAGTCACTGATTGAACCAATTTTAATTGAATTAAATTTAATACTTTTTTAAGAATTAAATCGCCAAATCATATACAAAAACATCTTCACTATATACAAACCTGTATATATAATATGAGTATTAAATAATATTATTAATCACGACAGTCTGTATACAAAATGCGATACGAAAATATTAATACAAAATGTTTTTTTTTATATTCCATTGATTGTTTTTGTCGTTATTACAATCGAAGTTAAAACAAAACTTGCCAAACACAATTAATAATTTGTATGGTATGAAAGTGAGATAAAGTACTCTGCATTTATGGTAATTCAAAAACAATATTTTATGGATCATATAGTGTGGCAAGCCCTAATTACTGAGGAAAGTCTCTTGTTTCCGTAACATTATCTTGGAAGGCCTTAATGAAGCGCGACGATATAGGGGGAAAGAGCGGTGCCGCTTTAAAATTAGAAGTTCCTCCGACAACCCAATTAAAGGTGTGACCCGAAACACTTTTTCCCGGAGGTGTGCACAGGCAACAGGCCCTGAACGAATTATAAACAAATTACGCTACCGTGTTGTTTGATGGCTGACGGCGCCATTAATCATCGTTTTAACAAACTTCAGCTGGAAACATATCGCGGGGAAGGTACGGGAGTAGATACCGGCAGCTTAGGTAGCCGGCCCCAAGATGGGGTCAAAGTGTTCTCCACAAAATGTGTTTTAGATGTTGAGTAATGGATGTTTGACTTTTTCGAGCGAAAACTTAATGGAAAAATGAGAAAGCGCGCCCAAGAACGGCCTCCGGAACAAAATCTTCGATAAAAATAAACAACAATTGCTAATTTTCGCGTACGCAGCGGGTCAAATCTGGAGTTGGCGGTTCCCGAGAATTTTTCATGCAAATCAGGCACGTGGTCTTGAAATTTGCTATCGAGGCGAGGGTGGAATTTGAATTTGAAGTACATTTTCCATTATGCACGGTAATAAGCATTTAATGAATCTGCCATCGTAATAACGGAAATGCCACGGAATCTACCACCCGAACGCTAAAGTATCTTTCCACTACCTCCCCCTATCAATATTATATTCGGTTGGAATAATGTATCTTGAGATTTAATTCAAATATGAAATTCGCATCATCATACATAAAATAACGAACTAAAAAAATCAAAATTTAAACAACACTAGATAGTTCCGCGGTTAACCGATTGAACCAATAACTCAATAATCTTGGAGTAATACAGGACCTGTGACTGTTGACCACATTTTTAAAAATGTCAAATGATTGGTTAATATTGCTAAAAGCCACCTAAATATGTATATATATTAGGGTGTCCCATAAGTTTCTTTCGTTTTCATATTAAGAAAAAAATAAACAATAATTTGTATAGCATCAAAATTTATTGAATAATATATGATCCATTATGTTCTATTATCTTTTTCCATCTCTCCGGAAGCCTCATAATGCCTTCTTGCCAAAATTTTTTGGCAAAATATTGATCAAGGTACATTTTTATATCATTTTTTGAATTAAAATTTTTACCACGTAATGATTTTTTAAATGGAAGAAATAAATAATAATCTGAAGGGACAATGTCCGGAGAGTTTGGAGGATGAGGTAAAACATCCCAGTCAAATGATAATAATTTATTTCTGACGAGCAAAGACACACGAGGTCTTATCGTGATGAAAAACAACGCCTCGTCTGTTCGCTAATTCTGGCCGTTTTCTGGACAATTGCATCCTTTGGATTGTCTAGTTGGTAACAATATTTTGTTGAATTGATCGTTTCACCTTGCTGAAGTAGCTCATAATAAACTACCCTCTTCCAGTCCCATTAAATGCATAGCAAAACTTTTTTTGGATGTAGGCCAGGTTTAGCTACAGTTAAAGCTTCTGTACCCTTGATCCAAGACCGTTTACGTTGGATATTCTCATATCAAAATTGAAACTAAAAAATCATGGTTCGAAGTCCAGATAAAACCGAATAGTAAAACGGTGCTTTATTGAGGTATACTATATTTTTACATAATGAATCTAAATTGGTGTTTTTACATTTAAAAATAATTCTACTCCCCAGTCATTAGCAAATTGGTCATCGTTCACTTGTGCACTGTACAGCCCATTGCCATTCCATTTTAACACGTCACTCCCGCTGACATCTGTTGAAACTGCATTTGGCCGTACCACAATAAAGCGGCATAACGACCCCAGGGCCGATTTTGGTCGTTGTTGGAGGCACACCTAATATACAATTTATTCCGACTGAGGGGAAAAAAGTGCAACGCAATTGTAGAATTATTTAGGCAGCGTCAAATGACACGACTGCAAAGCCCTCGCCGTCTGTGCTCGGTAGTCATAAATAACGCCGATAATAGAGATATATTTCACCGCCTCGTAGATCCGGCGTAGAGCCTCGGAGTCTAGCCTGTAGATCTTCGCGGGGCTACTCTCACCTGAATACATCACGATGCCGGTTAATGCACCCTGGGCCGCATAATCGTATTACTAACCCGCCCTACCCTCCTGCGATATAATTCTCAAACATTCGCCAAATAATCGCTTCACTTTAACGAGCGTGCACTATTGCCCTTTCGCGCCCTAAACCACGCGCATATGAGAACATTAATGGCACTGAATACAAAATTTATCATATTCAAGTAAATACTGTGCTCGGTGGATGGAAGCATAAATGTTTGAGTTTTACGGGAGGTACACTCTAAAATTTCTAAGATTTCCTCAGCTTTTTACATAAGTAAAAATTGCTGATTTGATAATATTTTTTTCTAATGTAACAAAAATATGTATTTCAAACTCATATCAAGCTACATGGGGGACGGTGGCTCGACTATGGAATTCTTCAGGATATACGAACTCGCACGTGGGTCTGTTTACTATCGGATCACTAAAGCTGATCAAGATAATGAAAATGGTTAAGTGGCCCTCAAAAATGGTTAAGTGACAAAATAGCCCTCGTCTTAAGTAGGATCTTTATTTAACTCGTAAAGGAATTCTCTAAAGATAAGTGGACGGGAAAAACACATCTTCCAGCAATCAAGGCTTTTTATTGTCTCTCCAGTCTAATTTTCTATACTTCCACATTTCAAGCTCAAACACGTGTTGGAGGATAAGAAGAGGCCATTGCTAGTCTCACTAAACGCACTTGCTACGATTAACAATAGCTTCAACACTTTAAATTTTGGTTACCCAAAAGAGTTTTCGCATTTAAGAATGCAAACATGTGTGATTTTCAACATATTCACGCTCGATACCTATTCAGTGATGCAGTGACGCATATCTTGTCTCACATATTTGTCTGTAGCATAATGAATATAATATAATATCGCATTTCAGCTGAAATTTTGAATGTTGGACTCGATTGTTCGCAAGTAGAAAGAATAAAATTTTGATATTTTTTACGAGAACTGGCTCAAAGATTCCTTTATGGTTTCTATTGTATTCAATTATTTTTGAAATTCAAGCTCCATTTTTTCAATCATCAGATCTAATGAGCTTTCAAGAAAGCCCGCATGTAGACAAAAGTAATCCTCCGATAAAAGCAGCATCCTTACAATTATGAGAAAATTTTAATTAAAACCTACAAAAGAAAAGCCCTTCAATCTGCGTAATGGAAAGGTTGCGTACTGCGGCAACAACAATTGCGACAGCCTTCATATTTGAAGATTTAAACGTATTAATACTTCAAAAAGACCCAAGCAAAAGATTCTAATTAGGCACGCTCAAAATAATTAGCAATATCACATAAATTTATGTCAAGAAATATTTAATCCCGCGGCTGTCAGCTTTTCACGTATACAAGATTGAGCTGTAACAACGACAAATTGGCCTATAATTCAAATGGAAAATATTCATAACTCGATTTAATATATAATTTCAATTTCTCAATGACAAAAATCTTTTTCCAATTTAAAAATCCGACTTGGAACTGATTTAGGATATAATACGTGCAATTATACCACTAATAGGCTTATGCACCATTACCCGCAACAATGGAATGATAGATACTGTAAATTATGACAAAGAACCGGAGAAAGAGGGAGAAATTCATAATCTTCTTTTGCTTCAAAGTTTTTGCAAATTGCTTTCGCTCTTTCTGGAAAATAAAAAATCCGTGTCGTAAAATAATAGATGTAATATTTTCACTTTGAATGTGTATTTGATTACCGGAGTTTTTTGCCTGAATTCTGCGAAATTCATTCCCAAAGAAAGTTTTTAAAATTCAGACTTATTACATTTTAATTTTGTTAAAAAAATATTTTGATTAATAAATGTGAATAGATTTTCTTTAATACTAATAATTCGGCGAAGGTACTTTCTACAGAAAACATTATTAAAAAGGCATTCAAAATCAGGATGAATAGATACGCAAATTAAATCATACGACTGACATGAAATTGAGAAAAAGTGTTGAAGTGAGAAAACGCACAAAATTAGTTTTATATCATAAATATTGTTAAAAAAAATATTTTTATCTAAAAAGCAATAAGTGAAATGCAGATGATGATGATCGGTTATCTAAATATTCGAATATATTTGCCCCTTTTCCAATATTCGTATATTCGAACATTTGTAAAATTAATCGAATATTATTCGTTATATATTTTTTAAGAAAATTGCTCGATGTTCTTCTGCCAATCGAAATAGCAACAAAGAAATGCAAAAATATGCCAGGTTTATTGAAATTATTTTATTGAATTTGTGTAAAGTTTATTAAAAAACTATTCAAAAATATCGATCATGCCAAAAAAAAAAGGGTGATATTTTAGATACTGTCGATAAAACCAAACTCAATGACAACTGAGAGGGTTTTTTCAACAGCGGGCTCAATAAAAATAAAATTACGGTCAAGCTTAAAAGTAGGACGTTCAATGCACTTTTTTTAAAAATATGTATTGCTGAAAAGTAAATAAAATTCTGATCCTTTTGATTTCGCTAAAACCAAAAACCTCAAAATTTCACTTGATTTCTAGCCTTTGTCTACGAGAAAACGCGTTGCGCAACAGAAGATGATACTTCTCGCCCTCTTTGTGTGATGAGATCAAGAACCTTCCTTCCTGAGGGAATAAATTTATTTCTAATGAAGGGAACTTTGTAGAAAAATAAGATGCTCCATTTATATTTTTATACAATAACATTAATGAAAAATTCCGGGTTATATTTGAATCACCCTCGTCTACATATATAAAATATTCGAATACTCGAATATTTTACCAATTTCACATTCGATATTCGAATAATTGATTTTACGAATATTTGGGACCCCTAATTAGCACTTTCAGATATCATCTTCATGATTTTTGGAAAAAAAAATGATTAATTGATGCTATTAATAATTAGAAATTATTTGGACAAACCATAGTTCACCGCTGATGTAATTTAAAAATAAATACAATGACGAAAATTTTATTGGAATCTATCCTTCATTAAAATAATGCAAAACTGGGAATGTTTTATTGGATCATTATTGTAAGTTAACTACTCATAGGTTCTGCCCGATTGCATTGTTCAGAATTTACATTTGAAGAACCAGAAAATTAAGCTTGGGCTCAATCAGAATGATCTTATAGAAATCTTTTTATAATATGTGAAACTAACCGAAACTATAGTATGCTTTTATCATTTTAATATCAGGTGTACATGGGGCTAGATTTTCGAGCTATAGCATTATACTAATGTTAGTAAGCTAGTGAGATAATCTAGAACTAGTACACGGAGCTAAAGTTACTAGCTAGCTATAATAGGTGGAAAAAATAGCCTCGTGTATACTGGACATAATTTTTATCCATATATATATAAAGCCAATCTTCTCGCATAAACTTTAAAAGCATTATTTTCAATGAGTTTTGAAACTGGAATCGAAAGTGGAAGGATTGAGACATGTGGAATATAAGTATGACATTTCTTTTCGGGGCGCATATCCTGCGGGGAGACATGGCGATTACGAGGGCCCCCCGTCGACCACAGCCCTGATCGATATCAATCGGTGACCATTCTGTACTTCGCGGGGGCCTCTTTTCTACTTGTAAAGCTTCGCTGTTTTCAATAAAGTAAGTTTCCCACTCGGCGGGGTGGAGCCCACCCGGAAAATTTATTCACTTTATGGCTCACTCCAAACTTATTCTCCACGACGAAAGTGATAAAATACGAGCACCGCCTCGCCCTGTAACATTTTAAAAAGTTTAAAAGCATTCCGCGGCGTATCCGTGCGGAAAATGTATGCAAAAATATTTGATAGTCACGAAAAAAATTGCGTTGCTCCACCAGGCTGAGGTGTTGCTTACCACCCTGGATTTCCTATCATCGGATCGGATGGAAACTGATATAAACTAATAACTACTATTGGCAAACTTTTCATATTTGTTTTACCGTATAAAATGTATCCACAGAGCTTTTTATTTATATTCAAATAGGAGAAATGTACCAATCATTTTAAGAGATCATGATTTTTTCTGATCAATTGTTTTTAATGAGAGTTAACTTAACCTTTTCGTTAGTGAGCAAATTTAAAATCGATGAAGTCGTTGATGTCATAATCGCTTTACACCGATTACTTTCTGTCAACTCCTAATCAGCGTAAGACAATCTTCAATTCGAGGCAGAGCCACTTGTCATGAACACTCGTCATTTCTTTACATAAACAATGCACAAAAAATCGATTCAAGTGCTCCTCCTTTAGAAGGAAATGATAATTGGACAAAGACTCATTCAACACGCAGCGAAGAACGGCAAGCAGTTAAATAAACAAACACTCTCGATAACACACAATATTCGGTCGTTTCTTTGCGTAAACAAATAACACACTTGAAATCGAAATCATTTTAAGTGGATAAATTTGGACTTAATGATCTATACAATCATGCGATGCATATGAAGAAGCTATCCGTCTCAGTCTCCCGAACTGCGCTAAGTTCTCTCTGTCTCTGTCCGCCTCGGAGCTTCAATGCACAAGAGTGCTCTTTCTGAATAGTGAAGGTCAAAACGGATATTTCCGTAAGTACTCACAAAAAGGTTAATTTCTATACTTATTTAAATAATTGAAAAACCAATCTCACCCAATCCATCTGTCTCAGGTTTTATGAAAATATAACTCAAAATCGATTTTTAATTATTTTCAATCAATACTTTTTATATTTCTTTCAAGTAAGGAACCTAAGTATTTTTACATATTTTTCAAAATGCTGGGTCCGGTAAGTCGATTTCAATTCAATGTATTTAATCACTGGATGTTAAAGCAATAAGTACGAATCCAATTTTACAGTTGTACCAATTTCAAATGTTGATCTGCATATAGCACTTTGAACACTTTAGTTTTATTCGTTGAATATGGTTCGAATGTATCGAGTTCGATATGATATTTATGATGGTTAATATCTAATGTAGTTAGTATTCATTTATAAAATCTTTTGTGAATAGCTGATGCAAGCATGAAAAACAGATTTTGTCCCCACTGGCCATGGTTTTTTGAATATGATTTTTAATAATTATAATTTACGATTAATAGTATAAAAAATAAATATTACGTATAATAAAAGAGCTCGTGAACAATTTCTTCAGAAGAATCGCTTTCAAGCCTAGGGCCTAAGCCTAGGGTAACCCTTGAAAATATTTAAATCATAAACAAACAACACAAAAGGTAGACAATAAATTTTATAGTTATTTTAACAGTGCATATGCAAAAAAATATTAAATAACGCCAACATGTCTATCGAATTAGGCGAATAACGTGAAACATGAAACATATTCATTTCGTGGTGCGTTGAGTGACAACTCTAGCAATATTCATAAATGTATTTTCATGTTTTAAACAAAAATACGTGGATTGCGTCTATAGACGCGTATGGCTTGTAGAAACCTAAAGGTGTTTTTGGTCTCGTCTATAGACGCTTATGGCATTCAATTGGTTATATGCTTTTGTATGACAAAATGTAGTAATACAAAGTGCAAATTTATAAGATATGACTTTAAGCACGGGAACTAGTAATTGTTAAGCGTAGATGAGATATCATTACATCTAATAGCCGTTTTTATGAATTATAACCAGCGAGGTTGAAAGAAGGTAAATGATGACGGATCGCACTACTGATGAGGATCACTCCTTCCCAATTAATTTTGTCGAAGATATTCGGTGGTTCTGCCAACGCACGTATTCTCAAAACAATCAGTGCTCCTCGGAGACATCAAATCTTCAGTCAGCTGGAGTCCCGGAAACATCGGCGGGAATATCCAGGGAATGCATTGTGCACGTCATAAACCGTGCACAGCTCGGAATAATATCCAATTCTAGTAAGAACATTCGCTGACAGGGGTAGGCGCTTGCTGTCAGGACTCCTCATTCCTCAAACATTTGTAACGCTCGTTGCTCGCCTACTCTCATTCGTCATCTGTCTCAGTTAATACGTGTGTTTTGTCATACACCCCTCGCAATTGGATCTCCAGGGAAGAGACTGCCAAATATATTTATTTAAAAACATCTTCCTTCCGCCGCTATTATGGGAAACACCGGAAGGATAAAGGATTTTCCGCCCTATGTCATACCTCAAATCTTGTGACGCTTTCATTTTCATTCGTGAGATCATTGAGATCCATCATTTTGACAAAACATATTATGCATATTGAATACCTTATTGTATGACTGTACAAGATTAGCTTTTTAATATCCATAAAATAGATGGATAGTTTTATTCCGTAGAAAAAAAGCGCCCTGATCAATTCCCGCCCTGCAAGTGTTCTTCAGGGTGTACGATCGTACATCTGAAGCCAAACACGATAACGGAGATGATCAAATTGTAACAAATAGATGTTCGTCTTAACCAGGATCTTTATTTAAGTCGGAGAAAGATTTGCTACGCGACTACGGGTGAGCCGACGGGAAGAACACATCTTCCCGCGGCCAAAACTTCTTTCCTACGCGTTCACATTACAATATTGCGCACGCATTACACGTCATTATAAAACATAGTTCTCTTCATTATTAAACACAATTCCACGTCGCTTTAGCAGTCAGTCGATTAGATATTTTTCATATATATTTATTTATAAAGTATATATTTTTTAAGCTTTGAACGATATTTTGTGTTTAAAAAAATAAATAATGTGTCTCGTTGCTCGCCTAATTTATTTTCACGGTATATTGAGTGAATTATTCTTTATATGCTTCCATAGTATCACATGAGATATAAGAAGTAGGACAGAGTTCACTGAAATCCATCATATTGATTTAGTCAATAGATATGAGTCGGTTGATAAATGATGTGTGGATTCAAGCAAAGAAAGCACAGAATTTAAGATCAAAAAAATAAAAATAATGATACTACGAAAGCATCCCGCGTTAATATTTATATTTTGATGGATTCTTAATGTGTCGATCTTTAATAAAAATATATTAAACGGCGATATTCGGGATTAACTGTACTCGAAATGGGTCTTAAAATATATTGGTGATGCATTATAAATGCATGCTCTGTCCTCTCTTCTGCTTTCGACAGAAACAAATTACTTGCATGAGTGCTCCGTCGAAAAAATGTGGTATGCAAATCACGGGTTCGGTTTTGGGACCTTTAAGGTACACCGACACTATTCGTCATATTTTTTTAGCTTTGGCAATTTCGAAAAACTTTTGCGATCGTCACATCTCCGACCGATTAATTTCCATGTCCGAAATTGATGGGATTATTCTGGAAGCGTCGCATTTCATACGAACATAAATGTACTCGTACAACGCCTCTACTTTATATCATCTTAAAAATTACCATTTGAAAACCTTAACGTAGATGTGTTCTTAGTTTTGCTTCCTTTTTTATCCATACAAATGTTTTTGAAAGAATTCCATATACAATTTGTATTGTTTTCCATGTATAAAATTGGTAGAAAGTGACTCTACTTATAGTGACGCATAAGCGCTTTAATTATTTAAAGCTTTTTTACTAAAATCAATTAGTCAAATGCTGATAGCTTTTGTAATCTGTTTTGATGTTGGATAATTTTACAAATAAAAGCGTGATTTTCTTACAAGGAAATCTTTATTTTATATTTTTATACGATGCTATAATAAATGCAGAATTTATAAAGAGATTCTGAGTTTTAAATATTATCGCAAAAAATCTAAAGTGATGATAGATACGAAATAATCGAGATCTTCCTATTTAGATTCCCAAATCAAGCACCTTTGATTCTAATCTATGAAAAATATGCTTGATGACCACATTTTAAAATCAGATATACCATATAAAAATCATGTCAAATTATTTTGGCAACGATCCCATAAATAAACGACAAAAATCCTATTATAAATATGATATATCCGACCTAACATCCTCCAAACAATTACGATAGAGTCCTGCAAAAGCTTTTCTCGGTAGAATGTCTTCAAAAGCGGCGGGATAGTAAATTGTGCAGCCACATTTATAATGTAAGATCCACTCCGGAAATCTATGTGCGGGATTACCCAATAACTCATTTTTGTTTTCCTTCGGACTTCTTCCCGCGATGATGATTTATAACATCCACGTCTCCCCGGCTCCGGAGGGAAGCAGATGCCTCCGAGGAGACAGACAATAAGTATTTAAATGTAACGAATTTCCCATACTGGTGTAGATTTAATGGAATTTATTTTTAGGGATGCGGCGCTCTTGTAATTTTCGAGTAGACAGAAGAAAGAATATTAAGAGTAATGTATTCATACATTTTATTGTCGTGTGAGACACGGAGATGGATGAGCTAGCGGCTGGGAAAAAATGCCGCATATATTCTGCGAATATGCATATGTTTATGCCACCGAATGGTAATTTTATTCATTTTGGCGAAATTTCGCTTACCTAATTTAATAAAGGTTAAGTGCTGGAGGCCTTGGCTTCCAAGAAATTCAACATCATAATATTTTGATCAATTAGCCCACGTGCCTCTCAGATAGAAGGAGAATGAGCTGGCGACATTAAGGCGTCATCTCACTTTACAAATTTAAAAAAATCGAATTTTATTTTATTTTAAATTTTGAAAGTTCATATCTTCAAAAATGTTATATCGAAATTTCATAAAGATCAGACGAGTCTAACTACATTTTTGGGCGACCGTTAGGTGACTACCTGAGAGCACCATGATATTCAGACTCATGGTGCAAGTACAAGAAAGTGGTGAAAAACAATCAGATACAAACTTTTAAACATCCTTCTGCTCTAGCTGAGGATGTTAACGAGGTTTTGAAATCGATTTATAAAGATCTTCGGAGGATATACCCAAAATAACAACGAGTGTTTCAACAGCTGTGTCTGGGCAATTTTTCTGCAACCAAAACTTTAAACGCGTTTATCTCAAAACAAGGTTTTTCGGTGGCTTGTTGATGAAATTTCAGAAACTATCCGGACGATTGTCATGAAATTTGAATGACATATTCTTCATAGTTATGGCTATAGCGCATATCATCAGATTTTTGAAATTTTGATTTTAAGTAATTTTTTTTTCAAAAAACTGCAAAAAAGACGCGTTTTTTTTACTTTTTCGTAAAACGTGCGCCATTTTGTTAATATCACGAATATCAAAAATTTAATGATATGCGCTATAGCCACTGGTATACTGAATCTAAAACAGTTTTATTTTATTGTTTCAAATGACCCATCACGGAGATACCATCAACAAGCCACGAGCATAACATTTCTACATGGGTTTTTCGATGCTACTGTTTTATTATAATAATTGTTCAAAAATATAAAAATATTTTTTTTTCATTTAATTGAAAGATGTGTTTATTACATAAGATCCATTTTATCTCATATTTTTTAGCGAAAATCCTCGAAAAAAAATCGTGAAAATAGCCTATTTTTGAGGCGCCTAAAGTGAGAAGACGCCTTAAGCTAACTTGCAACGGCTCGTCTGTCTAAAAAAAAATTCAAATCAATCACTTATATTTGACATGCAAATGTCTTTTTTTTTTAAAATATGAATATACTCGTATCGATATATAACGCGATTATAATACTAATAGAATAGATAATTATACAAATATATATTCCGCATCCATGAGTCCTACAGGAGGCTCGAAACATAGCCCGACATCGCGCTCTAGTAACATTAGACGAAGAATAGTCAAAAGGAGCATCACCAAAGGAGTCAATCCGCGAACATGAACCCGTCGAGAGATTCGAAATATCGAATAGAGCAGTGGTTCTTAAACTTATGTAGTCCGTGTAACTCCTTTGGAGCAAGATGTTTTTCGCAGGTCCCCTCTTGAACAATTTTATTTTGGCGAACCCTATCTCAATATTTTACGTCATTTTTTAGGCTTAATTTATCAAAAAAAAACAAACATTTCTTGCTCAAATATTATTCCAAATAGATCTTCTTATAATGTTTTCTGCAAATAATTCCACAAAAATATGATGTTCGAGTATAGATGATTCTTAAAAATATTTTCGCAGACCCCAGTTTGAAAGCCGCTGGGATAGAGGAAAAATGTTAATTCTAATTTTGCCTCTCAAACAATCAAAATATGCAATCGGATCTTAAAAATGTAGCAAGCAAATAGAAACATGCTGGAACATATTTTTTAAAGACCGCATGGGGTTGATGTGTTTATCCTGAAACTTATCCAGGATGTACTTAATAAATTTATTTAAAAATTGGTTTAAAAAAACATTTTCAACATCAATAGCATATTTTCACGTTGACTTAGAATAATTCTGAAATGATTGTAATCAAATGCATTTCAAAAGTAATGTTTATACTTTTTGATGTCACGCACATGCCAATCTTATACAACAACGTGAAATTAAAAAAAAACATATTTTCGGCAAATTCAGAATTGTATAATGCGTCTAAGAAGCATTCTTACGGGTTACAAAAATTCCATATCCCCAAAATTAATTTCGAGGTCTTTCAGCGCTCAAATACAAACATTTTTATTGTGCGGATGAAATTTGAGTATGCGGCTTGTAAGCGTTTCAAGAAAGGAATTCGTTTCTTGTGCTCATTTATTGAATCGTTCCCGTCCTTGTAAGCAATAATGGAAACAACCATAATATCACCGGTGCCATGGAGCATGGCTAATATGAAAATGGCGTTGCTGGGGGAGATTCGGGATGCTCTTTATAAAACCGCCTCACCTTCAGAGGGAATAATATTCGTCAAATGCACTTAGCACTTAATGGTTTACTGGGGACGAGTTATCTGTCTACTCAATCTATTTGTTGGGATGGCCTCGCTAATATGCCAGAGGGAGGACAGAGGAAACCTCTCGACTGGAAGTCTGGCCCTCAACTTTAATACTGATGCAATTATGCTGGGTGAAAGAGGACTTGGTTGATAAGGAAGCAATGGAGGCTTGGGAGCCTTTGTTGCGGTCTAAGGGTGTCGGAAAAAATACGGTTTTTGGACTTGTGGAAAACTTTGTTGCGAAATTTGATTTATTAGTAAAGCAAAGTCGGAACTTTTAATCTAAAAACCTATGGAATAAAATATATCTAATCTGAACAAACACATTAGAACATATAAGACGCTATTAAGATTAAGAATGGCCAATTTAATGAAAGAAATCATTGTAGTAGCGTTTGCGCCATTTACAAATAAATCGATCATGTTTTTTTTTTCTTCATTGCAGTTGATAGGTTTCTTTTTTATAAATCTTCTTCAGATATATTTTTTTACAAATCATACAACTTATTGTTACTTCATTTACTTATTGTATAATTTATATCTAAATCGTATCTAGCTTATTTTTTTCTTCTTAAAAAAAAATCATGGTAATCTTCGACAACTACTTTTGCTAATTCTAGTAGAAAATACACATCTTACTTTTGTAAATAATAGTTCCTCATCATTCATGTCAGATTTGTAATTATTTTGATAATCCTTAATATTTTTGTCCTATAATTCTGAAGTATATGGCCAACTATATTTTGTTTTATTATTTTAAAAAATTAGCATTAATTCGCTGAAGTTATTTATGTTATGTATGTGTGTGCCTATTGGCGAAGCGCTTTAAATCGGGCGCCCTTACGCCCAGCTAAGGACAAGGGGTGAATGTAAATTGTACATTCTCCACGCAGCCTTAAATATCTCCCGCAGAAGAGCGATTCACTCGAACACGGGGATGGGGTGTGTTAACACACCCTTTGAATTTTTCAGCTCATGAATTTCAGAACGATTCTCCGCCGGAATAAGAATGGAAGAATCTCAGCGTGAATGAGCGCCGGCTGAAAAGAGTCACTCGATCTTCGCGCTTCTGAAAACACTTCTTTTCGGTTCGCGTTTTCATTGCCTACGCCGTTTAGCGCATCATGAAACTTTATTATATGGAAAAAACGATAATTTCTCCCTTAGGGGCTTGCTTATCGAAGGTCCGATATCAGCGAAGCGGGGCAATCTGGAGCCATGAGGAGGTTAATCCCTCATTTAAAATTTCCCATCTCAAAATGATCTATTCGATTTCGAATTTAAACGCTCCATTGGAGACCAATGTATTCTTATCTGATATAAATAGACCAGTTCGAAGATAATATTAACTTAAATAAGCTAAATGACAAGCAATACGTTCAAGGCATTCCATTAACGTACCTATTGCTCCCTGAAAATGTCTTAATTCAAGACGAAAACATTAAAAACAAATTAATACAGCACATATTTATATCAATGAATTTTCAAATGTATGCATATTCAAGCATATATATTAAGAGGAACCGAAAATATTTACGACGAAACACGTTGTTGACAATGCAAAAAATTATCCCTTTTTGAACGGCATTGAAAATGGTGATAAGAAATGGGTCATTTGCAATAATATACGATCAAAATATAAATAGTTCTATCAAAAATAACTCCCAATTCGAATTCTTAAGCCCGTATTGACTATATAAAATCTTTTTTGTGCGTTTGTTTGGATATCCAAGGAAATAATTCATTGTAAATTAATATAACTGCATAAGTCGTCGTGTCGACAATTAGAAGATTTTCATCAAAAATTTAAAGAAAAACGTCCGTATTTATTTATTGGAAAGAAGACGATATTACTTCATGATAATGTGCGCCTTCACAAAGCAAAATTGATACTGGACAAAATATGGGAATTAAACTGGGAAATATTAACGCATCTTTCTCATTCACCAGATCTCGCCCCGATGGATTTCCATCTTTTCAGGTCCATGGAGCACAGCTTGAGAGAGAAACGATTCACAAATACAGCTGAAGCGGAAAAGCATTTAAAATGGTTTTTTGCTTCTAAGCCGAAAAATTTTTACAAAAAAAAATGATCAAAGGACTGCCAAATCGATGTGTATTGAATTATGAAGGGAATTCATTCGTTCAATATTTTTTTATTAAAAGCAACATCTTGAAATTGACGAACGTAAATGTAGAAAAGTTTCAAAAGAAAATAAAATAATGTCTCGTCATTAGGATCGTTATATTAAGGCGTCTTCTCACTTTACAAATTTAAAAAATCGATTTTTATTTTATTTTAAATTTTAAAAGTACATATCTTTAAAAATATTATATCGAAATTTCATAAAGATCGGACGAGTCTAACTACATTTTTGGGCGACCGTTAGGTGACTACCTGAGAGCACCCGGCTGCATACGTATTGTTCAGACTCATGGTGCAAGTACAAGAAAGTGGTGAAAAACAATCAGATAGAAACTTTTAAACATCTTCCTGCTCTAGCTGAAGATGTTCACGAGGTTTTGAAACCAATTTATGAAGATCTTCGGAGGAAATACCCAAAATAACAACGAGTGTTTCAACAGCAGTGTCTGGGCAATTCTTCTGCAACCAAAACTTTAAACGCGTTTATCTCAAAACAAGGTTTTTCGGTGGCTTGTTGATGAAATTTCGGAAACTATCCGGCCGATTGTCATGAAATTTGAATGACATATTCTTCATAGTTATGGCTATAGCGCATATCATCAGATTTTTGAAATTTTGATTTTAAGTAATTTTTTTTTACAAAAACTCCAAAATAAACGCGTTTTTTTTATTTTTTCGAAAAACGTGCGCCATTTTGTTATTTTCGCAAATATCAAAAATTTGATGATATGCGCTATAAGCACTAATATACTGAATCTAAAACTGTTTTATTTTTTTGTTTCAAATGACCCATCTCTGAGATACCATCAACAAGCCACGAACATAACATTTCTACACGGATTTTTCGATGCTACTGTTTTATTATAATAATTGTTCAAAAAAATAAAAATATTTTTTTTTCATTTACTTGAAAGATGTATTTATTACATAAGATCCATTTTATCTCATAATTTTTAGCGAAAATCCTCGAAAAAAAATCGTGAAAATAGCCTATTTTTGAGGCGCCTAAAGTGAGAAGACGCCTTAATAAAAGTGTGTGTTTTCAGTGGAAAATTGATAAGTCAATTATCTTTTGACATTAAATATTATAGTGGATTGTTTTCCGAAAGCTGTATTTAAAAGCTGGGGGTTGCAGAATAACGCACTTCTCTGGCTTTTCGTTTTTAGAAGTCTTCGAAGGGTAGTTTGGTTTTTATTACCGGTCTCTGCCAATATCGTTAAAGCTATAAATGTTTTAAGATTAAATGATAATATTAATTATTAAAGATTTATTTATTCCGTACTCTTATAAAAGAGGTTTGTTGCGGTTAAAGCTTCCTCGAATATTCGAAAGTTTTTGGAGGGTGGTCGTCTATAATCCACGCGGCGGTGAGCCGTTTTGGGGAAAGTTTTATATTAAAGTTAAAGTGTATTAATTAAAATATTAAAGAATACAATATTTTAATGGTTTTCCTTTATTAGGTCTCTCCTATTCGACATTGTATAAAAGCCCTTCTCGGAGGCAAGGAAAATCGTCGCTTATTGAAAGACCGTCTGGAGGGCGAAGCCCTACGCTACTGAAGGGTGGATGCCTCAATCTTCACGGTTAGCGATGAGTGTGTTTGTGTGAGAAACTTTTCTTATTAGGGTTTTCCATATTAATTTCTCATATCTAAGAAATCTAGGTAAATCTGGATCTATATAACCAATTAGAAATATAATCAATAAAAAAAATTAGTAGTTATTCACAATCTGAGCTCAAAAATCATACTCATTGTGCATAGTAAAGAAAATATTATTAAAATGAGATTTTATTTTCACTTTTGTATAGTAGGGTATAATATTAGAAATGTAAGTTAATTTGGTACAAAATTATGATTTATTGGTATTATTATCAGATTGGCGTCCACCCTTAATTATTTGCGATTAAAATCATTGAAAACTAAAGCTTGAATAACTGAAACCATACAATCAATATGAATTCGCGCTGGTTCTTACAGTACAATTTATAAATTCATATGCTTGAATAATGTTTCAAAAAAGAGCTCATTCGCAGTATAGATAAAATCGGAGTTTCTCAATATCCGCTCATGTACGCCAACCGGATATTGAGAAAATCGGCATCCAAATTTTTATCGTTGCTATTTTCTCGAAAAGCCTCCGATCCGCTAGGAAACACATTGGCGTATGCTTATGCATGATATCATATGAAATTCAGATACTACGAAATATATTTATTTTTTAAAATTCCAATTTAAATTTGAGTGAACAATTAAATTCCATTTGCGTTAAAGATTAATGATTCGGTTTTCTTTTACAATCGTTTTGAGATATATTCAAACCATTCCGGGAAGCAATTGCTGCAACCACCGTATCGGCGCTAGGGAAGAAATCATAAACCGGGCATGATTTATTTATTAATAAATCTGTCCAAAAATAATGGCTGGATACGAAGAGCTTCCGAACCGAAATTTAAAAGCGTAAGAGACGGCCAAAGTTTAATATTACGAGATTTTACACTTCCTGTGGAAATTTGCTTTGCAGCGATTTAATTACTCTCGGTTTTAAAGTGGCGCTGCAAACTTTTAACGAACTTTTACGTGACCGCCTAGATCCGCAGATGTAATCTGTGGATTCTGGTAATTACTTTATAAAACATTAATTATGGCGCAATGAAATACCCCAAAGAAATACGCAGAGATATCGATAAGACACCGTGATCCGATTTAGAAAGAAATAAGAGTCGATCGAATATAAACACGACACTAAGCAAATCTTAATTGGATGAAACATTTTTATTTAATTTTTCGGGATTTTTTCTTTAATATCGGGACACATAATCGAAAATGAGTCGTAAAGTGCTAATTTATTTTATTTTTTAAAAACAAAATGGCGAAGTTATAAGGTTTTCCATTAGGCACCTCGTGATATCAAACGACTCGCCAAGCCAAACTAAAAAGCCTACTAAAAATTTAGTAGGCTTTTTAGTTAAACTTTCATATTTTTTACCATTTTCTTGATAATTTTTACCCCAAAAAAATTATTTATTTACGCGAAAACTTTCGCTTAGTTGACTAGATAATCTTATAGTAAGAAACATAGTAAAACTTCAGCCAGATCGATCCACAACTCTTTAAGCTACAACTGGCAAACATTTTGAAAATGCAGTTTCGGGATTATCTCGTTTAAAGTTTTAATTCAAGACTTTACAGTAGGTGCCAATATTTAATGTATTCATCATCTTCAAAATGAAGCTGTAGTCGTTATTAAATATCCCAGCAGCAATGCATGTTAATATTTCAATGATTTTTACAACAGAATGCAGGTGCCTTGGAGTCGCCAAACCGTCGAGTTAAAATATTCATTTTGGGTATGGACACACAAGCATTTTTGAAATAATTCATCCCTGAAAAAATCTTTATAAATTGGTAAGAGAAACTGTTTTATCTCTTGGCCCAGAATTGGAGTCAGGTCTTTTAAGTTTTGGATATTTTTTAACGCAATGATTTTCTGCCGTTTGCACCAGCTTTTTATTCCAGTCGGGTTCCCATGATAATGTTCTTTTATTAAGATATTTTGCCATTTTTGTATAAAAAATTTAACCACACACGACACACTATCGAGCTAAACTTGACTTCGAGCAACTTCGAGCTGACTTCGAGCAACTTTAATTTCGCATACCAATTTATTAATCGGAATATTATTAAAATAAAACTCGGAAATACTACTATAGTGCTTCATAATTTCTTCTCAATGAACGGCATGCTTGAAATGCTCTGGTCGCTTTTATGTTTTGAAATATTTATATCGGAACTGTTGTTTACAGAACTTGAAAGTAAATTGGAATCTCCAATTTTACCCGCAAAATGTTTTTCTGTTGCAATATGATTAATTTGTTAGATGTGTGCTTCTATCTTCCAACTACCGAACATATGCAGAACTTTATAATTAATTAAAAGCTTCATGGTATAACCGCTTCCTCTTTTCTTTGCCTACTCAAATTAGTGAAACACACGTAAGCTTTGACAAGTTTCGTCTTGCATAGTAACTTTTTGATATACACCCAACTTTTCATTTAAATTCATAAAGCACTCATTCGTAAATCTTCTCGTCCTCAGTCGAGAATTATCTCCGAGATACGTTTGAGTGTTCAAATGAAAGCTCAAACATTAATACGAGAATCCCATCTAATTAGGACCTCGCCATAGTTTGCTCAGTGCATTACTCCAGAAACTACCCCTGTAAAATTTCATTGTATATGCAAAACGAATTCATATCACTCCGAGTGGGAGCGCGAGCTCCGACATAACCGTATGAAATGATATTTCGGCTCGACAGCCCTGTCTCCAGGGGTGCCCAACCCGGGAGCATGGGTGTGGAATTCAGATACCGATATTGAATGCTTCTAGCTCTGATGCTATTACGCGTTCCATGTTATGAGCTCGAGGATGTTCGCTATATTGCAATTTTGTCAGGTATGATATATGCCCACTGCATACGATGCCTTTTAGGACTACTGATCTTGGCTACCCGCTTTTGAGATTTTCTTACCCTTATGTGCACTTGATGGATGTTGGACGAGACGTTGTCAGCGACGAAAACCTTATTGAACCCCCCCATTGACATTCCTCGTTTCAACGTTTAATAATACCTCAACTTAATATTGAAATCAATCAATGTTTTCATAAAACTATTGATCAAATTCTAACGCGTGTCAGATTAGTCACGTAGTAAATTTCATACCACAGCATAATAATTTCGTGCATTTTTAATTATTTAAAAAAATATTTCATTTTCAACAGTTGGATTAATATTATAGCCAAGTATTGGAACAGTATGTTAGTAAATGGACTCCTATTATAGAGGTAAGAACTCAAATCAAGATAGTGAGAAAAAAAGTCATCGGAGTAACAAATTTGGGAGGCTTACGGGACGTTTCTACGTTGTTGGTTCAAAAAATATCTTTTTTTCCCTTTGTGTATCGGAAAGAACCAATGTTTAAGAATACGTTTAGTAAATTTCAAGTCGATATAAATGAAATTCGCAAAGTTATTGCTCCCACAAGCCCTAGATGAGCATTCTTTATGAAATTTGGCAGGCTCTTGTATAATAAACGTCTTCATCGTATAGACAACAATTATCCAAAAAAATATTCAACCAATTTTTAAATGTACAAAAAACTACAGAAAAAGTTGGTAAAAACACACATTTTTCTTTAATCGCTAACTATTTTTTATTTTTTTAATATTTCTTCTTAATTATAATCTATACTATACACGATATTATACAAAGTAAAATTATTTTTTTGCTGCAAATCACCTATCCAGATCACCCCGCACTCCCACTACTATTATTTGTCAAACTTAAACTAAAAAATAAATTTACTAAAAACTAAAAAATATTTTCATATTCAATAAAGATCGCCCATTTAACATACTAAATATCAACATTATATATTTAATACTTTTCACATAAAAAAATATGTTAAAAAATCTCTTTTAGGCCCAACAAGGTAGAATCGTCCCTTAATATAGTTTCATTTTTTTTCTAGGGATGATAATACACATGTTAAACTATTGTTTTTAAGCAAAATTTAGTTTATCGATGAAGCTCATTTCACAATGGATGGATTCGTCACTAAAAAAAATTGTTATATCTGGGGTGATGATACTCTTGTGTTGTTCAGGAAAGATTTTAACATCCAAAAAAGTTAGTGTTTGATGTGCATTTTGGGCAAATGGAATCATTGAGCCACGCTATAATCCCCCTATAAGGGATGAATCTTAAACCTAAATCCAGATAAAGCACATACAATGTTCATGGCGTCACGAGTAGGGAATCCAATCCCGGGACCCCGGACAGTTTTAGGTACTTAAGAATCTCGGGACTAGTAAACGTAATCCCGAAAATTTCGGGATTGAAATTTTTATCTAACAGAAATCGTACATCTCACCAACACAATGAAGGCTACTAAATCGAGACATTCCCGACGAAATCTGGATGCTTGAAAACAGTGGCGTAATTACTAATTTGCGAACTTAGGCGACGCCTAGGGACAGTGACTGTCTAATCTATGTATACATATATACCGTACATGTATGTTTTTCAAATTGTTATAGTAACCTTTCTCTACCGATGATGTATTTACTACACCTCGACTCTAATAATGGGAATATCGATATGAAATATAATAGATACGGGGTTCAGAATTTTTGTATTCCTCCGTAATATAATTACAAATCACATCAAAGTATTATAGCATATAAGTATTCGTCTGCAGCGACGGAAATAAATAATTTGTCGGGAAATCGGGAATTTTGCGATATTTAGCCCGTGTCTCAGCAGAAAGGAATTTTATCAGTCACATTGATGGTGTTATAAGAAAATAAGGGCTCACGCTGTCATCAACTCGAACTAGCATTTAAATATCTCATGACGATACCCCCAACGAGTATGCAAGCTGAGCGTGCATTTTCAGCAGCAAGTTGCCTGACTTCCAAAATCAGATCCTGACTAAATGACGAAACACTCGATGGTTAAATGTTACTTCGGGCATATTATCAAAATAATATTTGATTTTTTTAGTGTTTTATTTATCTATTTTTAAATTGTATTTTTGTCTTTTTTAAAATAAATAAAATTCTTTGGCCTTCAAGCAATTTTTTATATTGAAAAAATGGACTTATTAGTAATTTTTGATCAAATTTATCAATGTAATTTCTTAAAATATTGAAAATCCTTATCCCGGAATCCCGAGACTGATCCCGGGATTGTCTAATGAAATCCCGGGATCTAAATTTTGGCTCGGGATAGCCACGAGACGCCAAATTATAATATCGCAAATTAATTAGGTTTTCGTCCGTTTGCAAAAAATATTTTGGGACTGTTACATGAAAAGAATAGAAACTAATTTTGTTAGCTAAAATTACTCTTTACGGTGTTTAAAAAAACAAAGCTTTTTTACTTTACTAAAATGGTATACAGAGACATTACATTGCATTAGCATCTAAACATATTGATTAAGGTTTTTGGGAAAGTTTGTAGGAAATACGGTAAATGATGATAGGTAGCACTAAAGCTTGATTTGCAGTTCTGACTAATGGCTTAAATATGAAGTTTAAATTAAACAGTAAAAGCACACCGGCATTCAGCCGTGAACAATTTAATAACTTGAGCTGCTAATGTCGGGATAACATGGCTCCAGAAATGAGCAACTTGCAACGGATGTGGCGCATTATACCTTTTTGTTCGTGGTGACTAGCAAATAAGCAAGTTCGCACATTAATGTCCCGATGGCATTCTTTTGCTCACATTGAAATTTTTACATACATGCAGAAGGAATACCCTCGTGCAACTTCCCGAGGCTGTCGAGTCTATTTCGACATTTGATAAATTCGAGTTCGGCGCTAGTTGCGAGACTCATTCAATTATGACGTTCACGGCTGAGGAGGGTGTCGTGCAAACTTCTCAAAGTAATTTGAAACGCTAACAAGATAACAGATTTCCATATTAAAATCCGGCCGCTCTTTAACACAATCAATCATTCTTGACGAGTTTAGTGTGCGATCAATCAGTCGAGGGATGCAGTAACCCAAGGTGGTGAAGCATTAGCTCCGGGCGGAGGTTCTACTTCTTGATCGCCACCTACCCTGCAACTCTCATCCTCATTTTTAAATATATTTTTTCATCCAATTGAAATCTTAAATAAATCACAATTTAAAAATCAAGTCGGCTATGTATAGATAGGTTTTATAGAATTTAAAATATATTTGGACAATCTACATTTTTATTTTACCTATGTTGCAGAAAATGTTTTCCTAGAAAAAACATATTAGTTTTTTTCGTACGATAATTCGTTTACCCATTTTATTTACGGGAAGAAAATAAACCTTTCATTGTAATTCAGTTTTTATACGATTTATAAAAGAGGCGATGAATTCAAAAATGCATTCATTATGTATGCATTTAAATGGAGCAATGCAAGAATGCGATTATTTGGGATAATATAATTCCAGTTTATTGCAGTGAAAATGAGTTCCATCTCAAACTTGTATTTGAACAATATTTCTGTCATCATGAAGTCGCTTGACTGTTATAGGACAGTGGCTTTATATCCACTCTGTGTGTATGTGACATTTATATGGAGGCTCAGAATAATTGAACCAGTACGAGGTGTGAACGCACATCATAATATTATAATACTCGATTTATCAATAATATTGCGAATTTATACGAAAGTGCTGTGGTTCTCAATGAGAATGCTTGAGAATTTGTATTTATTTTGGGAAGCTTTTTTTATAAAGATTTTATTTTTAGTCTGGGTAGGAGCTTATATCAAGTTATGGTTTAGGTTAATTTTAAACTAAGGTTAATTTTCTATCGTCAAAAGTACCTTCAATTAACAAAACAATTACATATACAAGGAAGTTGAGTTTCGATGTCGAATCCTAATGTTACCTAATGTTAAAAAAATGTCATACGAGCTTAAGGGACGTTTCTACTTTGTTAGTTAAAAAAAAATTTTTTTTCTTCATGTGTCGGAAAGAACCAATGTTTAAGAATACGTTCAGTAAATTTCATATCAATGTAAATAAAATTCGCAAAGTTATAGGCCGACGAGGAGAAGATGCGCTTCGCGAAGCTGAAGGAAGAAAAAACTTTTTTTTCCTCGAAACTACTTTTTTCTAGCTCATGGAAGTGCTCCCACACGGTCTAGATGAGCATTTTTTATGAAATTTGGCAGACACGTATATAATATATATCTTCATCGTATAGACTACAATTGTCCAAAAATATTCAAAAGTTTTCACTTAACGAACAAAAAACTACAAAAAATGTTGGTAAAAACATAATTTTTTTTTCGATTGCTAACTATTTTTTTATTTTCCAATATTTCTTTTTAACTATAGTATAAGATATACACAATATTATACAAAGTAAAAATATGTTTAACTTTTTTGCTGCAAATCACTTGTTCAGGACTTAAGACTTCCATGGTGAAGAAAGTCATTGTTCGCGCACCGACATATGTGGCTCCCTCCACTACCACCACCATACTTTGTCAAACTTGAAAACAAAAAATGTTTTTATGTTCAATAAAGATCGTCTAGTCAACATACTAAATATCAAAATTCTATATTTAATACATTTCGTATAAAAAAATGTTAAAAATTCGATCTTCTTTAGACCCAACAAGGTAGAAACGTCAAAAAGTATCACTAAATATATCGATGCACTTAACTCTTTTGTAGGCACCATTGAAATTTCGTTTTGATTTAAGATTTATATCATTTTCACGAAAGAAGCCGAGTTTTATGAATTTCTTGCGAAATCACTCGGACTTTGGGTTAAGCTTAGCGCAAAAAAGTCCGAACTGTAAAGAGTTTTAATATGAGAAGTGAATACGGTGCAATTATCCTAAATTTAATATAATAATGGCTTTCATCCGGTCAAATGCACAGTTTTACCTCTAAGCCATAATTACGAGTAATACTGAAAAAAGGATCTTCCCAGTGTATGGTGAGATATCACTGAAATAATTAAATTTAAATTGTTTGAACCTGGTAAAACAATTACAATAATTTGATCGATTGAAGATTTCCTCATTCACCCAATTCGGTCCTCTATTGCTATTAAAACAATAATATTTTTTTAAGAAATCCATTGCTCTTTTTAAATGCCATAAATTGATTGAAAATTATGAATATTTTTATGCTAAAATTACTTTCCGTTTTCGCTATTTCATTAAAGATTTTATTCCAAAAACTTTGTACATTTATAACGACTTTAAGTATGTATTTTGCATGAAAAATATGGGTATGACATGTAAGTTGTTCTAGAAATAAGCGGCCGGACTAGTAACTCAATCGTCATGGGTTCTAATCTACAGGAGGTGTATCTGGTGACAAAAAACTATTTTAAGATTTTTAGCAACAAAACCTATGTATCATTTTTATATGAATACCTTCTCTTATTTTCTACGGTATTTTTTGGAACGGTATCCCGTACAAAAAAAGGATTAGGTGTATATATTTGTATTTTGAGAATCACCGCGAGTGAGTTAAGTACATGTTTAATATTTCACAAAACAGGTATCTTTGATTTCACAAGTTGTCTTCAGAATTAAAATGTTGATAGTTTTTAAATTACATATCCATTACATGCCGAGAGAGGTAGCAGTTGTCAGACAGGGGTAGTCAACCCGCGGCCGAAACTGACAGCTAATTAATTACTGAGTGACATGTTTCATAAGATGGACGTCGTTCATCTTACTCAATCTCGTTATTTACATTGCATTTGTGAATAAATAAAACCCATTCTGTGTTATTAATTACGGATCCCAAGTGATGCAATTTTAGCTCTGATATTAATGAATTTTCAACCAGAATAAAAAAAAACTAGTTTCGAAATATCAGGCAATCGAAAGCTTCAGCGGAATTAAAGCTTGATTAATTTGCTTGGAATTTCAGTCTGAAATTTAATGTGGCATCTGCTGCATGAACTACGATAGAAAATAGTTCAGCAAAAACAAAAAACATGGCGGATATTTCTGCTCATCTCGTTGCGCATTCCTCGCGGAAGATCTCCAAGTCTTGCAGCTAAAATTTCATATGAATCGTTTGGGTAATGAGCTCCATCCGCTGAAGCAACCGCTTCTAAAAAACGGTAATTACAAGAGGACGCTTCCTCTCTACACGCTTCTAATTTGAGATGTGAACAACCGCGGTTCGCGAACCAAATGTGGTACGTATGCACCTGGAACTTGCTATTAAACACATGATAAATGCTTGCTGAGTGATGCTTCATAAAACGTAATTGCAGCGTTCACTTTTAACGATGGGATGATGAGCGAACCGTCCGATGGGAGGCTGCTAATATTTCATCCCATTGATTTTAAAAAATTGAAATGGCTCGTAATTTGTTCGTAAATCATTAAAAACGTAACCGACACAATAAAACTCGCTTAATCCCTTGAGTAGTTAGCTAATTTTGAATCATCATAAACTTAGATGCTATATTTGTATGTCCGCCACTTGTCATCCGTACAAATCCACTTGTCTGTCAGGACCGTCGCAGCGTGTATGAAGCTTGTACATAAATAAATAAATACTGTCGATAACACACAATATATTCTTCAAGTAAGCATCACAATTAATAGCAGCATAAAATGTCTAATTTCAAAAGACGCCCTATTTTATTATATATTACACAAACACAGCTTCATCTTTTAACTATCAATTTCCATTTAAAAACAAATTTTTAGTTTTAATTAAGTAATTTCATAGTGCCATGAAAAACCTTCTTTTAGTGTATATAATGAATCATATTGATTTTTAAAATCCATATGATAATATGCATTCGCACAGACACGCAAAAATGACATATTACAAATTATACACGTCAATATTACCAAAGTTGAATTGACTTTATTCTCACTTTCCATGACTCCTAAATATGACTCCTCGACCCAAAGCCGTTGAGCGACCATAAACTAAATCATCAACATTTAACTGAACAACGCTCTTATCTTTAGCTACATCTTACCGTGAAGCTCTGGCTAATTTGAATATCCATATTTAAGGTGCTCAGTAAAATTTTACGAGTATAACTGGGTATACGTTTGCTTATAATCCGGACAGCATCAGCAGAGAACTGCGTCGCCAAATCAAGCTTGATGCTTTCGAGAAAATTCCATTTTGACGAAAGATTTAACAGAATGTGATATGAGAAGAATATACTGTTACCTTCGATTTTACAAAAAAATCTAATGACAATAATCTTAAAGACGAAAACAATAGATTGAAATTATTAAAATTTTTAGGTTTATAATAATGGCGAATCAAACAATATATTTCATAAACCGCGTTACGTTTGAATACTATCATAAAATCCACTTATCTGTCAGGACCGCTGCAGCGTGTATGAAGCTTGTATTTAAATAGATAAACACTCTTGATAGCATACATTTTGGTTAACGATCTATACAATCATACGATGTCCGCAAGATACTTTCTCCATTTCTGTTTCCATCCAAACTCAACGTGTGAAAATGCTCTTTCTGAGTCACTGGAATTCGGACACAACATTGTGTCTTACCACTTTATGGGGTTAATATAGATTTCTGAAATATTTATATAATTCTATAAATATATGATAATATCAATGAAGTTATTTCTGGTTGTTGCTCGTTGAAAACAACCAGTTTCACGATTATAACTACAGCTTTTTGCTTTTCGTTACGTAATTTTGTTCTATTCAATATACTAGGTAGTCATATCAAATCTGTAATTTGAATATGCATTACTTATTTAAATAGCATTTCTTATTGTTTGTAATATTTTATATTCCGATCAACGATATCATCATCAATTAAGTAATTTCACAGAGTACCGTACCATTTGTGGTCCGTAATAATCGATAAGTCCGTTTCATCAGCATAAAATTAACTTTTGTCATAAAAACTTATGGTCAAAATAATTCTTCACTTTTTATTTACAATTTCAAGCTAAGATTTGTAGTATTTCAATACCATTACCATTTAGAACGGCTTAATATACGCTATGCATTTAAGTTGACGCTATTACCTTTACACAATCCTGAATATTACATTTAATAGACGGTGGAACTGTAAGCAAGTTTTCCTACATTTAATTGCGTAAGTTTATACGAAAATTTAATACGGTTTGGTTCAAAATAAAAATGATTCTATTATGGTACTACATATGGACCGTTGTGCATTTAAGCAGCCGTTGTGAAGTGAATTATATTGTCAAATAATAAGGATTGAATTGAATTCTTCGCGCAAAAAAATATATTTTTACTATATTTATAGGTAATAAGTTGATCCCTGTGCCATTTTTTCCATAAGGATATTGTTGAAGACAGATTCAGAAATATTAACACTATCATGGCCGCATCAAAGGATGAGCGTATTACTTCAAATATATTTAGCATCAACAGTTGCAGATATAAAAATTCATTCACCGTAATTTTATTTTTGGAAAATATGCCCGAAGTAACATAATTTGCATCGAGTGTTTCGTCATTTAGTCTGGATCTGATTTTGGAATCCAGACAAATTGCTGCTGAAAATGCACGCTCAGCCTCCACACTCGTTGGAGGTATCTTTATCAGATATTTAAATGCTAGTTCGAGTTGATGACCGCGTGAGTACCCATTTTCGTATAACACCATCAATGTGACTGATAAAATTCCTTTCTGCTGAGACACGGACTAAAACTCGCAAAATTCCCGATTTCCCGACAAATTATTTATTTCCGTCGCTGCAGATGAATACTTATATACTATAATACTTTGATGTGATACCTAATTATATTACGGAGGAATACAAAAATTCTGAACCCCGTATCTATTATATTTCATATCGATATTCCCATTATTAGAGTCGAGGTGTAGTAAATACATCACCGGAAGGTTAATATAACAATTTGGAAAACATATATGTACTGAATATATATACATAGATTAGACAGTCACTGCCCCTAGGCGTCACCTAAGCTCACCAATTAATAGTTACGCCATTGTTTCCAAGCGTCCAAATTTCGGCGAGAATGATTCGATTTAGTAGCCTTCATCATGCTGGTGAGGTGTACGAATTCTATTAGATACAAATTTTAATCTCGAATTTTTCGGGATTAAGTTTACTAATCCCGGGATTCATGAGCCCCTTAAACTATCCGGGATCCCGGGATTGGATTCTCTATCTGTGATGATGCAGCATATTTATCACCGGTCACGAAAGTGTTAATGTAGAATAACATACGAATAACCTCGAAAGTCTTTATTGTATAACACCGGAAAATATTATATGATCAACTCAATAGCACATTCTCCCCAATATAGCTTTAAATGTTCCATATTAAAATAGCGAAGAAAAAACGTCAAAAGCCGTATAATCCATATCAGTCATAAAATTCGTTTTAACGATCTCGCTTAGGCTCTCGGAATTCACAAGTTTCACTGTACATTTAATGCTCCGTATCATAAATGAAAAACAGACTGAATGCTCAATTATTTCACTATTAAATGGCGACATAGAGCCTTTTTGTCCAATGAGAAAACAAACGATCTTGTTGCCGATCAAGAATGTAAAACGATTTAACCTCTTAAGTTCTAAACACTTACTGATTTCATCCCATTGGCTGACATTTCGTTCATGATATATTGCTATTGCGTAGCACTCAAAATGTACCATAAAAGCCATTATGGTAAATAAGCCTTTAAATCTTGTAACGATTTGCAGAACTAGCTCCAAATGAAGTAAGTTGAATGCTGCAATATTGCAGTCGTGCAAATTTATCACTGCAGGATCATTTAGCATTCGACCAAGCACAAAATTGTGTCATTCAAATTAAATATATATGTATTGTTAATAAATTCGATATTGATGTTGTATTGAACCTGCAAAGCTGGATCATAGCAAGGAACATTATGATAGCGTTTGCTTGCACATTTTCTGAAATCATTTTAAATACTCCATCAAGATGTAAAAATATTTATCAATTCCTGGAACTTTTTAGTCATGTCGTCATCGTTGACAGAGTCGAAGTTGTCGAGTAGTGGTTCTCCGACAGCGGCGGGGCTGTTTGGCGTGTGGGCGATGCCAGCAACTTGACATCCAGGATGCTGTCCCAACATGAATAAGAGCCTGCTCTCAAAGCAAACTCATTGAATCATCCTGCCATAATTCCGACTTAACGCCGGGACAAGCCACTGTGGCCGAGCGGTTGCGGATTAAGCCCCTGCCTCGTACGTCAAATGTGGACCAAAAATAATTGCCCTCGTTAACACCGCAGGATGCTTCTCTACGATTTATTCGTCCTGCTGAAACCAGACTAAACCGTATGTTAATTCTGCCACTATACCGTGCAATTGATTAAAATAAATACACATCGTGTCAAAACGGATTCTGCAAGTCACTGGAAATCGTTGCAAGGTGATCCTTCTCCGATAATTCACATCAAATAAATCAGCAATAAGCAAAATGTGTTTTTATACTACTATAATGGCTAATGATACAGCATTTACATCATGGCCATTCCAATTGTTAATTATCGATGATACCACATGTGTATCATGTCAACATTTTAACCCTTTGAGTAGTGAGATAATTTAAAATCTTTATAATCATAGCTGCTATATTTGCTTGTCCGCCACTAATCGTCGTATAAATACATTTATTATATTAATCGTAAAATTTGGGTTAATGTTCTATACCAGCGCTTCTTAAACTTATGTTGTCCGCGGACCCCCTCTTGGAGCAAAATTTCCTTCGCGGACCCCCTCTTGAGATTTTTTTTTCTCGCGGACCCCCTTTTGAACATTTTTTTTTGGTGAACCTCATCTCAACCCTTGTGACTTAATTTTTCAAACAAACAAACATTTCCTGGCCAAAATAGAGCCTCTTATAATGTTTTCTGTAAATAATTTCATGAAAATATCTTGTTCAACTACAGATAATTTTTTTGTTTATATCTTCGCGGACCCCCGGAAATGGCTTCGCGGACCCCCAGGGGTCCGCGGACCCCTGTTTAAGAACCACTGTTCTATACAATCGTACAATGTACACAAGATACTCTTTCCGTCTCTGTCCCCCATTCAGTCTCCGACCTGCAAGATATTCTCTCCGTCTCTGTTTCTCTCCAAACTCAACGTGCAAGACACTCTCTATCTCTGTCTGTCTTCGAGCTCAAGACGTAAGGATGCTCTTTATGAATCAGTTGAATTTGAACACAACATTGTGTCTTACCTCTTTGAGGGGTTAACAACAGGGGTTGAGTTGTATGAGTGAATGAGCCACGGATAGTTGAAGCTTCATAATATATTTAATATTTGTGTTCTTCATCATTCATATTTAATGCGCTTAAGGGTTCATGTATCACTGTCGACTATTAATTTGATAAAGGGAAGACATATTTAGACTCGATATTATAAAGTACCTAAATATAATTCAGAACGCTTGAATGAGTGCACTGATACCCAAGATCGGACAAATACCTCATGAATTTTGACTCGGGTGTACGAAAAAGATTTATTATGTCTCGATGGGTTGAAATTCACAGTGTGGTGTGAGCTTCTTTTTATAGCTACACGAAAGAAGTCATTAAAACATGATTCGCTGCCGGTAGTCTCGGCAAGTACACATGGCTCGGAGGTATGCAGTCTCGACCAGGATGATCTATGATCGCCAACAACACTTCTTTTATTTGACTTGTGCAGCGAGATGTAATATTAACTGGGCGCATTTTGGAGTCACCCGCTTGATGTATATTAACCTGTTGAGGAGCGAGCAAATTTAAAATCGATGAATTTGTTGATGTCATAATCGCTTTACGCCAATTACTTTCTGTCAGCTCCTAATCAGCCTAAGACAATCTTCAATTCGAGGCAGAGTCAATTGTAAATAAACATTTGATAACATACAAGATCGCGTCATTTCTTTACATAAACAATGCACAAAAAATCGATTCATTTGCTCCTCCTTTAGAAGGAAATGATAATTGAACAAAGACTCATTCAACACGGCGAAGAACGGCAAGCAGTTAAATAGATAACACACAATATTCGGTCGTTTCTTTGCGTAAACAAATAACACACTTGAAATCGAAATCATTATAAGTCGATAAATTTGGGCTTAACGATCTATACAATCATGCGAGGAACTATCCGTCTCAGTCTCCCGAATTGCGCTAAGTTCTCTCTGTCTCTGTCTGTCTCCGAGCTTCAATGTGCAAGATTGCTCTTTCTGGGGCATAAGAATTAGGACGTACATGTACGTCGAAGCTCCCTGACAGCTTAAATGCAAATATTTTCAAGCATATTTTACGACTGATGCTTCAGCGCGAGGATGGTAAACGGTCATAACCGCTCCGGCAAGGCTGATATTGGCTGCTGGATGAAATTGCCCCGAAGATCGTCAATACCAAATCATCACGCTCGATCACGCGGCCATAGCACCTCGCAATATTTCTGATTGATCACGACGATTTGCCATCGTCGAGACTAATCGTAAAGCCAGCAAAAAATCCACGAGGCAGTTAATCTTCACCATCAGCGCCCAGCATTCCACCGTTGGACGATTTCAATCCCACGGCAAAAAAATATATTGGCTTCTAGCGCAATTTATCGTTTTGCGTTATTTGTTAAAAAAAAGCCAAACGTATATCACTTTTCATAGGCGACCACAAATAAAGTTGAAGTATAAAATAACTTAAAATTCAGCCAGCGTTTTATCTGTTGCACTACAAAGTACAGCAACAGTACGACATATTATATTATATGAGCATACTACGTGCTGTTAAGATAAACTTCTTAAATCGTCGCCCAAACTTTATACATTTAAGAATTTCAGCATAAAATACACGCGTTATTATATTATAAAAAAATGTTTAAAAACTGGAAAAGTATATGAAGTTATTTTGAGACAGAGCTCTCTCGCGAAGCGTATAACGAGGCACCATATTGGCAATATGACGATATATCGGAGCTGGCACTGAAAGGCCTAAATACTGTCTTAAATAGATTGAGAAGAGTTACTATCAATCAAAAATAAACGAATTGTTACGTCGAGAGGGACCCCAAGGGGCAGTCTCTGGGGTTGCATTCCTAGATTTCGCTAACGATCTAAGATGGACATGCGTTAGTCAACCTGTTCAAAATCGGAGCTCTTTTTTTTAAAAAGTCTCATACTTACAATGTTTACCGAAACAGAGATCACCATCTTCACTAGCATCTTGCAAGGACAAAAAATTATGTTAACATATTGCTTGCGGGTCATGTATTAATACGTTTTCCACTGTCTGGCAATGGGCGTCGGATAACGTACTTATACGAGTTATTTAACGACAGATTAGATTGCCATTTTAACCTTTTCGTTAGTGAGCAAATTTAAAATCGATGAAGTCGTTGATGTCATAATCGCTTTACACCGATTACTTTCTGTCAGCTCCTAATCAGCGTAAGACAATCTTCAATTCGAGGCAGAACCACTTGTCATGAACACTCGTCATTTCTTTACAAAAACAATGCACAAAAAATCGATTCAAGTGCCTCCTTTAGAAGGAAATGATAATTGGACAAAGACTCATTCAACACGCAGCGAAGGACAGCAAGCAGTTAAATAAACAAACACTCTCTATAACACACAATATTCGGTCGTTTCTTTGCGTAAACAAATAACACACTTGAAATCGAAATCATTATAAGTGGATAAATTTGGGCTTAACGATCTATACAATCAAGCGATGCATATGAAGAAGCTATCCGTCTCAGTCTCCCGAACTGCGCTAAGTTCTCTCTGTCTCTGTCCGCCTCGGAGCTTCAATGCACAAGAGTGCTCTTTCTGAATAGTGAAGGTCAAAACGGATATTTCCGTAAGTACTCACGAAAAGGTTAATGTTACCGTTTAGAGTACATTTCATGTTATTTTTTTATTACAAAGCTCTCCGCTCCCGTGCGTTCGTCGGAATGGCTGCGCTAACGCAAGGGTTCATTCTTCTTTCGGATCATGTATAGCCGGACGGATGGACGGGGGTGGGCGGGCGTCAAACAAAAAGATTATTTTCTAGGCAACTATATTCAGCACAAGAGAGAGAGATCTGGCTGCGAGAAGGACAACCTCCCGCAGCCAAGGTCAACCAACTATTAAATTCGCCCAGATCAACAGCGTTAATGCATGGGGATGCTAAATCGCACATGCTACAGTACTTTTGAAAATAATGCGATTTGTTTAAACACATAGTGTTATTCGCGACACGCCGTTTATACCCGCGCCGGGCGAGAATTTAATGCCGCTAGGGCCCGCAAACAATGTGTTTATATAAAAGATTTCGTCCCTCGATATTGAGTTTTACACATCTATTCGTTGGAATATAGTTTTTTAAAGCTTAAATCAGGGGTGGCCAACCCAAATGATCTTGCGGGCCTAGATCATTCGGGAGAATCTATTTTACTTTCTCTGTTTCAGTCGCATATATCAAAGACACGCTAGGCACATATACCAGTAACGTGCCTATTTTATTATATATTACACAAACACAGCTTCGTCTTTTAGCTAACATGACCGTCAACAAATATAAGTTTCACTTTTATCGCACGAGACTCCAATGCATTTAATTTTTTTATTTAAAAAAAATATATATTGAACGATTTCATTCACACTTTTTTTGTTGTTCCAGGTTACGCAGCGAAAGCAACGGTGGCGCGTGGTGCCCAAAGCGACAAGTGACAACAGACAGTGACGAGTGGCTACAAGTGGACCTTGGTCGGGTGGCACTAGTGACCGCCAGTGGCACTCAAGGCCGATTCGGAAATGGTCATGGATTAGAATTCGCCGAAGCGTACATGCTGGAGTACTGGAGACCCCGTCTTAGTAAATGGCAGCGCTTTCGGGACACTATCGGCGATGAGGTCAGCATCATAAATCTATTTCTGAAAATAAGTTGTATTTGGCTCGAGGCGACTTAAAGATGACATTTTATAGTTCGAAATAACTCCCATTAGCCTGGAAGGACTTAGTCCCTTGCAATACGATTTAAGTCTTGACAACTGTAGTACAACTAAGAGTGTTTTTATCTGATACAGATAATAACATTTCAGTTATGAATCATATTATAGAATTATATTATAGTTAATGAAAAAAAAGAGCATGAATCGAGTTATTTATTATTTTTATATTGATAGACGTACTAAGACCTCGCTCATGCTTCTGAAAATTGATTCAATTTCGTCGACCAATTTCATTCCAAACTTTTGTGATCATGTCCCTTAGGGCAAAAAAATATAAGTTGTGCCCTTTATAATAGAATACATATGTTAACGTGTGTGTATAATCAAAATTCCCCTTCAGATCACCGTTTTCTTTCAAAAATGCAGTTAATTTCAGCAGAGCCGTAACGAGGGTATGAAGCGCCTGTGGCAAATATTTAACTTGCGCCCCCCCCCCCTCCCGCGGTTTAAAGGTTAAATAATACTTTTATAAATGCAAAATAATAAATGTTTTTATAATGTATATTTTATTTATATGAAGATAGTCCCAAAAGTACCCGACCTAACGTATAGATGACGGTTATTGTTTAAAAATAATACTTTCAAAATCGTACAGATCATAGAAGGCCCAACGTGCGTATTTATCCCCGAAAATATCGGAAAAAAACCCTAAAAGGTACCGGAGTGGCCACAAGGTCCAACTGGTCCGCTTTTCGGACCGCCGACATGATGAAAGAACGCCTCGCGATCGGACGCCAAATCCGAATATGTCTATATAAAACGAAGCTGTCCAGAGAAGACTGATCGAGTGGGTTATTTAAATTTTACAATCGGTGGAAAATATCGTTGTCTTTGTCTTATTACGGGCTTATGCCATCTGAGTCGGTTCAATATTTAAGCGATGACGTAGATAAGAAGGATTAGACAACTCAATATATATTATAAAAACAGACAGAGTCAATCAGTGTTCAGTCATGTGAAGTAGAATGGTGAAGTAAAAAAAAACCAATTGCAATTCTCGACTGGGTCGATATTCTATTTTTTGCGCCCCAAGCCCAGTTGCGTTCATAGCGGGCGCCTGCTTTGCCACCACCTTGTTGCGCCCCTGAATTTCAGACAAGACAAATATATAAATATATTCAGAGTACGAAAGCGAATAAACCACCAAGAAAAGTGCCAATAAGTGCTTTGGAAAGCCAGTATTGAGCCAGGCAAAAGGGAAAAAATAATTAAGTGAGTGAGAGTACTCATAAGATTTTTAATGGTTAGGAATTTTGACTGGTTTTAGTAGAAGTAGCTTCGTCCAAATTTTGGTAGTTTTAGTGTTAACATATGTTAAGACTAGTATTTTTCCTCGAGAATTTCTTGAGAAGTATACAAAATCTAGAGTTCTCATTTCTTGCGAAATCTAAGAAATCAAAATGCTAGAAATCAATATTTATTGTATAAAATTTGTACGAATATTTTTGATACAAATACAACCATTTCCATTTTTAACCGTTTGAGTAGTGAGCTAATATAAAATCTTCATAATCTTAGATTTAGATACTATGTATATCCACAATATTCGGTCATTTTTTCAAGTGAATTTAATATCTGAGTTAAACGGGTAAACGATCTTTACAATCGTACGATGTACGCAGGAAGCTCTCCGTCTCTGTCTCCCATGCACAGTTACCACTCTCACTCAGTCGCTATCTCTTTCCGAGCTGAGCGTATAAGTGTGCTCTTTCTGAATCACTGAAATTCGCTCGCAAATAAGCGATCATCCTACTGTACAGGAAAAAGACTGAACTGCATGAGTCAGTTTTTACTACAATGCATCAGGATTCTAAATCGTCTTATCCATGTTTTCTCAGAATGTCGAAAGATCTTAATATTTTATCTGACGATAGCAAATTCAGTAAATTATACTTACATTTATGTCGACTAAAATTTTAAACTCATGTATATACCATGTATTACGATCTGCTCATAATTTTTCCTATTTATTATATTATGTATATTATATATACTATTTTACTATATAGAAAAACAGATCTCCGCGTCTGTATATATTTTACCTTAAAATATATTACACGTGACAATTAACGAAAATGTTATCATTTTCCGAAGAAGTACTCTCATTTTTATTGATAATTATCTAAATGTATTTGGGATCAAAACATAACTACGATTACGATAGTCATATTTCAATTAATAAAATTTCAAAAACACTCGTCTGTAACGATTTTAGAGAGTTTTAAAATGATGTGTTTGAAATTCATATCACTCAGATTAAAACTTTTAAAACACGCTATTTTTATTTTTTTGACGACTGTATTGTTGAAAAAAAAATTTGAAGAATCCTTAGTTGAGGCCAAATGTGTTTCATTTCATTGTATCCATTTTTACCATCAGATCGTCACCATCTCTTGAGTTTCCCCACAAAATATTTAGGCACTGCATTCAAACACAGCTTTTTTTGGCTCACCCGTTGCTCAAAAACCACCGAGTGATATCGGTATGGCGCATTCACATTTCGATGGCTAAACGCTCCAATTCAATCACTTATTGTGAGCTCTCATGCATAATAATAACAAGTCTATCGTAATTCGAATAACCGAATGAATGCGAGCGTTTTAAACTTTATTAAAATTGCTTTGACAGCCCATTAAATCCGTTCGTACGTGAATGACTCGCGGATATGAACGGAAACTGTTGGTTTTTTTTCTGTCGTTCACGGGGTCGAAGAATGAGAACACGGACTGCAATGGCTTAAATAAAATGCGTTCTGATTGACCACTCCATGTAATCCAGCAATGATTTAAAATTTCATTAAGTTCGATGATCCGATGGTATCCTCCCCTCAAAACCCGGACTAACGATAAAAAATGTGTGTTATTAGAATGTAACTTTAAATTGTCAATAAACTTGCTTTTGAATTTAGGACATTTTCGATGTCTCGGGGTTTACAACTATACATAGCCCAAAGGCAATGGTAATATTTTGAGAATATAATCATTCTCTAAAAGTTAGATTTTCCTAACCTTCCTTTAACTTTACCTTTTTTAGATGTAAAAAAGGTGGCAACCCCTGTCCAAAAACACCGATTTAATTATTCAAGGTTCTAAAAAACAATAGGAACCTAAATTCTAACTTTTATTCAAGTTCAAGGCGTAAGTTTCAGACGAAATCGTGCGGTCGGTAAAGTGTTAAGTTTGCAAATAAAATATGGATAATAATTTAGAATTCACGCTTAAATTATTTTTTATATAAATTAATATATAACTGAGACGTCATTTAACTATTGTATGATTACTTCTAAAGGAGCTCTTTATTTCTTGAACAAAATCATCCCCTATTCAATTTGATATGCCAAAATACCAGGCATCATATTAATTGCAATAACATGATGCAGATTATTCAAACGACGAAAGTTTGACCAGTATTCCTCACCACGAGACTTGAAAAAGCGTCCAAATTCCAATTGGATGAAATTCAAGTGCTTTCGGATGTACTTATAATGCATTAGTTATTCTCATTCTGAACTGAATTATAATACTCACGCCGAGAGGTTGATACTGGATGGATTCTAAGAAAAATACACACTCACAATGAGAACATTTTTAGAATGTTCAATCTACTCGAATTGCATCCCGAATGTATCCGGCGAGCCAAAAGCAATCTCCATTTATCAAATTCGCTGTTAAAAATGAACCAAGCACTGTGTAGCAATTCCATGAATACATCCAGTTGTCCGCAGATGGAAATGAGAGCGTATCATTTTCAGCAAAACACAACCCCACCATATTCAGGCTCATAAAGTGACCGCGAAACGGTTCAATTAAACAGATGCGAGTTATTTTCACGTCCGTGTTACGAATGGTAGTTTAAATCGTGTCTGGTCTAGTTGGTAGCATACTCTTCCTGTTTAGATAGATTTACCAGCAATGTCTATTTCAATTTGAAATTAATCTACAACGGCTTATGGATGCATAAGTAAATCTATAGTGTGATTCTAAAAATGTAAAGAAAAAATTGAAGACATCAGAAAACAGCCCCTAATCTGTCAAATTTATGGAGAAAGAAAAAGACGTAGTTTAAGAAAAAAAACGTCAATTTAATATTGTTGGTTAAATCAATAACTAGACAAAATTCAATCAATACATGCAATAAGATGAAGTACGAGGGTCATATAGAAAGTAAAGTTACAAGGGTTCCTGAGGCCGAAAGATATTTTATTTGTTTCGAAGTTGGCACACTTGGCATGAAGGGAAGATCCTAATGGTTAGTTTGTTTGATCTCGCGTATTTGTCTGCCATTTTGTTTAGTTACAGTAATTTCTTCCGATGGAGAAGTCGTCGCGCGCACCCACCACCTCTCGTCCGTGCGAGATTCGCGTAGTCATCCGTTTTTTGAGTTTGCAGAACAATACCGCCGTTAATACTCATCGTAGAAGTTTATGGTAGTGAGTAGTGAACAAGCGTGAAATAAGCGTGAACTTTATAAATAAAGCTTATAAAGCTCCAGATGTGTCGTCATCCCCTAGCCATAATTTAAAACATGCATAATATGTAATCATTTTAACATCAGCTGTTAGCCAAAACGTTATGACAAATTTATGTGGCTTTTTTGACATATATTGGCATTGAATTTTTGATTAAATGAATTTTTCATTCATTAAAATAATTTCTTATTACGCTATTGGATATTGTCGCTATTGGTATACTTGGATCTAAGATGTTTTAAATCATTAATTTAAAAAGCTGCTGAGCTAGTAGATAAAATTCTAAGACTTTCAATTCGTATTTAGACAAATATTCGCTAATACTAATGATTGCTTCCCTAATTTTAAAGCAATTCTCGATCTTCTTGTAGTTTTTCATCCCCTAAAATTATCAAAGAGGGGGATGCCACGCATTTATGTAATGGCAAGCGGCTGATTCGATTTAATAATAATCCATGATTTAAATTTTAGTGGCACGTCCGGGGAAGGCGGCACGTGTTACTAATCGTTTATGAATCCATCATCAATCTATCTGCATGACGAAGGCACGGGTGCGAATTGGAAGCTATTTGCACGGCTAGCCTCCATCCCCCCTGGCGTGAATTGATCAGGTAGCCATATGGAAGCTTAGTGCCAAATGATGACGAGGCCGACTGCTGGTCGGCTTAAAAAAGAATCGTGAAACAAAGAGTCATCGCCGTCGAGGAACTGCAGCCATCTAAGTTCCCAATCTCCAATATTCTCGTAAAAGAAAACTCTTCATCCCTGGTTTAGATGATGATTCTATAATAGAAACCTTACCATTTTTTACGGCATTTTATGCCTTAATGGCACGTTTACTAAACGTCAATATAAATAGACATACTGGCAAATTTAAGCTTGATAAATCGAAGTTTCATCGAAGTTATCTTATCACGTAATTGCACGTAAGAAATATAAAATTATCATCTCCTTACATTATTTCCGACATTGTAATCTATCTATGTTCACAGACATTGATTTTATGTCCTTCTATAAAGATTTAAATATGTCTCCTTGGAATACTCGATACATGAATATATATGTACGTTGTGTCATTCATTTTTGAACAGCATGCATTATGCTCCGAAAACATGCTGATTTACAGCGATATCCCTTTGTACATATTTTATTGTGCTCATTCATCCTTCAAGGCAGTTTAAGTATTTTCATGTAAATAAATTTGAGTCCAAAGATTCCCAAACTAACTCCCAAACTTTCTCATACAAATGCATCGACACTTATGTATCGTTTTCACGGACGCGTGTTTAACAATTTTCTTCATTAACCAAACTTCTTGCAAATTTTTACTGCTTATTAGGAAAATTTCAGATCTGTACTCCACAATTTTATAGATCAAATGCATTTTTTCTTACAATTTATAAATATAAGTAAAAGAAGAAAGTTCTTGTATTTTGTTTGAAACATAAATCTGTCAAAACAAGCATATACCAAGAATGTTTGAATTTCGTATCATTCTATAAATAATTAATTATTATTTATAGAATAATACGAATATATATCTAAATTAATGTCCTTTTTAGTTCTGTATTATAATTTAGAAGTTGTATATTAGGGTGGTTCTTATTTGGGTAAAAAAATATTTTTTCGAATATTTGACCTACCAACATTTCATTTGATTTTCTACCCTAAAAAACTATTTCGGTATTTTTTCATTTTATTATAAAATAATTTTTGGGGGTCACTAAGGATAAGGCTTGAATTTTAATAAAAAATATATTAAAATACTGTTTTAATGACTAACTTGTATTTATTAATATAAAACATTTACATGTAAAATTAATGTTTAGATTACAAATAAGGATACCCTTTTAATATTAAAATTCAATAATAATATTCAGGATACAAGCATTGTTTTTTTGGTATCAGGATATTTCTTTCTGGAGTCTTTTACAAACGAAATATCCAGTATCTGGAAAAAACCCCAAAGAGTTACACAGTCGCAAAGTCTTCTATGCTTTTTTTGGTGATGTGTTCGACATCAATGCTTTTTCTTTTTGGAAAATCCTCGGAAAGTTTTCGATTCTTAGTGCATCTACCATAATTTTCTTATGTTGAACTGAAAGTTAGTTGTCAAAAAATACAAAAGACACCAATTCTTTCGATAAGTACCATAAATGACCCAGTATTTTTTTCATGGCGAATTTGGCCATTATTTGGTTGCGTGTTAAGGATGCTAGGTCTTTTTATTTATTCTAAGTAATTTTTCGGTGCGTATTATCCTGAAAACCATTATTTTATATATATTATGACTGTAAAAATACATATACATTTCACTGCTTTCACTTCATTTTTCGTCAGTTTAAACTGATGATTAAATGGAAAAATCTTCAAGCTTTAGCCATCCATTTAGCATGGTGAAGACTAGCAAGTCTCCTAAATAAAACATTTTTTCAGAAATTCCTCACAAGAAAATTATTCAGCAGCATCTTATAGTCATCTCTAGGTTAATATACTTAAAGTCATTTTTGAGCAAAAAAATCTTTGCACTTTGATCGATTTTGTTCCAGTTCTTCTTAAGCCTTTTAAATAATTGGATATCAGAAACACTAGACGGACCGAGTGATTGAGTCATTACAGCTTCTAATATAATTTCCATTATATGATGGCGATAAGCTAGACAAAGCATATAATTTTCCATTTTCTGCTCCAGAAGAACACAAGCTCTATTTCTCAAGCCAATGTTTACAGCTGTAGTGTTAAAACATAAATGTAATACATCAATAGAAGTTAACTTTGATGCAGATTTGGTGTTGATTGGCCGATAGGCCAAATATTGGTTTTATTTCTAGTTAATAATCTTCTGCCACTGCTCGTGGATGCCATGATAAGTTGAAACAAGTACATATAATTAAGGAAACAAAAGTGCTTTTGCTAATGACCAAGGTGCGGAGCAGGGCTCAATCTCAAAACGTACCCGCAGGAAAGAATTAGAAAAGGGTGAAGGGGAGGAGGGATGACTGTAGTGAATTAGTGAGCTTTTCTGCATGGTATTCCACTACACAATAGACTTATAAATATACCAGAGGCCATACAACGTTTTTTTCTGAAACTTTAACTTAAGATAGCGACCTCTGATTTTTTTATTAAAAAAATACGTATTCATTTTTTAGGGCAGAAAATCATATGATGGGTTGACCACCCAATTTTTAGAAAAATCTAAAAAAAAGGACAACCCTATTACATATGCTCTATACCTATCTCTATCGATATAACAAAATCGAACTGTATTAAGGTAAGGAATAAATTCCTGAATCTAAAAGTGAAGAGATTGACATAATGGAAGATTTTCGAAATGTATGACATGTTAGGAAAATGTTGTGTTTTTGTCCAAAAACGGGGTGCAACTTTTTTTTCAGACGCAATACCAAGGAGGTAAATTTAAATCTAAACGCTTACGTACAAAAAAGTTTACCCTGACATCAGCAACATAGTGGAAATTTCTAGACAATAGTCGTTTTTCTTTAACGATTTGGTGAGTATTGGTAGAATTATATTTTTAAAAAATCTGTGAACTGAAAATCGAAATTAAAAGGGAAGTTCATTTTTATTTTTTGTTAGCAAGGCATATATTCTTTATTATAGTTATTAATAAAATATGTTAACCCTCATTTAGGACACGCTCCCAGATGTGTTAGTAATACAATAAAAGCACTACACTATATGGAGTTCCTTTTGTACGAAACTAATAAATCTATACATTTAAAAATATTTCTTTGAAGATCCGTCATATAAACTGATTTTTAGAAGAAAGAGCTTGGTTTAAAAATCGGTAGTTCTGGTGTCAAATCAATCTGCAGAAATGTTCGCAATGGCCGTTTGATTTTTGCCTCGCGCATTATAATAATACGTGACTCGAGCGCTTACAGCGCGAGTCGGGAATTAATTCGCAGAGTTTCTATAACTTTGCAAGCGCCGTCGCCCCCTATTTATTAATTCTCGAATTAAATTGCACGCCCGCTGAATTTATCGGCTCGTTCATAATGCATATGCTAATGTTATTTATCGGTGAGCTAATATTGCCGGAGTTGAAGTGCAGATGTATAAAATAGGTGTTGTGGGGTATATGCGGCCCGCGGCCGACGTATAAATCATGACCACATGGCCACACGCCCAGCCTTTATGTTCCACTTCAGCATCATCATTTCGGTTTACATTCGACAAATGCAAAATTCATAATTCATTCCTTCTAATGCGATTATATTATCGCTAAATTTATTGACTGAGTTCGAGCGTAGAGCAAATATCAGCGAAGACCCAGATCATGGCAGCTGAAAAAGCGCTCAAATTCGATCGAATTGATCTAATTATTAACTCTTTGCACTCGGAGCCATCCTAGAGAGTACCTGCCAGCTATTGGCGAGAATCGGTCTTAATTCGTTCGTCGCTGCGTCCACCGTATATGGTGGACGAGCGTCCCCCGCACGGGCCCCGTCGCGTAATTTCGGTGGATATTTTCGGATTTGGTGGTTCATAAAAAAAACCTAGATGCTTCACCACAAAGCATTCCCCAGATTAACAACAAGGTGATAAATTGATCATACGTCATTTATTTCATTAATTTTAAATAGAGATAACACATCCCTCAATAATTTCACAGGATTGTTTTGGAAGAAATTGAGAAAAAAATGATCCCAAATTAAGAAGAAAAAATATCCCACGAACTTATTGAGTGGTATAAAATACAAGCTATTTACCATATATAATATAGTTTTTATTGATTTTCATCGTTTTTATTCAAGTGCTTAATGCAATGCATCATCGACATTTTGTAAAGCCGCGGTATGGTGGATTTAAATTCTGCAATAAAGCGAGAATTAGCAATTCTTAGAAGTATGGCTTTGCATGATTCATAATGCGATTTAGACTGGAAAATTGTGTATGTAATAAAAATGTTCTCGACGAAGCAATTTGAAGCCTTGTTAATTCGAATTTATGTGCAAAATAACAATCCTTTTTTAAGTCCTGAACCAATGATGAAGTCAACCTTTGTATAATCTCATAATATTGAATTTCATAAAGCGATAGTTGTTAACAAATAAAAAAGCTTTTCGGCGATAATGAAATTAGCTTGCAACATCGTTTGTTTATGTATTTTTATAAAATACACCCAGTTCCTATAGGACTAGTCGTCGAAATGTAATGAATATGTTTCTAATTCGTCTAACGGGATATTCCTCATGGGACATCCCAGGAAGCTGGAAAATATTTATTTTTCCCATCACAAGTTCTGTGCCGGTTTTATGCGTTTTCCCTGGTCCCAGTGGCGGCGCTCCTATTTTAGGGTATGGAAGTTTTTCCGATCCGTAGCACAAAATATTATTTTACAGTAACAACTTTCATGAATAATTCATGAATTGTCTATCGCCAAATGTAACATTGTTACCCGTCACTATTCCCATTCGCTGATATCTTGGGGCTCCAACGCCGATATGCTCCTAAGCGAATTTTATGTAAAAATTCTCTTTCACATAAAGATCCTTTTTATCCTAATGCAATAAAAATGTAGCACTAAGAGTATACTAACTAAAACACCGGATTATCACGCCGACTGAAAACAAAGTGGGTGCAATAGTAAAACGTGCTAGATCATAGGATGGAAGGCTTTAACAGTATTATTGGTGGCGAAAAAATAAGGAAGAAGCAAATTTAATGAAAATGTCATCTGAGGGAATTTAAAATTCAACAGACGATAGTACTGATATAAACAATAATTAGCATTTAAATAATTATCATTTTACTCTAACAAGCAAAAATAAAAGTCCTGACTTGGTTGAACAATTGGATTCATATTTTTCAAATGAATATAAGGTAAGAGGAAACTTTACAAGTGTTTAGCTCCAAATAAACAATTTTTTGACGACTTCCCATTCAAAATAATCGAATATAATAGGTTTTTTTTTTACAATAAATAGCATATAGATCTGAAGATGCTACTGAAGTAGGCTCAGAGACTGAAAATATTAGGCCAATAAGCAAGTGTCTTCTTAAATCCTGATTTAAAAAAAACAATGCTTTAATAAACATAGCGACGATGCGCAATAGTGATGAATAAAGTATTACGTATTTTTATGGCTGTTACGAACAGCTCTGTATCAAGGATGAAAATTTGATCCTTGGGTAATTAACAATGAAAACATTTATGTTTTTCTTACTATAATAACCAAATCACACATCAATCTTTCTATTAGTGGTATCTAAAATTGATGCTAATGCTCATTGAGCTGTATTTACAAACAATTGACTTACGGTAGTCTGAGAGCAAACCTATCGATGATAATTTCTTTCTATTAAATGATGTACCGTGTGGGCGTTTCACTATATGATGCCCACACATATAACCTCAGGAGAGTGGTAACCCTACGTCCGTGGGTAACAGTCGAACCCCTAGGGTAATAATGTAGAGTAGAGGTGCATGAAAGCAGCCTCATCAGTTTGCTCATCAAACGCTGCTGAGGTAGCCCAACTAACATGAGTTAGGCTCGCAGCCTACCCTGTGCTGCATACCCATAAAGTGGAATATAGAAATGTCGATTACAGAAAGAGTAGAAGGACTCTGTGTAAAAAGCAACGCAACAGCCTAATGCATAGAGGGAAGAACGGCTTTTGACTGCTCGAACGGCGACTCGTCTCCGTGGTTAGGTATTACAAATGACCGAACCAATAGTCCACGTAGTCTGATGTCGGTCTTCCTGGAAAAAAATTGGCTTTTTTGGAGGATGCGAACTAAAAGGGGTGGGTAAGCCGGAACCTCTGCGCGTAACGTTTCTCGGGAGATCAAAAGAGCAATGGAAGACATTTCTGTGTGGCTAGTCTGAGGGCACTCGGAACAGACTGCCCAACAGCGCAGGACATGGACTCTGTCGCCAAGAGTTCAAAATTGTGTATTGATAGATCTGAATAAAATAATTTATTGAATATTTAAAAAAATGTTTGCCCATAATTATAAAATGTCATCAATCGCAGACAATCGTAATTTGCTAAATTAAATCAAGTCATCAAATTTACTTTCATTTTAAAATAATTTAAAATATGATAATAATATATTGATATTTGTTTCAGGTAAGTGACAAAAATATTTGTCCATATTATTTAAAATGCTGTTCTGGTAAGTCGATTTACTACACGTACTTTTAAATGCACACCACGTACTTTTAAAACTTACAGATTTACAAAAACTCATATCGATGATAAGATTTTTTGTATATAGTATTAAAATGATGTGTTTATCATTTTAACACTATAAAATATGACCCTTTATTGCAAATTTAATAATAATCCATGATAATAGTGTACACTGATTGTATGTTGGCGGAAGCAAAACACCTATTATTGCGTTTGACGTATGGCTTGATCATGGTACATATGCTGTACCATCGAATATTATAATGTTTACATTTTTTCCAATACAATTCCTGAGAGAAATATCGATTTGGAAAAATGAATTTGCAAATGGTCTATTTGCATAAAATTATTCTCATATTATAGATATCATGTAGGGTTAGAAGAATACATTAATATCCTGTGGGAAATTCACACCAGTCTTTTCCCTCTGGAATAAATATGTCGGGATAAAAATGCACTATTCTAATAGAGATTTTTTTAATGCGAAAATTCCTGACGTTTAGAATGTATTTAAAAAAAAATAATTACCGCTTATTTGTTGTGGGAGAAATTCTGCAAAAAAATATCATGCAATCTTAAAATATCGTAGCTAATAATGTACCTCGATATTGGATGGAGACATTCTTTCTAAATTTCTCCAATTCCAACTAAAATATTGGCCAAAGTTTTTCCATAATCCTACGGAAAAAGAAACAGCCTCCTGTTGGGACAAAAATTGATCCGAATTGGGAATACGACGACAACATTGGTTACTATACGGAATTTTTATTTCATGCCGTCCCCACAAGCCGGTGATTCGTGCCACCATCCCCGGGATGTTTTCCCTCTAAAAAGTTACATTTTTTTTTAATACACCCATATTTCGTTTTACGCAGGTCTCCATAAAAGTAACTTTTATCAAATGTAAATGTATGAATCGGCCAAATTTTTGCTGAATTATGGTTGATCGTTTCGGTGGTATCAATTTCAAAATTATAAAATCATACGCGATTCCCGGAGTGACAATAGTATAGCGATCTGAGAACAGATTTGCGATGTATGCTCACATCACGCAATTAAAACTTATAATACGGTGGCTGATCATATTTTACATGTATCACGAGAAAAATCGCCCAACAGACAAAGGAAACAGGAAACATAAATTGCTTAATGAGATGAAATTAAATTTAACACGCCATGATGGTTGTGGCTTATCACATTTGCTCCAATAATTGAGATGAGATGAAAAAAAATGTTATTGTACAGAATACAACGTTAATAATATTTTTATCCTAATATATAAATTCAGATCAGCAGTATCTCCATGACTTCATTCATTATGTTGTTTGAAATAATGCAGTTTTTAATATACTTGGATAAATAGAAGGAGATTAAAATTTTGAGGTTTGCCCTTTTATAGTCGGCTTGTATCGAGACACAGTTCAAGAAACGCATTTTGTCGTCATTAAAAATGGGAGGTTTTTTGATTCTTCTTTGGCAGCCATCAAAAGTGAACTTTCTCAATAAATTTGTAAACGTGAAAAAATTGGTCATCGTTATTTGATACAATACTTTTATTTGAAAGGTCTTCAATCCAACCAATATTAAAGGCGAGCTAGATTTTGCTCTGGGGAAGTCTACTTCTTCGTTTACAACAGTTAAATATTGGGTGGCAGAGATTAAACGAACGAAAAATACACAAAATGGTATTGGATAACCATTGACTGTAAATGCGTGAGCTAGCAGACATGGTAAACCTTTCAAAAATGCTGTAAATCGCATGTGTGTCCAACCGGTCCGCTTTTCGGACCGATTGGATACACAGATCGGATGCCATACCCGAACATGTCTATGGCCCTGATCATCAAATTATTAAAATCCCACCGTCACTGAGCATTACTGCATATATTACATACTGTAATGCTCGGTTTACATGAGAACATTAAAATTAAAAATCACTGGTAATATTATATATTGACAATATCGAACGTGTTTTCGAACATCTATTCCTTAACCATTCTATGCTCAATTTGCACGAGCGACCCAAACATTATTTTTTTCAATCTACTTCCAATTCTTCATTCTGATTTATACGGCTTAAATACTCGCCGCCCGCACCGGGCCAGAACAGTGATTTAACAGTGATTTATACAGGATCGATTTTAAATTGCTCGCCAGGATCCGAAAGCAAAATGCTTAACCCACTTAAGTGCTCTAAACGCAAAGACAAATGATATTCGAGGTCTTCCCGGCGTAATTCTTCACTTCCTCTCATTGTTTCGCCCTCGGCCGTATACAAAAGAGTCGCGGTTGTGTCGAATTAATTCGAATCTAATAGCTGGCTTATTCGAACATAATTGCCGGTCCGTTTGGCATCATTCTTTATAGTTTGATCGTCGATGATTTGTTTGGCTACCGTGTATAACGAGGCACTTAGCTTTAATGATGTAGTGTGGGCTATTTGAATTGACCGATGATCATAGTTGAAATAGGACACTCTCTTCCAATTGTTCGTCGATTATTTACGCCTATGTATAGTGCAATGAATTCTTAAACATATGATATACGACTCCCTTGATTTGTAAGCCATCTTCGATAATATCAATAAGTTTTAAACCGATTTAAACACCACTCGTCCATCTATCATCGATTGCTGTTTAAAGAAAAACTATTAGATGCATAGACCACGTATGTAAATTTATTAAATTTATGAGCTAATCTATTATATTATTAACCATCTTCTTCTTGGGTCGTATAATGCGCTCAATCTTAGATTTACTAATTGCAAATTATTAAAAGGAAGAAGGGAGTCTGCCAAAAATACCAATTTTTCGAGTCACATGATTTGATAGCCGGGTTATAATGCCAATTTGCTCGCGCATATGCGTAAATATGTATATATAAAGCAAGCAAAAAATGAGAAGGATCCAGATCGCAACCCTTTTTGTAAGTAGGGAAAAAATCCTGAAATGGGAGGGCTTGAAACCTTGCCTAAGAGAGACGTATTTTCTTTCCCATTCTCAAATTGACCTTTCCCATGCTCGAAGAAGAGTCTCATCGTCATCGAAAAACCTATCTCTCTAAAATCAAAAATATATATCCTGGACAGATTTGTTATTTTGTGCCTCTTTCGTGACCATCTTTTATGTTTTCGGAATTTCTTATTTAGTTCGAAAGTATGCAAATCAATTAAATCACCAGAATTGAAATCTACCGTCGGGTTTAACCCCACAATAAATTCGGAATAAATATTTTCAGATAGGTAAATGTAGACATAATAATATTATTCAAAAAAATATTAGATCCTCCTCCCAAAAATAAAAAACATTATTTTTGCACGCTCTCATTTGATTTCAGTTATCATAAATCGTTTCAGTTTTTTACAAGCATTCTCACCTAAAGATTAAAACTACACATGATAAAAAACGTAAGCTTTAATTGAGCAGTGTGATCAAATCTAATCAGTATTTTTCAGCAATTGTATGTAACACTTTTAATATTAAAATCCACCTATTGATCCTTGTCAGATACAGCCAGTCCGCTAATTTCATGCTCCAGAAAAAAACCAAAATCAATCATCACCTTCATCGGGCAGTGTAAGCCTTCGGCATGCAAATTTAATCAAACATGTGAAAATTGGACCTCCCAAGATATCATCCAGAAAAAAATTCTAATCGGACACTTCATATGAAGTTTAATTATGCGCCCGTTGAATTTATCGCCCATAATTTGACCGGCACCATTAAGCAGCAAGTGCTGAGTAATGCGGACGGCGCAATGAAATTACATTTAGTAAGATAAATTGGTTGTTTGTTGTGTTGAAAGCATCGGTTCGAATCCGATGAAAAATTAGTGATCTACGACTGCTCGAACTCTTTTCGAAATAAACCAAAGGGCGTGCCGGACGACGAATATAAGTGCCCCTATTTATTCTGATATATTAAAATAAAATTAGCAGAAGAAAGTCATGACAGGAGACAATCTAGGATAGGGCCATTAATCACGATGCTATTTGTTCTCTCGTCTGCTTTATCAGCTGCGGCGGCGAGTCTGTTTAAAAAAGGGGAAAGCTTGAGGATCTCTTTCTCGGTATTGTTGTCGCCTGTTAGGAAATCATCATCCCCTATGAAAATGATGGCTCACGGTCGAAAGGGCTTAAATGGGCATATAAATCCGAATTTAATCCATGACATCTATTGTGACATCTCGCCACAGGGCAATGAATGCCTACGCTCACTCGGGACCGTATTTAGATAATATTATATCTCAAATATTTGTTTTTACACTATTCCATTATACATCCCCTCAAATAGGTAATTATATCTAGGATAAGCGTCTATATACTGGTGTTCCATTTTAACAGTACTGTCACTATGAGATATTTGGGCAAAAAATTGTTCACGTTTAAATGGTGAATATGATATTAACCACTTTGACAAAATTTGATTAAAGATGATGATATTGAAAGGATTTTACCTACGATAGTTTACCATTGTTTAGAGTAGCAAAATTATCATTGTTTTTAAATGATATTTAATTATTATTGCAAATTAAGTAATTTATAGGCTCATATCATGTATTAATCTTTTAAGTATGTACTATATTTGATTCAAAAAATCAAGATAAACCCGGATCGATATGATTAATCTGATATATGAATATATATAAGGTTGTCCCATAAGTCTCTTTCGCAAATAAATACAGATCTAATCGTAACCATGGTTAGTTTATTATGAGCTACTTCAGCAAGGTGAAACGATAAATTCAACAAAATATTGTTAACAACTAGACAATCCAAATGGTGCAATTGTCCAGAAAACGGCCAGAATTAGCGAACAGAGGAGGCGTTGTTTTTCATCACGATAACGTCAGGCCTCATGTGTCTTTGCTCGTCAGAAATAAATTATTTTAATTTGACTGGGATGTTTTATATCATCCTCCATACTCTACGAACATTGCTCTTTCAGATTATTATTTATTTCTTTCATTGAAAAATTCTTTACGTGGTAAAATATTTAATTCAAAACATGATATAAAAATGTACATTGATCAATATTTTGCCAACAAACCTGGGAAATTCTGGCAAGAAGGCATTATGAGGCTTCCGGAGAGATGGAAAAAGGTAATAGAACAGAATGGATCATATATTATTCAATAAATTTTGATGTAATACAAATTATTGTTAATTTTTTTCTTAATATGTAAACGAAAGAAATTTATGGGACACCCTAATAAAATTTCACTAATTTGTTGGTACGATGATTTTTTTTTCACAATGTCAATATACATTTTGGAATTATTAAGAGTTATTTTCTATTTTTTAAAAAAAAAATGTAACTATTTAATATTGTACTTTTGATGGCATTTAAAATAATGGTGAATCATGTCAAAGCTCTATCCAATTATGCCTATTTAATTTATTTTCATTCGAACTTCATCTTCCAACCCTTAGAATAATTGAGCGACTGTAAAATTCCATTTTTAAAGAAAATCTAATGAGATTCTTAGTTCGACGGTGATCTCAGAGGACCATTGGGGAAAATTGCATTTTTTCCTTTTCTTCGGTCGGATGTTTTGCAAGTCCTTCATAATACAAGTAACAAGCTCGCACAGGAGAGCGTAAACCGATTAAAGTAGGCGCTGCAAGACTTCCAGGAGATTTGTTCGGAGATTTCCCCACGGCGGCTGCTGAGTGATCGTTTCAATTTATTATGACGGCAAGGAGCATTAATGAATATCACTATTAATTATTCGGCCGGGGCGGCCTGGAGGATCTGCCTGAGCCGCCATTAGTCACTTCTAAAGGAAAGGTAAACACCTTGACACTCCTTTATTTTCATTATTAATACTAAACATAAATTATAATATAAAATGGCACCACATCCAAAACCCTTGGAAAGAAAGACAATCTTATTATTTAGAGTGGGTCTTTGGAAAGAGCGTAGAGCACTGCAAACTCTGATGCGTCATCGCATTCTTGACGAACTGCGACCTGATGCCGCTAAAAAGCTCCATCACGCTGTGAAGAAAATGCTTCAAATAAATCCCATAAATTATAGCAATTTATACTTTGACTCTGAATCCTGAAAGAATCAAGAAGGTATGCATCAGTTGCATTTTTAAAACATAAGCGGCGTGTGAGAAAAGGAGACAAAGTGCATAAATCATCATCCATAAATTTATAAAAAATTACATATGAAAACTGTTGCTGGATACTTTTGCCTTTACTGCCTCTATTATATCAAGATACATTAGGAGTAGTAAAAGCTTACCAAAAATGTACATATACGTTTTTATTTAAATTTTCAGTTAAAAGTTTTTAAATTATTATAATGTACTTTGTAGTAACCGTTTATTAATTATAAAACTATTATTAATTATCAGCCTTTATTATCCTTAGAAGTTGATGATTTTTTTAATATAAATAATTATTTTTCAAGTACATATCGATATGAATTGATCATCATCGAACCTCAACACTCCTTCTTATTTAAGAAAACCCTTTAATTTTCTATCATCAGGGATAGACTTTCAGATCCCACTTTAACGAACTGTTGGTTGTTAAAACATCGCTATAAAATACAATATATAAACATAGACTTAAACGATTGATTAACTCTACTGAAATGAAATTTTACCTCCAAAATAATTAGTTTATTACAACATTAATAAATAGAATGAGTTATTTCATTTAATTTGTGAAAATACGAAAAATAACCATCGAATGATCACGCAGGGTGGGTCACAACTTACACAGAAGTGGTATTATGGGAACAATGATAAACAAATTAGAAAGCTAAATTGGGTTTTTATGGACCCAATAGTGTAAGCAAATGGAAGTATATTATTTTGCTTATGTACGGTCATATGATGCTTTCGGTTTGTTTTTCGACCTTTTGCTCATTTCGATCATTTTCACTTTTTTTATTAGTATATATATAATACCATAGCTAATGGTTTAATTTGATGTATATTTCAGCACATCCTTCTTAATTCGATAATTGATCATATTATAAAAATTATACGGTAAAAAACAATAAAATTATGTTTATTGTTAATGTAACGACCCACTTGCTAATTTAATTGAGATACCATTGTTACCCTGTCGAACGATTTCAAGCCAATTATATGTGTACATTGACGTGCATAGACCGTGCAGTTGCTTTGTGATGATGAAATATGTATCCATGGCTAATAACAAAATGTGATTTTATTGCCAAAATGCCAAAATGTATACATTCATTTTTAAATCAAAATGAGGAAAGAAGACAATTGCTGCTTAGTCATTTTAATTCCCCGAACTCTTTATCGAGAAGAATCCTTTGATACGATACCTTCAATGCTACCTTCAATATCGAATGCACAAAGAAGTGAATCTATGACACAAAAAATATGAATATGGCCCTTTTCTTTGAAAATATAATAAAGAAGCCTTTATCCTGCAGTGGACTTCATGTATTATATATGCACTACGTCGATGATGCATGACATCTTTCTAACTTCGTTTCGTCGTTTGTGTTTTCATAAGAATGCTTCAGAATCTTGTCAACTTTGGATACAAAATTAGCTTCATAAGTAAGTCATATTGATTGCTTACATTTCACAAACATATGAAGATTCTACCACTCCAAAAATAATGATTTTCCTTCGCGCGATTGATTAAAATAAATTAAGAATGTCGTCTTCGATCTTAGCCTTATTATACCATTTCTGTATGCTTTGCAGCTTTCGAAGTAAAACCAACTGATAAATGTTTTTCTATTTCGAAAAACCGATGGCCATTCATTGCATTTTGTTGTCTAGCTTGTATCTTGTCACAATCAATTCCGATCTCAAGGCACGGAAGTATTCCTAGACGTAAAAAACTGACGGATTAATGCCTACGTCATTTCCAACATTCTTCCAGCGACCAACTCCTCGACCCCGACGACACGTCTCGAGTATATTTCATATTTAAAATTATCATGGCTCTGATGACTACCGAAAGACTTCTTCGCGCTCGTAGTTTATTCTATAAATATTCGAGTGCCACTCGAAGGCATCGAGGACCCGAAATCATTTTTTAGAGCCGCATAACGACGCACTTGGGTCTTGACATATTTATATATGCAGTCAGGAATTCTTATATAGATAGAGCAGGCGTCTGATGATGAGGGTTTTGATTGAAGCCTCCGACGTCCACGACGCCCAGCGAATGTCCCCTGAAGATAGGGCTCTAATTTAACTACCTCGCTTATCTCAGCTTGCTTACCTCACACAAAGCCCCAGGCCTTCGGCACATTCAGTAAATATTGACTTTACTGAAACTGCTAACTGGATGACTGCAACCCCTCTTACTCGTGTCAATACACTTTTTATTAACTATATCGACATTGGTCCTCGGGCATTATATATCGGATGTACCGCAAAAAATCATAAAAATATATCCACTTTTATAATAAAAATTAACAATTACCTTCTTAATTGTTTTGGTGACATTTTTCCAAAACATGTATTTTAACCCTCACCTATATAACAAGAATCCAAAATCTAACCCACTATGTCAACACTGGATCCATTAATATCTTAAATTATGAATTATATATGTATGTATTTCATGTGCGTACCTCGCCCGTATGCTATGATTTAGAAACGATTTGATCACCATAATGGGCCACTAAAGCGAATATATTCAAAATGAAATTCATGATGGATATGAATGCTATTTAATAACTATTTAATTAAGAGTGAATATCAAATATATATGTAAATCTCGTTCATGAAAGACCTAAAATGAAAATCTGTCAAAACGTTGTTTATCTCCAAACTCATCGAATTTTTTCCTTCACTTATAGCATCTTCGCTTTCAAGTAATTTATTTTTAGTTAAATTATAAACAAACTCTAAAATTATGAAACATTTACAGCTAGTTCAATAATACCCTCATAAAGCATCTCTTTAATTACATATGCAAATATATTTTACATATTTGCATTTCAGCTAGAAATTCACTAATTCATATTCATGAGATCAAACTTGGAAGCCCCAACAATCTTAATGGAAATGAAATCTTAATGCGATAAGGAATTACTGTTTTCAATTAGTGCATTTTTTCCAATTGCTTAAATGAGTATTGTTTGTGCGCAAATATATGTGGATATGTGCACAATTTTTAAATGCAAATAAAACAAGTGTGAGATATCCACTCATTTTTTTAAATTTAAAATAATATTTTATGCACGGATAAAACGTCGTTCAAATGTCTGCCGCGGTTTTACTCGCTGGCACGTATTCGGGAGCTCCAATTTTCGATGACTTTGTCGCATACGTCGAAGTACAGACCGATGATTCTGTCAAATCAAAATCCACAACAAAGTGACTTTCTCGGAATGCATTTGGTGCTGGTGTATTTTGTGTGGGTTGGTATCGTCCTAAATCTGACATTTTTGCTTGTTCGTGCATCAATTCATCTAAAAATGGGCTTCATCGCTAAAGATGATCTTTTCGGCGAAACGTTTCTCAAACAGAGCATTGATTTTTAAAACAAAATTTGATAAATTGCACACATTATCAAACACTATAATCATTAATAACAATTTGCAATGTACTATTAAACAATGTCACCCGTAATGATCACCCATGATATACATATATACGCAATTAAAATCATGCTAAACTATGTATTTATATCATATTGTATGTATATATATATATTATAAAAATATTGTATTAATTATTCAAGTCTCGCTAGATCAAATATCAAGCGCCAAATCGATAAGATTTAATCGGTAAGCCTTGGACATGAACGGTGATTCGATTGTCAGCTCCGTCTGAATCCGTAGTATTTTTTGTGCAAGACCTGTAGGACGGATATCATCATCCAGAATCCCTTGAGCCAATGTCAGCAGATCTATCGGAAGATCTTATCTACACCGGGATGATCAAATCAACGCTTAATAACTGACCTGTACATTTAAAATGAGTAGGCTGAGTACGAACGTAAATGGTTATAATTCCAAGTACATATTGGAATTAAATGATGTCGCTCTAGTGTATAGAATGAGAAGGAGATAATTATAGATTTCGCTACACTAAGCTTAGAAAATTTCTTAAAAATCGGTGAAAAATGATTTTCTGCGACATTCTGTACTCATTTTGATATGCAAACGTATCTCCTTGCATTTCGAATGACCGTATGCATTTCATGTACCCTCTAACTCAACTTGAATAGTTGAAGCCTTATTTATATCCAATTATATTATATATCAAGTGAAGCTCTTCTCGGAATGATGTGAATGAACACAATGCGATGCGAGAAAAATATGAGACTGCCAGTCACAGAACACGGGACCGGCGGTCCCAAAAAGGCCGCTTTATTGGATTAGTTGCATTTTTACAGCGTTCGCTATTCTTGGCATACACAATACCAGCCGGAATTAATGCTAAATTATGCAAATTCACCATAAAGTCGTACGAGCAGGCGGAAAGTAATGTGCGCACACAAGGTGCCCAATCGGAAAGTAAGAATATAAAAACAGCTCTTTACATGCGAAATTACATTAGCGTTTTATTGCGTTTGTGACTCTTATGCATGTGGACCATCGCTCGTAATTAATACAAACCTTAACAGGACAAGTTGTACTCATGTCATTAATATCAAAGGCACAAATGATATTATGTTAAAAAATACATTAGCACTAATCCCGGTACTATACGATAAAAAATTTCTATGGAGATCGTCTATATCCAACAAAAAATATGCATTTTTATAAGAAGATCTGCATATAGTTATTTAAAAAACACTTGGGAGATTGTTACCTTTTTTGCTTCTGGAGATAAAATGCAGTATTGTTTCTTTATATTTTGCGTCTTTCAAGATTGATTTACTTAACTGTAAATGATTTACATACGTCGATTAAATCAATAACTATACAAGATTCAATAAATACACGAAATATGATGAAGCAGATATTTAAAAAAATGATTTTGATTGATTTGTTGGAAGATCGTTTTCATCATGGCAAGTCGAAGTTAAATACAACTTATTTATACATATATATAAGATATAAATAAAGTCTTCCAGAAATTACAAAGCTGTGAGAAACATGACTTTGGGTAGTTATTCATAGTAATCGAAGACCCTTGCTGGGATTCCTTTCGGCCCATCATTGCTTTATGGTGTGCCAATGGAAAAAAGTCCATATTTGCAATGGCCCTGCTCGTACAGGGTCGCATTCCGGTGGGCAGATTTAAGAAGTGGCCTCACAGCGAGGATCCTTACTCTCGTACATCAAACAAATGTTTACAAACATTCCAGCGACACGTCAGCGGTCCCGGTCAACATCCACCATTATTTTTGTATGGTTTTATTTTTACCGGGGATCGATTTAATGCCGTCGTAATTCTGCGTCGCTGTACAAACGTCCCCACTAAAAACATTAATTTACTACGAGTAAATTGTTTTTTACGCATATCGGTTAATCACGAGAGGCTCGGGAGTGTTTACGAGCGAATATCAAATAGCGCGGGCCTGCGCTATCGGGGTCAAATATAAATAAGCGATAAAATAAACAAACGTACGTTCTAGCTGTAAAATCTTACGAGCGTATGCTGGAAATGCTGTGTGTTTAAAAATCAAAACGAATACCTTGTGTATAGATCGCTTGTGCGTCGAATATCCTACAGGTGATCGGGACGTTGTGACTAATTTTACATAAAAAGCCTAGCATACGACTTGCATAGCGTTGGATTTGACGGGTGGATAAATCCGAAACAGTGCCATATCCCACATACATATCTCTTAGGATGCTGCATATAAGGCAGCCCTCCCGGGATCCCGGGATTGGGATTTTCAATATTTTAAGAAATTATATTGATAAATTTGATTAAAAATGACTAATAAGTCCATTTGTTCAATATAAAAAAATCACTTGAAGGCCAAAGAATTTTATTTATTTAAGAAAAGATAAAAATACAATTCAAAAATAGATAAATAAAACACTAAAAAATTCAAATATTATTTTGAAAATATGCCCGAAGTAACAAACATTAAACATTAGTGTTTCGTCATTTAGTCTGGATCTGATTTTGGAAGTCAGACAACTTGCTGCTGAAAATGCACGCTCAGCTTCCACACTCGTTGGAGGTATCGTCATCAGATATTTAAATGCTAGTTCAAGTTTATGACCGCGTGAGCCCTCATTTTCATATAACACCATCAATGTGACTGATAAAATTCCATTCTGCTGAGACACGGACTAAAACTCGCAAAATTCCCGATTTCCCGACAAATTATTTATTTCCGTCGCTGCAGATGAATACTTATATACTATAATACTTTTATGTGATTCGTAATTATATTACGGAGGAATACAAAAATTCTGAACCCAGTATCTATTATATTTCATATCGATATTCCTATTATTCGTTGAGGTGTAGTAAATACATCACCGGTAGGGAACGGTTACTATAACAATTTGAAAAACATACATGTACGCTATATATGTATACATAGATTAGACAGTCACTGCCCCTGGGCGTCGCCTAAGTTCGCCAATTAGTAATTACGCCACTGTTTCCAAGCGTCCAGATTTCGGCGGGAATGTCTCGATTTAGTAGCCTTCATCGTGTTGGTGAGGTGTACGATTTCTGTTAGATAAATATTTCAATCCCGAAATTTTCGGGATTACGTTTTATAATCCCGGGATTTTTAAGTACCTAAAACTTTCCGGGATCCCGATCCAAAAAGACAAAAAATATTTTGTCTTTTTGATGGGACTGCAAGGGTATAATTCTTTTTGATACGCTTAAACCTGGACAGAAAATAAATATAATACTTTATTGTGAACAATTAGATCGTTTAGCGGCGGAAATACAAAAAAAAAATAAACATACGGCGAAAATAACGCGAAAAAAATAAACAGCCTTGAATTGAAGACAATTCGACATCCTCCTTATTCTCCAGACATCGTTCCGTCGGATTTCCATATTTTTAGATATATGCAATATTATTTGGATGGGAAAATTTACAAAATAAACAATGAGGTCAAAAATGAATTTTTAGAATAGTTACCATATAGGTGGAAAGAGGCCATATCTAACGATCGAAATTACTTTTTGTAATGATAAGTTTTGTAAGACATTTTGGGTGATACATAGTGAACTTTGTAACCCTCAAATTAAGCTAGGTGTTATTGCAAATTTTGACATGTCGAGCTCCTACAGGCTTCTAACAGGGAATCCTACAGGAAATGTGTCTGGTGACCACATTTTTAAACATATATACGCCATGGAAAACCTTGCAAAAATGGTTAGCAATGGTTCCATAAAAGGGATTGCTAAAAGTCACCTTAATATATAATATATATTAATATATATATATACAACTCGGATCAAAGGTGGGTCTCCATATATCCGATGAACTAATGTTGCTTTTCCGTTATTAAACATAAGCATTTTTTTCATAAAATATTTGTATGTTCTGATTTTTCATTGCCATTCGTATGTGATTAAACCAGTATAAGATAATCCCAAGTAAAAATCAGGTTAATCCCAAGTATAAATGATCGATTGGAAACCACTATACTAATATACTTCATATACTACAATACACCCTTCCAAAATTATTTACAAACAAAATTCGATTTCAAACATCACAATTCACTATCAATGATGATTAATAAAGTTATAATTTATAGCATTTAAGCTCATTCAAGTTCAGGACGAGATCGCGAATAATAATATTACATAGAAAACACGGAATAAACACCAGGAACAGCCCTCTGGGTAGTTTCGAGAATACTATCAGCCTTTACTGCCGCGTCAAAAGCGGAAAAATGGGCCTTCTTGAAATACGTCTTAAATAATTCATAAAGTCTTCCCATTTAAGGCCGTCATTTGGGTTGTTGGTTTTAAAGAATTTCCGTTCCGGCGTAATAAGAACGGTGGGTCTCGGCAATAAGGGCACATCTTATTAGCGCGGGCGCTAACAACGCGAGGGAAACTTAGTTAGGTGCGAAGCCGCCGCGGTCATCACATCCGTCCAAATAATAGGGGTTGGACCACCCTCTTAACGAAAAAAAACATAACTTTTTGATGAAGTTTCCTTTTTCCCAGCGGGCCCGATAGTTATCGCCTTTCCGCCTTGTGTGTAGATATTTTATTTCCCCATTCTGACGGACCAACATACGGAAGAGCCATTTCCGTCTCCACCTTCTTCATTCCACCCATTTTGATTGATGACTGTTCTTACGAGATTTTTTCTTTGTGAAAATGTTGTTTTATTAATTTTGTCATGAGGAGTATATATATATATATATACATCTAAACTATACCTTCCACCATATTATATAATAAGATTTATTTTTACCTTATTTTCTTTGCGTTAAACTCTCATACTTATCATACAAGCTTTTTTTAAACCACTACACGTATGTATCTAGCAAAAGCTATATTTATTTTTCGTTTTGATATTGATAGGCGTTATATAAATATTTTGAATTTGATTCTACTGAGATATCCCTATGAAACTCTTAGTAACACTAAGGGGATCAACAATATTTCCCATTTTGCAGCTTGGATCAGTGGTAGATCTAGAGGCCTACAACCAAAGTAAATAACCCTTATGTAGTTCTAATGCTACCCTCCACATCAAAATATGTTATTACCTGCATATGGCCATAATCTTGTGGATTATAATGGTTACAATATTATTCTGATCACGTATCCACATATTAAAATCAAGCTTCAGTACAATTTGCTTGATCTGGATCAAATAAATATGTACTAACATGATTAATTAAAAAGGACAAAATTAGCATTAAAAATCGAAATATTAAATAACATAACCATTTACATACAGATCTTATTTAAATGTTAATATTAAAATAGCCTTATTAAATTAATGTAACCATTTATCCTTTGAGTGTAATTATTGATTTTATCCCATGGAGATTTTATACTGATATATTCAAAATATATTTCTTGAAGCATAATAATTTTTCAAGAAATTATATCGTTTCGTATTAATTGAATTTCTAACGTCATTAATTATAGCATCTGCAGACTTAAATAAAAAAATATTTTTATGCGATCAAAATGAAAAACTGTGCACATAGTAGATTTGAAATTGTTAATAGCGACCTCTTCTGTGCATACGCGATATCGGTAAAAGGACACACATGAAAGAATAAGAGAAGTTCGATCGATGGCTTTAAGGGCGGGAACACGTTTCTTCCCGCCGGCATCGTTCGCTGTCTCGTAACTGGGATATTTTTGTAAGTCGATAATATAGATTGATAATATCGATTTAATTACAATAATTTATGAATATTGTCAAATATCTGTGTTTACGTGGGAACGTGCTTCATAATAAAACATCACTGCGTGCTAAATATTACTAGTTTATCCTAGCTATTTTTCATGATGTTTCGACATATTTTCTATGCAATAATTCCACGATCACATTATTGTGTTACGTCATATAATAATATGAAAAATGGTTTATTTACAGCCAGTGGTGTTAAGACAGTATATTTAAATAAAATTTGTTTCTTTGTGTATTGTGGGCCCGAGGCTATGATACGTTTTTTATTTGGATCGTTTTTCCTGTTTAATGGTGTACTTTTGGTTCCTGCGCATCCTTTTTTTCGTTGATTACGACATGGCACTAGGGCGCGATATGAGAGCACCCCAAAAAAGATTTTTGTAAAGAAACTCATAAAAAAGGATGTTTATGTAGCATGCATCCGACTTTTATCCACTCATAAATGTTTTCCGTTGCGATTTTCTGATAGGGTAAGCATTTTTCACATATTCTCAAACAAAAGCGGCGAAGGTGTCCTTTGTTTCGCTATAGAAAAGTGAAAAGTTGAATGCGCCCGATGCCATGCGATTTAACGGAGCTGTAAGGGCACGCGGAGGCAGTAAATGTCGTCAGGGCCGCATACAAATGTCAATGGGCTGTCAACTGGGCCAGCCGGTTGCCGGAGCCGACCCAACTCTAAATTAAAGCCACCGACTATGAGCAAAAGCAATTATATGAGAGCTGCACGTTATAGAAAGCACGAACACTCCTCACCAGACAAATTCTTTCACACGACCCTGAATAATTGCAAAATTGAGAAGCACTGCCACTTGGAATTTCACAACTTCAGTAACCGAATACTTTGAGCCCTTCGGCATATCGGATTGAATCCATCGTGATTTGCTGCAGGCGAACGTCTTTTCAGTAACGTATTGAAATGCCAAGGAAGCTATGAATAAACGAGAGAAGCTTGCTTTTCAAAGATTCATTCTGCACAAAAATAGATGCATCAGCACTTAACTCTTCCACTTCTCAAACCACTAACAAATTGAATCAATCACTCAGATTCAAAGTAAATTCTGTAACAGAACCCCTTCATCTACAATCCAGAAAGTGATAAATATATATACACACCACATCAAATGCACACGAACAGGGTGATTATATTTATACAATCAGAATAAACTTTGCTCAAGACATTATGTGCGCGAAGGGTATTTTTACTTTTCATATAATAAACGTTAACAAACAATACGCTTGATTAACCCTTTGCCATCGAGAACGAATTCCTAGTGGTACAGCGACAACTACATAAAACCTAATAAATATCGCTAATAATATGGGAGACAGCGACATTATTTATATGTAATTATTTCTATAAAACCATGTTTTTTTCATTTTGTTGTTTTGATATTATAAGCAATGAAAACGGTAGTTTATAATATTGCAATGCAAGTTGCAATTCTTCAATCTAGTTCTTGCGATATAATTTTAGCATCATCTACCGAAGCTCTAGTCATATTGTATAGAATTTAGACGACGGTTATTTAGCAATAATCAATGTAAACTACTTATACACAAAAAAAAAAAAAACAGCTTTATAGATTTTAATTTTGCGTAATGTACAATTATTCTGATTTCGAAAATTGTTATTAATATCTGCAACGTTCAAAGCTTGGTAGATTATAATTGTAATATATATTTAGTACTAAGAAAATTCTAATGTTTTGGTCGCCATATAGAAAAAAAAAATGTCAAGCGATGAACCTCCGACAACAATGTGTTAATAGCGGTAGGTCATTGCATATATTGATGTGAATTATGAGCAAAAATTCAAATCCATTTTATTATTTGAATACTTAAATTGAAACAAATCCATGAATCAAATATGATATGGGCGATAACCAAACACTTTTTTCTCAGATTCCCATGCTGTGATTTCTCATTGTCTCCCACATATGATTTGACTAGGAAAAGACTTGCTCAAATCTAGGACCTGAATGCAGATTCCCGTAGATTGAATTATATCCACATCAATAAATATGAAATAACGAAATGTAAATACACGTTCTAATGATCGTCTCGCTCCAGATTTAAACAGATTTCTTGGAATTGAGATATTAAATAATGAAGCAATTAATAGTCGTGCAAGACCGCCTATGAGTGACAGAATTTCCATTAATAATTTAATTACATTTTGATCATTTCGCTACTCAATCACAGATCTTTTTCTGCTTCAAATTCCTGCGCAAATAATTATATCCTAATTAACTTAATTCATTACTACTATCTGTAGGATTTAGATATAAGGATATAATTTGCGTGAATATTACAAATGCCAGGCAAATAGAAATTATGATGTAATTGGATTAGGATCTACATAGGAGATGCTTTTATGGTAAGATTTTTTTCACGTGATGATTTCTCATTTGCCTTCTACGCGTGGTAGGGTTAAAATAACATTATTTTCATATACATTTTAGCTAGGAAATGTAGTAATTCAGTCATTCATAAGTGTTTCTGCTCGATTTTGTTAATCGATAGTGTCTACTTTATCAGATATCAGAAGAAATCAGAAACGAAAAAACGCAAAAAATTTTGCTAAAAAATTTTCTTCTTTTGGTTTAAACATTACATTTTCCTTAAATGTGGCGAAATTTTGATAATTATGTAATTGCAATTTTGACTGTATTTATATATCAACAAATGATTTAATCAACAAGGCTATAAAATACAATTTCACCCTTCTTCTAAAATTATAAAAGCTTGCTTGCAATGAAAGCTTTACTTTACCATTTCGTGTCCCAAAAAACACCTGGGGTCGCATAATTTCCAGCTAATTCTCTCCAAGCAGGAAGACAGAATCGATTTTTGCGGTCACCGCTTTTCCATAGCCGACCCTGCGAGCATCAATTAAATAAATGATCCGATTCTGGTGGACAAACACGGGTTGAAGCAGGTACAGGACTTAAACCAGATTTGGACCAGTGGCTACCGAATCGCTCTGGTAGCACTGGGCACTAAAATTAATGGTTCGGTAAACCGATATAAAATGCACCTTTTTTTAAAAGTGAGGTGTGTACAACCCGGTCGAGCTGTTGGAACGCCAAATGTGGGCGGCGAAACGGCAGCTCGGCCTATAAGCGATTTACGCCGAAGAAAAAAAGTTCGAACTCGCGTATCATTATGCCGTATCTCGAAAAGCTCCTTTTTATAAATCGGCCAACCACTCTCGGGATCGCTTTCAATCTTACATCAACGAATTATCCATGTTGCTTTTGGCTGTTGTCGATTGACAGCTGGCTGGAGATGATCGCCTTATTTATTGGCCTTTGAAATTTCAATGCAATCGGACATTTTTCGTCCTTCAGCTTTGTACAATAGTAATGTCATAATTTATTTTTATTCGACCACAAATCACGGCGAGTGACTCCATAAAAATATGTAAAATAACAACGATCAGTTAACTTGTTTGCATTAATAACCAGTTAAGCACTTGAAAATTAAGCGCCTAGTTGGAAGCTCATTCGACTTTATATATGCGTATAATAAATACAAACGCCTCCTCCTGTTAGTTTTATTAATATGACTGTAGAAACCAGTTAGGCGGTAAAGTAAAATTATCGGTAAAAATTACTACTGTTTGGAATTAATTACGCTGCTCGATATGATATAAAAATGATATCCCGGTTTCTTTTTGTCGACTTTAGAATATGCAGTTTGTTGTTAAGCTTATCTTCCTCACTTCACAGTACAGTATATGTGAGTATACATTTCTATTTACCTGACGATTTTTTTCCATCACATCAAAAATGTTTGCATAAAACAATACGTTGAAGCATATTGATCTAGCATACTCATATTTATGATATAGTCTAGATATATTTCAAGCTAACTAATGTTCTTACAATACATAACATTCAACTGTTGATTACTGTCACAGTTCTGTTAAATTTCCAGGCAAGAAGTGCAAGACTATTTTTCTTAAATGGAACTTGTTCGGATGTATGCAGTTATTCCATATAGGCTTTAATAAATCCATCTGGTTTTGTTGAATTTACAAATTTACCAACACAATATAAACCTTAATGCAGGTCTCAATCCTATACATGTTTGTACTTTGTCTAGAAATTCGCTGTTTTTTAAACCATCATGTATCAAAACTGATGAGCAGACATTGACATTAATCAGCAGCCGAGTTAATCCTCGAATAGACAAGAACGTATTAGCAAAATACTGTCGCAATTAATTCTACACATCATTTCAATACGCGATATTAGTTATTTAGTAAACGTGTCGATGTTTTAATAAATACGCGAATCAAATCGAAACTTCAGTTGATATTTATGCATTGAAGTTATATTGACAACTCTTGGAGAAAGCTGAATCCGTTTCGTCCAACGATCATTGCAATTGATAGCATTCTAGATGGCGAAATCGAATACTTAACACGGATTGTATATGAATTGCCAACTAAGGTAGTAATTCTTATAGTACTTAGCCAGTGTGTGTAATCAAATTTGCACGTCGTTGCTATTTGAAAACGTCTTTTTTTAGCTAAATCATTACACATAAAATGATTTGGATTTGGATCAATTCAGAGCACATTGAAAAAAACCCAATGGTCACTGTGTTATAGACAGACAAAAAAATAACCCATCAATTTATATTGTAGTAATATTTATTATACATTATAGCAGATTTATAGTGATACAAGGATTCGCAAAATTTATATTCTAACATATAAAAATTAATATTTATTTGTTCGTATTTAATGCGCTGCCATACCGTTCATCCGATTGCAATAAAACTTTGTCAACTTATTGTTTGCCCTTGCGCGAATAAAATAAGTATAGTACAAGTATCGGTAGACTATGCCGTGAAATGGATGGATACAAACGTCATCATTTGAATTCATACCTGGATCAATTCGTTTGGTGACAACAACAACACATCGAAAACGTATTCAAGTCACTGTTTGGCCTCCATTAAATTGTTTATAATTGCTAGTTTATGCTAAAAATAAACAAATTTGTAATTTTTTTTTTAAATAAAACGAGTACTCGGTATGTTTTGTAATGCCCAATATTGCAAGAGCTCAAAAACATTAGAGCTATATTCATGGGTATGCAATTTCCAGTGAGAGCATCGACAAAGTACAGGTACAGTACACAGGGTATGCGTGCATGCTTCTTACATGGACAGCCGTATGTCGGCTGCTCACGCACTTTTCATTTATTATCAAATGGTACGCAGCACACGAAAAATTATTGTGTATCAGAACGCACTTCATTAGCACGGCATAGGCATGATCTTTGCGACGGGGAAAATGATAAGAAGTTTCCTTCCCAATAAAAAAAAAAAACAAAGTGTAAAGCGTAAATCAGGGGACTAAAACGTGAAAACGAAATCAGAGACAGATCGAATGCGTAGTCTGCATCATGTCGTACATTGAACAAACCAGTAAATAAATCGCCCACAAGGTAACAGAACCATTAGAACGCAGTCTTGTAATTGGATTACAAATCGGCATTACCCGAGCATGTTATGAAAAACGACCATCACGTATATTTTGCTGCTACAAAAGTCATAGCAACGGTCGAAAACTTCAGCATCCGAATTGCGAGAGAAGCAATATAAATCGAACGAAGAAATGACAGGCGCAATCAACAGACAAGACGACGGCAGTAGCATATCTAGAGTTTAGCTACCAATTTTATTGAAAACTAGGATGTTCATAAGGAGCATCACCAAGACACCGGCAGTTATTCCGCGTCCGTGAGTCCGACAGGAGACTCGAAATATCTAGTACCTTTGAATTCTTAATTTACCTCTCAAATAATAACTAAGCGCGATCATATATCCGTTTTTATATAACAATAGTAGAATTTTTTTGAAGGAACACTTTCTTTGTTTGACATTGCAACGAATGCCGGGTAATCGTTAGTGTGTAATAAAAATGTCTATTGACAGATTTCTAGGTTGAACTTTGACTTCTTTCTTCACTTGGGGTGTGGGAAAATCGCGATTGTTATGTCATGTTCAAAAAAGTAATGTATTCATCATAGTCTCAACTTGTCCATCACGCAACAATTTACCGGGCAACAATCTTCGTCATTACCTTTAACACTTAATAACAACGATTCACTCCAGAATAAGCGTTTGCGTGATCGCAAAGCACGAAATGTACTGCGGGTAATTCAAAATGTATGGCATCAATAAAAAAAGAGCGAAAACAATCATGCGGCAGTTACCGGTAATTCAATCCTAGCATTGAAAGGGTTTTAATGGCATAGCCATGGCTGAACGTCGAAGGGTTGAATATCACAGGGACATACCTTCCCTGTCATCAGACTTGAAATATCTATTCATGGGTTAGAGGCGAACTAGTTTTGTACACCCTATTTTTGTTCGTATCGACACTAATCCCCTGCCCTAAAGGTCTGGTTCGGCTCCGGAGCTGTCTTCCTCGACAAAAGACCGCAGTAAATCTATGCTCCAGCTCCGGAGTGAACTATACGAAATTAATATACGTGGATTATAAAAACACCGCGATTATAGCCATTTTGACTTTGGAAACTATGTAAATTTATCACTTGTACCTTTTAGTGCGGCGCGCTTTAATCCCGGCCGGTTGAGAAGCTGCTGTACCGCCCACAAAAACAATACAGACTCCATGAATTTTGAACTACTCCCAATCTGCATAATTTGGAACTATAGTCTTGAAGTACTTATAAATTCATTTGAAAACAAATACATATATATATTTAGGAAATAATTTTTCATCCATGCAAATTTAAGTTCATCTAATAAACACAAAGCGTTGCAATAATAAATATAATGATGTAGCGATTTACGTGTCTTAAAAAGGGATATTCAAGTTGGCTGAAATGAAAACTATTAATGTTTTGGATTAAAGTAATAAAACTTTATGATATTATTAATATGTAGGCTATAGTGTACTCCAAAATAATGGAATGGGAATAGTTTGAAGGCTTATCATTAAAGATATTAAATATCAAATATAATTTATTTATGCTATTTTCTCTCTTTAAAATACTTAAATAAATCACACATATCGATCTTATATTTTTTTAATTTTGAAGGATCGCCACAGATCTCTTATTATCACATTGAATATTTAATATGTCCTTTATATAGGTCGGTAGGCATATTTGAGATAAATATATTTATAGAATATATAATCATTCACAATCAATATAACATATGTTTTTAAATAATTTTCAGCCTATAAAACTTTTCCCTTTTTACCAAATGTTTCAAGTCAAAATGTATTTGTTCTTATTAAAAAATATCTTTAGTAAGTACCTTTTGTTGGACCAAGCGTTGATATAGTGGTTTTGATACTGAATCCTTATTATAAAGGTTTGGGTTTAAAACCATTTTATGGAAAAATATTGGGGTCAATTGTCTTGATCAGATTTATCCTAATTTCCTGGAACTTAAAAAGAAATTCTGATACTATTGAACGAATCATACATAGACATCTATGAGTGACTAAATTTGCAATAATAATTAAAATATTATTTTAAAATAATTATAATTTCGCCACCCACTCATAGATCCTATCCTATCTGAAACTATCAGCTATTTTTTAAATAATACGATACTAATATTAGCACATGGAAATGGGAAATAACCGCATGAAAATTGATTTCCCTAGAAAAGTCTCATATACAGATGGCCCATAGATTATATCACAACTGCTTCAATAGATGGCTACAACAGATCAAGCGACGTCTACTCAATCGTTCAATCTGATTTTGACTGTAATAGTATTTCATTATAAAAGCGCGGTTGTAATACGATATATTAACATGAATTATAATCAAATTAAATATGAATACGTTGCCTGACATATAACCCGTTTGGTCATAAAAAAATAAATATAGTCTTATGATTTATACTCTTTGGTCTCCATTTAGAAAATCTGACAGCATGTCCAACGGCTCCAAATCGTCGTAAAACGATCAGTATTTTCGGGAAGTACGCATCGTATAAAGCAGAGCTCCGCAACCTTTTACCTTCCAGGATACAAAAATTATGCACATGCATAAATATAATATATTAACACTACCGCTACTGCATGGTAAATAGCTAAGCTTTCGTACAATCGTTGTAACTTCTTTATTAGTTAATAATTTGTTACGAAATTTTCTGAAATTATTCACTATGCTTATATTCAAACAAATATGGTTTTTAATATTTTTGGTTTCGACCCAAAACTTACCCAATGGGTTATTTTAAATTTAAAAATTGCTGCTGTACTAATGTTGGTAAACACAGATATTACATATTATAATTATAGAAAATTGTAAATATGTAGTGATCCTTGGCCTTGTTGAGAGCTCTTCAAATGTTCTTTCTGATCAAATTGATCTTAAACTTTTCGTTAGTGACCAAATTTAAAATCGATGAAGTCATGCGAGGAACTATCCGTCTCAGTCTCCCGAACTGCGCTAAATTCTCTCCGTCTCTGTCCGCCTCGGAGCTTCAATGCACAAGAGTGCTCTTTCTGAATAGTGAAGGTCAAAACGGATATTTCCGTAAGTACTCATGAAAAGGTTAATCTATGTTTCCATAACAGAAAGTGCAATTTCAAATAAGTAGATAATCAAAAACGGAACATCTCTGATTATAAAAAGGCTTTTCTATCTTCAGTTGTATCCAAAATAAATATAGTGACTTAGTTTGTGAAAATTGTAATTGTAACGTACCCAAAGGTATTTGGCTATATTTTTGGGTACCTGTTGATAGTCCCGCGATTAAGCGATTGGATTAGTAACTCAATAATCTTGGGTTCAAATTTACAAAGATGTGGTTGGCGACCACATTTTTAAAAAACATACATACGCCATGAAAATCAATATCAAAATGATTGGCAATGATCCCGCAAGGGATTGCTAAAAGCCATTAATGTATGTAATATATATTTTCTCGAATAGAATTTAGGTTTTTTTATACCCACTCATGTCTGGATAGCAGGAGGAACAACTTACAGTTTACATTCTACATTTACAATTCTTGGGTGCCGATCCAGATACTAAAAGGTTAAATAGATTTAGGAGGAAAAAATATACTCTAAAATTAATTTTTCATCGATCATATCTAGCAAAAAATAGTTTTTTCTGTTTTTTTTTTATAACAGCCTCTATTGAGTATTTTAAATTGTAGGCAAATTATTTGATTTCTTTTTCTTACACGACGGCACACCCAGCATCGTCTTATGGCACGGTATTGGGCCGCGGTTAAGAGTCCCAAATATTCGTAAAATTAATTATTCGAATATATACCTATATGTTTTTTTTTAATTACGTTAAATCGTTAGAAACGGGTTTCTGATTGAGATTTTTGGCATTTAAAAGGCAAAATTAGTTAATCTTAACCACTATTCGATATTTCTAACCCGCTGCCGGGTTCATGTACGCATTGACTCGACCGGCAATCCGCGTTCATATAGAACGGATTGAGCAGAACGAAATTCTAGGAATTAGAAGATTTCTCGAAAATGAGCCGTTTGGAATTCTAGGAATCGGGAAATATCGCTGATCTTTTTGAAACTGAGCTTTTGCCGCGTTTTGAAAAATTTGCATTTGGCTTTCCCAACTTATCCTACGGTCCAAATCTTGGACATTCGTCTAATTTCTTGTGAAGGAGAAGCGTGATCGTGATTGAAAAAAGGTAAAAGTTTGACTATTTGAAATTGATGACTTTCAAATCTGCTAGTTTTTTATATGAGTTCATATTGGGACACAATGCAGTGAAAGCAGGTGGAAATATTAACTAAACAATTGGAGAAGAATCAATTTGTGAAAAAATATCTGTGTCATGTATTTTTAACAGAAATTTACACGATGGTTGTCTTTCGAGTCTCTCGACAACTTGTTTAAAAACAATAATACATCCAAGGTTTCAAATAAGTTTTATTTGCTAAAATTTATTACGAATGAACTTTCTAAATTACTTAACAAAATTTTTTACGAATATTGAAAAAAGGCCAAATATATTCGAATATCGAATATTCGATTGGGACCCCTAGCCGCGGCACAGTGGTTGCGATGCACTGGTATGAAGCATGCAAAGCAATTACTTCAACACCCATTTTATGCGAAAGGCATTTAATTGCTGAAAATGAAAAAAGGCGCTCAATGGATCGCCGCTATAAAGTGCGATGTAAGTTATGAACCGCCTTTGAGTCTTGGCTATAATGGCCATCCTTGCGGGCTGGAGATGGAATTTAAATTGATGGCGCAGAAACGGTACCCGGGATGTTATGACAGCTTTGTGTGAGTGATAATTCCACCACGCGCCTATAAATAGGCGCCCACTTGACACATCAAAGGGTATTTCCGTACAAAAATACCGCGACCGGGGATAGAACAACAAGATGCCGGCTCTGCACCGCCTAACCAACATCAGACACGGGGAACGCAATTAACACCAATGCGTACATCCTGCCAGCCGAGGCACCGTTACGACCTCTCCTTGTTTGCCTTTGAAATATATGGTCAATGAGATCAATCGGATAATGAAAGTGGGGTGTACTTTCAAAAGGTCGATCTTGATGCTAAGATCACAGCTTCCGTTTCGTCTCAAGTTCTTTAAACATACTTGTGAATCCGTACACATCGACAGGATATGTGGCATGACAAATAGATGAAAGATTGACAAAGACCTTTTTTTAAAAAAACTTATCATACGTCCCATTTTTGGGCAGTCTGTCCCGTTGTCTCTGAGCACGTCTTTGAAACGCCAAAATGTCCCATTTTCAACAAGAAAACAAGTAACGATATATATTGATTCTTTACTAGAAATTATACTGAATTTCCATTGCATTATTACTTGTTTTCCATTCTATTTATCACTGAAGGGCTGATTATCAAATATAGACCATTTTGAAGCGTTTGATCTCCAAACACGGACGCGCTATGCGCTCTCTTGATGATTCTTCGAGTCATTTGCCCACGATTTCTTGCAAAATATATATGTGGCGACAAGTTGCGGGCTACCTGCAAAACAGGTGCATCTTCACGTGGGTTCTTAAAGGCTTGCGAAATGGTTACTAGTCGGCAGGATAGTTACATTTGGAGACATGTCCGTGTGGGCAGATAACGGAGCGGGCCGCATACATCACGACGGCCGACACTTTAAAGCCGCAAACATAAAAACCCAACCAATTATCAGCCAACTTCGGCAGATGTCGCCGCCGTAAATCGCTACCCTAATTAATACGGATGTATGGAAATGCCGCAACTATTTAAACGCTTATTTAAGACCGACGTTACGGAAGATATTTACGATTCTGCTATTGCACTCGACCCACTAAATTACTAGAAAGATTTACCATTTGTTTGGTGAACATAGTTCCACCTGTGTTCACTTGATTTTTCAAAATAAATAATCAAATGTAATCATTTTTGCAAACAATTTCATTTTTCCTGCAGAATAACATTGATCAAGCAGATCTTAAGGGACGTTTCTACCTTGTTGGGCCTAAAAGTCATCGATTTTTCAACATTTTTTTACGTGAAAAGTATTAAATATAGATTGTTGATATTTAGTGTGTTGATTAGGCGATCTTTATTGAACATAAAGATATTTTTTAAAGTTTGAAAAAGTATGAAACTGGGAGTGGGGGGAGCCACATATGTCGGTGTGCGAACAATGACATTCTTCACCATGGAAATCTTAAGTCCTGAACAGATGATATGCAGCAAAAAAACTAAGCATATTTTTACTTTATATAATATTGTGTATAGCTTAGACTACAATTAAAAAGAAATATTAGAAAATAAAAAAATAGTGAGTGATCGAAAAAAAGTTTGGATTTTTACTAAAATTTGTTCTAGTTTTGTATTCATTAATTAAACACTTTTGAATAGTTTTGGATAATTATAGTCTATACGATGAAGACGTTTATTGTACACGTGCCTGCCAAATTTCATAAAGAATACTTATCTAGGGCATGTGAGAACATTTCCATGAGCTTGGAAAAAAGTAGTTTCGAGAAAACGCGTTTAACCTGTTGAGGAGCGAGCAATTTAAAATCGATGAAGTCGTTGATGTCATAATCGCTTTACGCCGATTACTTTCTGTCAGCTCCTAATCAGCGTAAGACAATCTTCAATTGTAAATGAACACTTGATAGTGAATACAAGACCACGTCATTTCTTTACATAAACAATGCACAAAAAATCGATTCATTTGCTCCTCCTTTAGAAGGAAATGATAATTGAACAAAGACTCATTCAACACGCAGAGAAGAACGGCAAGCAGTTAAATAAACAAACACTCTCGATAACACACAATATTCGGTCGTTTCTTTGCGTAAACAAATAACACACTTGAAATCGAAATCATTATAAGTCGATAAATTTGGGCTTAACGATCTATACAATCATGCGATGCATGTGAGGAAGCTATCCGTCTCAGTCTCCCGAACTGCGCTAAGTTCTCTCTTTCTCTGTCTCCGAGCTTCAATGTGCAAGAGTGCTCTTTTTGGGACATGAGAATTCGGACATACATGTATGTCGATGCTCCCCAACAGCTTAAAGTCTCTCCTCTCCTCGGCTTCACGAAGCGCAGCGTCTCCTTGTCGGCCTATAACTTTTCGAATTTCAATAATATCGACTTGTAATTTACTGAATGTATTCTTTAATATTGGTTCTTTCCGTTACACGAAGAAAAAAAATTTAACCAACAAGGTAGAAACGTCCCTTAATGTCGCATTTAAATCACTCAATTCTTTACTATATATTTTGCTACAAATATTAGACTTACACGTTTTCAAAATGAAAAATTCACGCAAAAACGCAAGTGTGGATTTTAATGTGTTGAGGAGACATCTCCAAAAAATACTTATGGGAAAAGTTGATTTAAGGGATAATTGAAGGGGAAAAAATCTACAGAAATAAGAAAATTCATGAGTAAAGAAATTATTACAATATTTAAATGGTATTTTAATCAATCTTACATATAGGCGACCTTGTCCGACTTAATCACCTTGGTATTTAATTTTTGAGATCCAAGAAATTAAGCTAAAGCTGGATCGCGACGATTGACAAGAAATTTTATTTCATTGCTCTCTCTTTTTTTAATTTTAATGATTAATCCGAGTCTAAAGCAATTATTATTTCTCCTAAAATTTGATAATGAATACTGTATGAAAAATGTACAAATATTTATAAACCACAAGCACTTTGGATTCATTCTTCATCGTAAAACCCACAAAACTCTTGTCTGTGTATATAAAAACTGACTTTTATATACACTATTAATCGTGAAAGCTCTTGAAAATTGAGAGTACACAATGATTTCCGTCTGGTTATTGGAATAATGATGAAATGGTTAATTTCATTCACAGCTCTTATATGAAACAGGCAGGTAAAAATAACAATTGCCGAGTATATTTCTCGTGAATTACATAGTACAAAAATAAAATATTCAATAAGCAATCGTTAAACGTTTACATCTGCGCTTAGTACTGATTTGCTGTCAAAAGATTTATTTGTATGAGCTAATTCATGAAGATCAAATGATCTGCGCTTAAAATAAGCCGTGACTGATGATTTTTAACACCTTAAGGACCGACTGCACATTGCGTTAGATAGCGTCACCTTTTCGCAAAACTTTATTTTATGACTTTTTTATGTCATTCGTCAAAATATTGATCTCAGTTCCTGGCGATCGTTTGTTCGATACGTTTAGAGTTTATGCTCTACTTTTTGTGCCATCGATATAGAGTGGTGTTACAATGTTACTCCTCGAATAAACGAAAATTTTCTTCTTTCTTAGCAAAAATGCAAAAAATAAAAATATTTTTAAAAAACTATTTAAACTCATTGGCAAAAAAATCCACAGATTCAGAACCACCAAATAATGCAATTCACGATCATTTTACTAAAGAATGTAAAAAAGTGCGAATTTCTTAAAAAATATGCGGTCCTACATGCAAGTTGTATTGTTTTTTGCGGTCTATAAGTATTATGTATACTCCAAAAGAAGATTTTGTTGTTAGTTCAGTAGCAATCTAAACGAGTAGATAGGAATTAAATGATATGTCAAGAGCAGAAAATATAGACATACAAGCATTCAGCAAATGCAGTGTTCGAAGACTTTGTTATTTCGTCGGCATTCTCCGACCTTTGCAGACATCTTATTTGGTTAGCTTCATTTTCCGCCGTGACGAATGCATGCATGTTTCGTTGTCGTTTTAAAATTTGATTTATGGCTGCAGGTATGCGTTTTTGCGGCTTCTTTAAATATATCAAATAGTCGATGTCATCTTTCAAAATTGACTCCAAATGAAACTCTATCCGTATTGTCTGCAGCGTGCATCCAATAGTGTTGCACCTGTCAAATGTGACAGTTGACAGCGTTATGATTAATTTCGCTTCGAAAGTCGCATATCACGGTGATACAGTGGCATTAATCACATACATTAACCGTTTCATGAGTACTCACGGAAATATCCGTTTTGACCTTCACTATTCAGAAAGGGCACTCTTGTGCATTGAAGCTTCGAGGCGGACAGAGACAGAGAGAACTTAGCGCAGTTCGGGAGACTGAGACAGATAGTTCCTCGCATGATTGTATAGATCGTTAAGCCCAAATTTATCAACTTATAATGATTTCGATTTCAAGTGTGTTATTTGCTTACGCAAAGAAACGACCGAATATTGTGTGTTATCGAGAGTGTTTGTTTATTTAACTGCTTGCCGTTCTTCGCTGCGTGTTGAATGAGTCTTTGTTCAATTATCATTTCCTTCTAAAGGAGGAGAAAATGAATCGATTTTTTGTGCATTGTTTATGTAAAGAAATGACGCGATCTTGTATGTTATCAAATGTTTATTTACAATTGACTCTGCCTCGAATTGAAGATTGTCTTACGCTGATTAGGAGCTGACAGAAAGTAATCGGCGTAAAGCGATTATGACATCAATGACTTCATCGATTTTAAATTTGCTCACTAACGAAAAGGTTAAGTGAAGTTAAAATAAATTACTTTATATTAAAATTTGCCTTATTAACACTTTACGGTACCCGCTTTTTCGCGTGATGACAGAAAAACGAAAAACTCAACGTGCCAGACACTCTCCATCTCCGAGCTCAACATGTAAAAATGCTCTTTCTGGGTCACTGGAATTCGAACACAACATTGTGTTTTACCTCTTTAAGGGGTTAACATAGAACGGAAGTAGATTTATATGATAAAATATACAATTGTATAGATACAATAGCAGATTGAATAATGGATTCAATGGTTGGCGATCTATATTATTTGATTTTATAACTTGATTAATCAGCAAAAGTTTATGTAGATATACCTAAATCGACAATTAAGAAGTACATATTTGCCTACTGGCGTCGAAAATATGGAATATATAAATATATATAGGAATATTTAATTTATAGCATTATTTATTAATCATAGCATTCCAAACCTACTTGTTTGATTGCCAAATTTTTCGATATGAACTTTCTATATTTCTATATTGAGTCCCATAACTTTTTAAATCAAATACAAGAAGGAATATAAATTCAATCAAATGTATTTCTATCAAACTACTATTTTGATTTAATTCAATTTCAAGTCAAAATTATTTATTTGTATTATGAGATGTCGTACAAATATATAATGTCGAGGTGATCTTATCTAGAGGCATTGTTACGTCCCAAGAGTTGCAATTGCAAATTTGAGACATATAGCCAATTTACCAAATGAATGCAGTATTTTAGTGCAACTTTTCTAAGCTTTGGAATGTATTAATATTCCATATTTAAAAAATAAATAGTTAGATTATCAAGCATTTGGATATCATTAGAATGACTTTTTGGTTGGTTACCTTCCGTGCATTGATGCAGGTTGCTCATCCAATCCGACAAATCAAAACAACGTCATTTATTTCTTCTTCAGACTTTTATCCGCGCATTCCTCGTCTTCTGCTAAGATAACGTCCAATCGACTTAATTTATTTAACGATGAAAGGGATCAACTTGCCTTGTAGTTGATTGCAATGGTAGATTAAAGTGATAAGATTCACGGAATTCACGCCGAAACCACGGATTCTTATCTGAAAACGACGTTAATTTATTTTTATAAAAAATAAATAAAAAGGCAACAAATGGCGATTTATTATTAGTTTGTTCAAGAATAAATTTCGGTTTTATCTCGATGACTTTTTGCTTGAATTGAATTGAATTTTGTGCTTAGCATGTGATTTTACATATGATAGCTTAAGGCGTCTTCTCACTTTAGGCGCCTCAAAAATAGGCTATTTTCGGGATTTTTTTTCGAGGATTTTCGTTAAAAATTATGGGATAAAATGGATCTTATGTAATAAACACATCTTTCAAGTAAATGAAATTTTTTTTTTTTTTAACAATTATTATAATAAAACAGTAGCATTGAAAAACCCGTGTAGAAATGTTATGCTCGTGACTTGTTGATGGTATCTCCGAGATGGGTCATTTAAAACAAAAAAATAAAACAGTTTTAGATTCAGTATATCAGTGGCTATAGCGCATATTATCAGATTTTTGATATTTGCGAAAATAACAAAATGGCGCACGTTTTTCGAAAAAGTAAAAAAAACGCGTTTTTATTTGCAGTTTTTTGTAAAAAAAAATGACAAAATCAAAATTTCAAAAATCTGATGATATGCGCTATAGCCATAACTATGAAAAATATGTCATTCAAATTTCATGACAATCGGCCGGATAGTTTCCGAAATTTCATCAACAAGCCACCGAAAAACCTTGTTTTGAGATAAACGCGTTTAAAGTTTTGGTTGCAGAAAAATTGTCCAGACACAGCTGTTGAAACACTCGTTGTTATTTTGGGTATTTCTTTCGAAGATCTTTATAAATCGGTTTCAAAACCTCGTGAATATCCTCAGCTAGAGCAGGAGGATGTTTAAAAATTTCTATCTGATTGTTTTTCACCACTTTCTTGCACTTGCACTATGAGTCTGAACAATACGTATGCAGCTGGGTGCTCTCAGGTAGTCACCTAACGGTCTCCCAAAAATGTAGTTAGACTCGTCCGATCTTTATGAAATTTCGATATAACATTTTTGAAGATATGTACTTTCAAAATTTTAAAAAAAATAAAAATCGTTTTTTTTTAAATTTGTAAAGTGAGAAGACGCCTTAAACAAATAAATAACTCAAAAACTGTGATCAAAACCAAAATTTCTTCCTATTTATATGATCCACAATCCCAACCATTGAAAGAGCATTTATTTTTCGAATTTAATATTATTTCATCAGATGTCCTCGTTTCATAATAAATATTGAATCAATTTTCAATTAATTCGATAGAATGTTTATGTCATTGGTTTTATAAAGTTTTCTACTCCAAAATACTTATTTACAACAACAACAAAAAATCCACCAAGCCCTTAAGGGAGTATTAATTATAATTTAGGCTTTCAAATTTGTACTGTGGCCGGGTAAAAGTTTTTAACCATCGTTGTTAAAATTCCGCGATTAGCAACTCTCATAGGAAGCTGCATCGATTACTTTCAGCAACTTTTCGTTTGTCGCACCGAATACCTTTCAGGGATACAGCTGCTTTTGAGCGCAGCGAATGAATGGGGTTTTAAATGTTTTAGCATCGGAGGTTAGTTAACCGTTAGGTTGAATCAATTACACGAGTCGGGTGGTTCCCATCCCTCAGTCGGGGTAGCACAATGGCGTGTTTTTGACATTTCAATTATAATATCTTGTGTGTTGGTTGTATCTTACCCCGTGGATACCTTTGAGGGGAAGCCGTGCTCGGGATCCTGGCATGTGGCACAAACATTCCACACTCAGCTCTGCACCATGATTAGCCACCCTGCTGATGGTAATCTGCATTTCTGTGGTTATGACTCCACCAAAACGACCAAATTGCCCTGCCAAAGGATTGTCGCCCATACTTTTGTTATGAAAGTACACACAAATCCCAACAGTACCAACGCACTTCCACATTAACAGCGAAACTATTGCCTTTACTCAGCTTAAGTACGATCCTTAAAGATATTAACACCAGAGAAATTTTCTCACACAAATTCAACCCCAAATATCATTTTATTGCATAAATATTAAATTCAGCTACTAAGCAAGCGTATTTACAAGAAAATCTGAAAAAAAACTACAAGCTCAAAATTTCGAATTTTCCACGATCCAATAGCGAAATAACCCGTATGAGGCCATCGATCGTCAAGTATATGCATGGATTTGAGCGCAGCCCGAGGTTCTATACCCCGAGGGTTCCTGTTTTTACGTTATAAAATATGTAAAATTAATGCATGTACCAAAAATGATACTAATGTATATTCTATGCACATATATATTCAAACTTGACTCTCCAAAGCGAAACCCAAGCCGCAATCGATAAAAGCGCATTGCGAACAATTAAATGCGAAAATCCTAATTGGAGCAATAATCATTTATGAATGCATATATAAGTAAAACCCAAAATGGTTTTCGTTTTATTGCTTGGCCGTTTTTAGGGTGGTGTGCAAAAGTGAAGAATTTATTCGAAATTTAATGCTTTAATCCTTTTTTTTTAAATGTTCGCAAATGTCAAAATTGGTTCCAGAAATTTCTATCTGGAAATTTTGATTTAAAAAATTGCCCTGGAAGTGAAAGACATCCTTCTTATTCTCCAGACATCAGACTCCGTCGGATTTTCATCCTTTTAGATCTATGCAGCATCATTTGGGTGAGAAAAATTACAAAACAAACGATGAGGTCAAAAATGGACTTTAAGAATATTATAGTTCAAAGCTCGTGATATTTTATGATGGAGATGTTAAAAATAAAAAAAATATGAGCATTCAAATCTTTCATTTAAAAACCGAAAATCACTATAGGTACATCTTATATGTAGTTCATGCTTAATGGTGTATCCGAAGAGGAGCGTCCTGTTTAGGGGTCCCAAATATTCGTAAAATAAATTATTCGAATATCGAATGTGAAATTGGTAAAATATTCGAATATTCGAGTATTCGAATATTTTATATATGTAGACGAGGGTGGTTCAAATATAACCCGGAATTTTTCATTAGTGTTATTATATAAAAATATAAATGGAGCATCTTTTTTTTCTATAAAGTTCCCTTCATTAGAAATAAATTTATTCCCTCAGGAAGGAAGGCTCTTGATCCCATCACACAAAGAGGGCGAGAAGTATCATCTTCTGTTGCGCAACGCGTTTTCTCGTAGACAAAGGCTAGAAATCAAGTGAAATTTTGAGATTTTTGGTTTTAGCGAAATCAAAAGGATCAGAATTTTATTTACTTTTCAGCAATACATATTTAAAAAAAAGTTTATTGAACGTTCTACTTTTAAGCTTCACCGTAATTTCATTTTTATTGAGCCTGCTGTTAAAAAAACCCTCTCAGTTGTCATTGAGTTTGGTTTAATCGACAGTATCTAAAATATCACCCTTTTTTGGCATGATCGATATTTTTGAATAGTTTTTTAATAAACTTTACATAAATTCAATAAAATAATTTCAATAAACATGGCACTTTTTTGCATTTCTTTGTTGCTATTTCGATTGGCAGAAGAACATCGAGCAATTTTCTTAAAAAATATATAACGAATAATATTCGATTAATTTTACAAATATTCGAATATACGAATATTGGAAAAGGGGCAAATATATTCGAATATTCGATTGGGACCCCTAGTCCTGTTCCCCTGGGAAATCAACAGATTGAAAGAAATCATATTTATTCATAGACGCCTGTAAAAATAATTTAAATTTACCCTGTTGATAATATTATAGGAATATTCTTTACGTGAAATCTATCAACGACATCTCTGATTGTGATTTGAAAGTATCAATGCGAAAAATTATAATTCATGTAAATATTTTCATTGATATATAATTAAATAATTTATAATATTATCTTAGCCAAAGAAGTTCCTAAATATATATTAATCCCGAATAGACCAATCTGAGGATGTGCTAGGATCTCCCAGTGGAATTTTTCAGTTAATTTTGATATATCTCGGCGGCAATCTTTTCAACTAATTATAATAGATATTCCTCTAGATCCAAAAAAAAAGCATACATTTTTATAGATCGATCTTAAACCAATTTTACCTCCATATGTAAGGTATTCCATAGAATTAATATAAGCATAGTGTAAATTTTGGTATTAAATTCGAAACATGCTTGAATGAGTGCCCGTTGTGTTAAATCGTAAAAAATTATAATAAAACTTAATCCTCTTAATATATCAATATAAATTGATAATGGATAATAATTTTCCAAGCAAGAAATCCAAGCATTGATAAATTTCTAATTAATTTCATGTAGTTGAGATGTGGTACAATAGAAACTGGTGTCAGACTTTCAAAAGAAATTAGTATTTGTGTGTATGATAAAATAAAAGAAATTATCACACGCCGCTGATTCTTGCACAATTTCAGATATAACAATGCATAGCGAAAATAATAACGGACGGCCGGGAAAACGGAAGTGGACGGAAGAAAAAAATCGCAAAACAAATATAGTATTCCGGTGGAAAATAAAAGAATGCATTCCTGGGTGGTGCACCGGCATTTAAAATTTAAATTCATTATTCTGAGAATCTCGACTCGGTTGGAATTCATTACAGTGGAGCTGGTACCAGTTGCCCTGGGGTTCGGAGCCACCCTTGCGCCTTCAAAGGGTTGATTCCACACCGGATCACTGGTCCGCCCACCACCCTCACCTACATATGTAGTAATATAGCAATCTGCGTTCATGCTTTGACATTTAATTTACCTCATTAATTTTTTAATGCCGACTCACGATTTTTTGTCCTTAAGAAATAATTGATCTAGAACGAAGAGCCCATTTGAATACAATCTTAAGGGCAAGTCCTGATTAAAATTTACTTTATCTTATTGGAAGAAATAATAACATTATTGTCTTGGCTGGTGAAATTTGGTACATTTCGCAAGAGATACTATTTTTGCATTACAATATCAAAAAACCATTTTTCTACAGAAATTATATCGATAAAGTAAAAATGTAATGAGTTATTGAACTAAGTTTTGGTAAATTGGATTATACCTCCGGACTCTTGTTTTATAGATTGTCCCGTTAGGAATGTCGTTTTTTTAATACTTACTTTTTGATCATCAATTGTGTCTTTGCCATCACTATGAAAACACGTATTGTATGTTAGTCAACTAACATCTGGAGAACATTATTTTCTACAAAAAAAATGTTTTAAACCACGTTTCAAGATGTTGGATTTTCTGGACTAATTTTTATGGATAAAGGAATATAACCAGAGTAATTGATTTTGAATTGAACGAACCATATTATACTAGATCTTCTTCTGCACAAATAAAGTTGCATTTGGAGCTTCTTCCTAATCTAGCCTAATCATTGAATGTCGCACTGTAAATGAAAATTCACTTCTGAAGTGTATGTAATAATGGCTTTCAAAATAGGATAACTCTAAACATTTAAATTTCTAAATAGAGGATGATATGTAAATGCATTCGATTTACATTTATGCTTTAAGTTTCGTTTCAGTTTAATAATAAGTCCTCAATGCATAGTATATAAGTACATGTAAATAGAGAGTCGCTCACCCTTTTATTTATAGAGGCGTTAGGCTTTTGCAACTTTTGCACGGGTCGTAAGGAAATTATATTTGTTTGGGTGGAGATTAATTTAATACGCACAACTAATTTCATGTGGTAAATTGCTTGAAAGAATTAGCGCGGTTGTTGTACGTAGCGTTGATTTGGTCCAAATTAAATTTTACGCCTCGCGGCTTGTTGCAATGCAATAAAAATATTTTACAGATTACAGAGTCATTGCTCTCCGTTGAATACTAGACCGAAATCAAATTCATCCGACTTGAAATAGTTCCATAGTTTTCAATTTGGATTTCATCGTTTGTAACGGATCAAAATATTTGATCGAATGGATGGCCGTGCACATCCAAAATTATTCCATGATGAATTTCGCAAATGCAATCCAAGTGATTTAAATGCGTACTTGTTGTTATATTCTCGATGGGGTCACCAAAAATCGATTCAATCAGACGACCACAAGCTGTGCTGGACCACAAAAAGTGGACGCGATCGGGCACCCTCCCTTTTTTAGGCAACAGGCTTACGTCAAGGTTATGGAAAATTACACACCCCTTCAGGCAATGTTTTAAACGTTTTGATTAGTAAAATATTCAAATATATACAGATTTTCAAGTGGTTCTAAACATTTAAATCCTGAAAATATTTAAGTGCATATATGCATAAATAAAATCATCGATGAAACAACAAGCAATGAAACAGATGGCTATCATAACACAATTTAAATTGAGTAGAGTATTGATATAATGGGCTAATTTTTAATAGCATTATTTGCTTGATACGGCTGATCACTAATTTTCTCTGTTATTATTATTGGATCGATCAAATTTTGGAAAAGTGCAGTTATAGGAAATCTTTTCATGTCGGACGGCCGAAATTTCAATTGCTTATACATCGACATTTCAGGATCAGCAACATCATTGCCGCTATATTACTGGATATAGTAATTGACATATTTAACAGCATAGAGATTTTAATTGAATAATTTATCTCAAAACATTTTCATTCAAATAAATGCTACAACTGTGAATGATATTATTTGAAGGGATGAGATATACATTTTATGCTCAGACTTATATTTAAATTTCTAGTATCTGAACGTGATTCTCAATATTTGTAGGCTTCTCACTTTTGGTATAGTAGACTTATTTTTGGAATTAGTTTGGAATTGGAAAATGGTTCATCATAGCAACAAATTTGTATTACTTGATTTTCTTGTTCTGAAAAAGAGGTTATCTAAAAAGATTCGTTTGGAATTAAACTTTTTAATTTAAATGTATATACAATATCAATTAAAAGGGGAATTCTAGTCTAGAATTTTAAAAAATTGATTCGTTTTTTTTACATATTTTCAAAGTTTAAGCTTTTAAGAATTCTCCTTTAAGGCGTCTTCTCACTTTACAAATTTAAAAAAATTTTTATTTTATTTTAAATTTTGAAAGTACATATTTTCAAAAATGTTATATCGAAATTTTATAAATACCAGACGAGTCTAACTACATTTTTGGGCGACCGTTAGGTGACTACCTGAGAGCACCCGGCTGCACACGTATTGTTCAGACTCATGGTGCAAGTACAAGAAAGTGGTGAAAAACAATCAGATAGAAACTGTTAAGCATCCTCCTGCTCTAGCTGAGAATGTTCACGAGGTTTTGAAACCGATTTATGAAGATTTTCGGAGGAAATACCCAAAATAACAACGAGTGTTTCAACAGCTGTGTCTGGGCAATTTTTCTGCAACCAAAACTTTAAACGCGTTTATTTCAAAACAAGGTTTTTCGGTGGCTTGTTGATGTAATTTCGGAAACTATCTGGCCGATTGTCATGAAATTTGAATGACATATTTTTCATACTTATGGCTATAGCGCATATCATCATATTTTTAAAATTTTGATTTTAAGTAATTTTTTTTTACAAAAAACTGCAAAAAAACGCGTTTTTCTTTACTTTTTCGTAAAACGTGCGCCATTTTGTTATTTTCGCAAATATCAAAAATCTGATGATATGCGCTATAGCCATTGATATACTGAATTTAAAACTGTTTTATTTTTTTGTTTCAAATGACCCATCTCGGAGATACCATCAACAAGAAAAAAAACACCCAAAATTTGTGCCTCTAAACTAGAATGCCCACCTAATAAAGATAAAATTGAAAATCATGCTTACTGTTAAATGCATGTCAATCTGGTCCATCTTGATAACCAATTATTATGATAAATTCTAGAAATTTGTTACAATAAATATAATTTCAATTTACCACTTTAAATTATTCCAGAACAACTTGGAAATTCCAAATGAATATTTCAGTATTAGTGAATTGTGTAGATTCTTAAATAAAATTATTTTAGCACTGAATTAAGCTGAAACATTACGTTTCATTAGATTTTAATTAAAAATATTGTACTTTCATCCCTTATAATTCAACCTAATAAAGTAACAATAGAAGTAAAAACATATATTTTATAATCAATTTAAAAAATGTTTTTAAAGCAATAAATAACCATTCACAACTTTTTTTAAATTAGTGCTATTAAGACGGTAAAAACACTCACATTAACCGATTAATTGTAATGAAATATGTTCGATACTATTGGATTGTTAGCCCGTATGCTATCAATTCAGTGGTTAAAATTGAATAGGGTCAAAAAATGATTCGATTAAGAAGCTGTACATATTATTGTAAAATAAATACATAAAAGGAAAAGCAGGTAAGCTGAACATCTAGGCGAACTGAAAGCCAAACAAGGCAAGGAACGTAAACTAAGGCAAAATGGGGCTTAATGCTATCGTATTAATGTTTATTAATTACTACTTAGCCAAATATATTCAGCGTAATACCTTGAACAAGTCGAAAAATACACTCTGTTAATAAGCCCTCGAGAAAACAAAGCCTTCCGTGATGCCCAAACTAAGAAATATAAAACTTTTTTATTCGGAGGGGATTCGATCCTGTAGGGCCTCATTGTGCGGGTGCTCATTTGATCGTCGCGTGCTCGCAGCCATCAGCCCCCGAGGGAACCGCTTTTATTCGGGGAAAAATATAAAATATTGTTCTGTGAATATTTAATTTCATCCTGGTTTCGTATTTATTCGACATGCGTGTTTCCATCGAACCGAAATCCTGGTGTATCGGCGACAAACGAGCCAATCACGACAATGTCGTTCTCCAAAATGACACGCTCGTGACAATTTGTCGCCTCCTTCCGACGACAAATCCCCGACTTTATTCTTCTCCATTGTTGGTTGGAATATTCGGAAATAATGATTTTTCTAAATTTGTAGACATTTTGAAAGCTTCGATCTTCTCGCCTATTGTTTTTCGTATAAATTTAAGGATACAAATGCCATCACACTGGAGTAAACGGTCCATCCGGAACAACTATTTTCAGTCGATTTCAATATAATGTTCTGACATTTCAAAGGCTGATTAGACTAATGCATAGTTTAAAATTAATATTTTTATACTCTTTGATGATGGTATTGAGTCTGATGGTGAATGTATTCTATAGTGCACATATTACCGACTGCTAATCTAACAAATGATCTTCTTTATTTAATTTTCCATCAAGTTTTATTTAATCTCCAGTCTTTTCACCTCCAAAGCAACCCCACACTATCAAATTCTGTATTTAATTGTAGACACTGTGCATACTAATGAAACAAGTTACGATTTTATTCAGCGAACAAAAACTATTCTCTATGAACCAAATAAATCATATTTGGACTCATTCATCCATAAGATATTTTCCAAAAATCAGTTAAACAATTTTTATGTTTTTGTACCCAAATCCCTTTTTACTGCTTATTAAATTTGTTTGATTTGGATATCTTCAACGCTACATGTCTATTTCATACGAATTCACTTTAACACACAAACAAAATTTCACACTAGATGATCGAGTTTCATTCAGTTTTGTTGTCAACTGAAGTGCCATAAGACGACAATTTATTTTTGATGATAATAAAATTATATTATCTTCAGCATCCATAGTAGATTTTAGGCGACTCGATCTTTTCCTTTCTTCTAATAGTGTAAAGGGTAGTTGCAGAGCGATTTTGACTTGATTGACTTTCTGAGCTCAATTTTTTTTCTTGTTTCTATTAACAATCCAGAGCAAATTATGATGCATTGCAAAACTGATATGAATATTAAATATACATCCAAAAATAATATCCATATAAAATCTCTCCTGGACTGGTCGTTGATCAATTGAAATTTTGAATTGGTTCTTGGATTTCTTTTGTAAAGGGTGGTATTCACAGTGAAAAAAAGTTCTACGCCTTTAATATTATATGTATATATTAATAATCAAATCAGGTCACTCAAAATCACTGATATTATTCTCCTGAAAATAACAAACATTGAGAAGATTAAGATGAAATTTAACTCATAGATTCCATTTTACTTTTAAATTAAGGCGTCTTCTCACTTTAGGCGCCTCAAAAATAGGCTATTTTCGCGATTTTTTTCCGAGGATTTTCGTTAAAAATTATGAAATAAAATGGATTTTATGTAATAAACACATCTTTCAGGTACATGAAAAAAAAATATTTTTATTTTTTTGAACAATTATTATAATAAAACAGTAGCATCGAAAAACCCGCGTAGAAATGTTATGTTCGTGGCTTGTTGATGGTATCTCCGAGATGGGTCATTTGAAACAAAAAAATAAGACAGTTTTAAATTCAGTATATCAGTGGCTATAGCGCATATCATCAGATTTTTGATATTCGCGAAAATAACAAAATGGCACACGTTTTTCGAAAAATTAAAAAAACTCGTTTTTTTTGCAGTTTTTTGTAAAAAAAAAATTACTTAAAATCAAAATTTCAAAAATATGATGATATGCGCTATAGCCATAAGTATGAAGAATATGTCATTCAAATTTAATGACAATCGGCCGGATAGTTTCCGAAATTTCATCAACAAGCCACCGAAAAACCTTGTTTTGAGATAAACGCGTTTAAAGTTTTGGTTGCAGAAAAATTGCCCAGACACAGCTGTTGAAACACTCGTTGTTATTTTGGGTATTTCCTCCGAAGATCTTCATAAATCGGTTTCAAAATCTCGTAAACATCCTCAGCTAGAGCAGGAGGATGTTTAAAAGTTTGTATCTGATTGTTTTTCACCACTTTCTTGTACTTGCACCACGAGTCTGAATAATACGTATGCAGCCGGGTGCTCTCAGGTAGTCACCTAACGGTCGCCCAAAAATGTAGTTAGACTCGTCCGATCTTTATGAAATTTCGATATAACATTTTTGAAGATATGTACTTTCAAAATTAAAAAAAAAACTTAAAAACGTTTTTTTTAAATTTGTAAAGTGAGAAGACGCCTTAAATTATATTACAAAAAATCATCAAGGATCTGTTCGAATCTCCCATTTCAACTCTTAAATAACGCTTTTTTCTGTTAATTAAATTTTGATAATTTTCTAGCAGTTAAGTCTGTTCAATTTGCTGACAATGAATACCTAAAGTAATCATTTCACCCGGTTTTAATAACTCAAAGTAAATGATTTTGATGTTCTTTGTTGCTTTAGGATAGTTCGTACGATACCCAATTGTATTTCCTAATAATATTATTAAATAAAGATACACCTTGGACGGTACATGGTAATAAGAATATTGTCCTTATTTAAGACCGTGTTTTAAAAGATCTCTATTGACCATTTTAATTTTACAACTCACCTTTAACATCTGTCGACGCTAAAAGTCCAACGCACAGGTTGTTTATTATTTGAATAGCCTTGTTCGCATTCTAATTTGATATGATCTTCGTGCCTAAAATAATTATTATTCAATGAATTCTCAATTAAAAGCTATAATATGTATGCTTTTAAATCCTTTAACAGACAAATAATAGGACTAATCGATTATTTTCATACGTTTCAATATTAATTTTTCCCTTAATCTTAAGCAGTATAATTAAGAGTTTTTTTTTTAAAGGTTTCCTGTTTATAACAATTGCATATGATAAATAAAAGATATTTTCAGCCTTGCTATATCTTGGCTACTTGACCGTATAGGTCGCAAACTATAACCGCGTAATCTAAATAGCACATGATTAACGTCATATTTGTCAATGACTTATTTATAAATATAATGTCGCTAATTTGGCATCCAAATTATTTGTTAAAAGACTGAATAACGGTTAAATTCAAGAGAATTACTGTTGGCATGACTTCTGTTGAAATTGCCAATATGAGGTACATTTAATACTTTTCGCGCACTTTTATATATTATATGATTATTTTTATTTAATAGCTTGCATTCTGTATTTAGCAATTAATAAAGTAGAGCAAAGATGCCTATATATATGACTGGATTTGCTATGATACTTAAAATATATTGATCATTTTGTTAATAACTCATAAATTGTCTTCTGTCATTTTTTTGTATAAAAATGACTCTATCCTTATCTATGTGGAAAATAATAGAAATTTATCAAATTAAAAATTCTTACTCTAGAAAAATCTTCTATGCAACTCGCCTACATCATATAACAGATATGGCACCTTAAAAATAACACGAACATATGATTTCAACGATGTTTAATGAAAATATTTTTTTTGGTTGACTGTAAGGAATCTTAGGATATTTCAAATATATTTTACGACCTCGTTTTATTATATTTACTGTCGACACGTATTGTATGAAGAGATTAATTCTCTTCTACGCCGAGCTTCGTGCTACGACACAATTAATACAACAATAAAATAAAACAGCTCCATGCGACCGTGCACTTGCCACATTTATCAAATGCACTGACATTTAGTCATGCTTTTACCACGACGACCACAAACAGACTCACGATAAAAAATAATTAAAACAGTCGCAAAATAAAAATATACGTGAATCACAAATGGCACCGTTCATGTGATCTGCGATTTTGTGACTTTGAACGAAATTTTTATTTTATCAGTGCCACCATACTATACCGAATTTCAAATCAAATCAAAACCCATTTTCTGTTAAATAAATCCTATATATACACCCAAGTATTTTGAAACATTTAAAACGATGTCTACCCTCAAATTTGTGTTAAATTATAATATAATGAAATACAAAAAATTGACAGCTGAATCCTGAATTGTAACAAAATTATACATACCCATCAAATCACAATCATTTATATGATTAATTAAAATTATTTCACAATACATTCCTTAATGGTCGTAAAATTCAATTTAAATGTTAATGCATATTGTATTGTAACATGAGATGAGTTCGCTATCGTTGGAATCAGTTGCTTCCATAATCATCATTGAATTTGTTACTTTAAAAATAAATCATCAATGGTTATCTTCAATAGCATCATTTGTTTAAACCCTAAAGGAGTACTATCCCAGGGCCTGAGATTCCCCCTTCACTTATCAGAAAGAGCACTCTTGTACATTGAGTTTAAAAGAATCAATTTTTTCATCGTCCAAGTATGCAAAAATATTAATTAGAACTGACATCATTACGAAATAAATACGGTATACAAGCCAAGTGATTGATTAATCTTTGTAGAAAATAATATTTTAAAAACACACCAAAATGAAAATTTTGAATGATTAGTATGACATGTAGTATATCATTGGAAAGTTTATAATTTAGAGATATTTTTAAAACTAAATTAAGTTCAAAATAATTGTTAATTTTTTGTTTAGAGAATGCATATTTTATGTGACTTTAGAAGCTTAGAACTAATTTATTTTAAAACCAATCACATAAAATATTAATAATTTATTTGGATCAAAAATATATTTTAAAATACAATAACAGTTTTTTTGTACATACGCAAATTAAAAAGTTATGACAATTTAAAGGTAAAATATTGGATATTTAAACGTAGCAAAAACCCCTTCTAATACTCAAAAAACTTTTGCCCATGTGCAAAACAATCTGTATATTCTAAAAATAGTAATAATTCTAAAAATATCGTTTGTTGGTTTAATTATAAATATGAACAAACATTGATTTTTATATATAGGATCTACTGTAAGTTGATTGTACTATACCTATATTATTTGAAAAAGTGCAAACAATGAGTTGACAAAGTTTTATCGCAATCGAATAAACGGTATGGCAGCGCATTAAATACGAACAAACAAACATTGATTTTTATATATTTTACTATGCCTATGTTACTTGCGAAAATTTTAACAATAAGTGTATGAAGTTTTATTGCAATTTGATGAACGGTATGGCAGCACATTTCGAACGAACAAAACCCAATTCATTTTTATATTAGGGTGTCCCATAAGTTTCTTTCGTTTTCATATTAAGAAAAAAATAAACAATGATTTTTATTACATCAAAATGTATTGAATAATATACGATCCCTTCTGTTCTATTACCTTTCTCCATCTCTCCAGAAGCCTCATAATGCATTCTTGCCAAAAATTCCCAGGTTTGTTGGCAAAATATTAATCAAGGTATATTTTTATATCATTTTTTGAATTAAAATTTTTACCGCGTAAATAATTTTTCAATAAGTTTTGTTATCTAAAACTTCGGATAAATTTATATCAACAAAAGGAAAAAATAAATTTGCAATTTTAAATTAAAATTAGTGTTAAGCGATTGTTTTCTGCGGGAGTTTTGATAAGACCGACGAAAAGTCTTAATTTTTTTTTATTATGTTGACCGCGTATTTTTATGTGCTTTCCGTGGCCTATCCCGTTATTTACGTACATTTATCACCTATCCAGTAATCACGAGCGATATACATTATCAGATCCGTGCGCAGGGGTGCGCACAGGCGAAAACATCAGGGGGGTATGGTTATTTTTTTTTTCACGTGCCAAGTAATTTAATCGCGTTAAAAATTGTGCTTATAAATTAACATGATTTATTCCGAGAGTGTTATATAATTTTATAACAATTTTACACGTGGTGCCGCGAGGGATGTGCGTGCCTCGAGCCGCCGTTTTAATATCGCTCACATTAGGGCCGTTTATGCGCATGCTACGACGACGTATACTCTATGAAAAGTCTAATTCGAGCTGAAACTATTGATTTGCAAAGTTGTTGGTGCTATTTAACAAAAACGGCTTTTGTACACCTTTTCAGGCTGCGGGGGCGCGATAAACAACGCGACAGCGCTTTAAATATAGTTTCCGGCACGCTGGCGTGCCTATTTGCGCCCCGAATGACGGCACAAATAACCCTGTGATAACCCAACTATTAGCTTTCCATAATATGATAGCCCGTTTGACGGGATTAATTGTATCATCCAGAATTAAATAGAGCCTTTTGAAATTATCAACTCGGTACCATGATCTTGTTGTACACGAGCAATAAAGCTATCCGAGCGAATGTTCGTCTGTACTTAATGATTTTAATTTTTTTCCCTTTTAAATAGCGGCTACATGTTGCCCATGTTCGATGTCAATGCATCCAATAAATCACGACCCAAACCCTTTAACAAATTTGATACAAGCCGCATGAATAGTCCGGTTAACATCTCTTCACCATAGTCGTTTTAAAGATGTACATCTGCAAACGTATGGGTACATCATTAGGAACACCATCGTTGAATCAGAACACTTCTGTACGACGATCAGCTGCCAATTTTGGTCTTAAATTTAAATAGCAAAATAACAAGCACACTTAGCCCTCTTACAGCCCAATTATAGGATTCCACTGAAACATAACAAAGCTTCTTTTTATCAAAGGATTTTTTTTTCATTTTAAAAAATTGTTTTGATTTATCAGCCAATTGCAAAACTTTATATATTTTGGCAGATTCTACTGTATGGCAGTCTATATTTTGCGCTCATCCTGCCAAACTTGTATATTTTATTTTGTTGTTCATACAGGACAGGATGCTCAAGGCATGTTATATTTTTTATTTAATGTCTTTTCTAAAACCGTGCCAATAAAAAAATATGTCACAATTCACTAACCGTGTTATAAGAGATCCAAGTGTATAAGAGAATCAACTGAATAAGATTATCAATTTCAATCTATCAGATTGGGGAATAAGTTCGTAGCGTTTTTATATTCTTTTGTATTACAACATTTTTTTTGCTTTTGACAAAGTGAATAATATTCATTCGATAAAGCTCTTTCTGTTCTACAGATCTGTGTTAATTATCTTTTTGAATTATTATTTTTTTTATTACCTTTGAGTCTTATAAATAGAATATCCAAGAGGTAAAAAGCAACATTTTCGACACCTACTCTTCTTCGCTTTTCATCGAAGTCAAAAAGCTGCTAAAGCAGCCCGGGACATTTGCAACGTATACGGAGAAGGTGTCATAGGTTTGAAGGAAGCAAGGAAATGGAAATGGACGGTTAATGAATTCCAAAAAAATGAATTGCGATTATAAAACGATCATCTTCATTCAATGGAATTTTCCAAAAAATTGGGAGCCTGGATACCTCACGAGCTTAACGAAACCAAACAAGGAAAATCATATTCAAATTGCTTCTCAACATCTCGCCCGCCATCGAGCATCACGCGGTCATAAACAGCGTTTTTCGTACCGAAACGTCATGGGAGATGAGAAATGGTGCCTATACATAACATGAAGCAAATAAAGGAATGGGTGGCTCCAGGAGATACGCCAAAATCGAGAATCCAGCCTGACCTTCGTCCAAAGAACATCATGATCTGCGTTTGATAGGACTGGGAAGGCATGGTGCATTGGGAAATGTTCTAAAGGCTCTAAAAGCTCTACATAGCTCAGCTACAACGCGTGGAAGATGTTATTCAACTGAAGAGATCCCATCGACAAGGCCAAACCATAATCCTTCTCAACAACGCCAGGCCCCAAGTTGCACAAGTTGTCAAAGCCTTGAAGGAGGTTCTTCAGCATCTGCCGTATTTTCCAGACCTTGTACTGACGGATAATCATTTTTTCCGCTCCTTGCCGAACCATATAAGAGACGTTACCTTCAACAATGAAGACGACTTTAAAAACTGGCTTAACAAATTCTTCAATACTAGACCGGGCGATTTTTGGCGGAACGGCATCGACCAATTACTCAAGAGGCGGGAGGAGGTAGTTAACAGCATCGGCGAATATATAATTCATTCATTTATTGTTAAAACTATTGATTTCAGTTAGAATAAAAGTTTTTGATAAAAACGCTACGAACTTATTCCCCAACCTAATACAAAAAGTTTTTTTTCTTGTTTAAAATTTATATATTATATTTACGAATTAGTTCGGTTTGTTTTTAAAAGTTTACTTTGGTTGTTATTTCCGGCATATTTTCGAGATAAAATTTGCAAATTATTTGAGAGGTGGGAAAAATAGTGATAAATGCCTTAATTTTGTTTTTGAAATAAATGCATTTTTGGGCGCAAATAAAAGGACCGAACTAATTTGTACACCCTTAATATCCCACAAATAGCACAAACTTTTTCTGCTGCAATTCTGAAAGAAGTGCTTAGTTAGAAGAATCACTCGTTAGAACTCGTTCCAAAAACAGATCCTTCAATAACGAGCAAAAAATCCGCAGATATTTAATCTATTCGATAGATTTTTCTACGACAAATCATGTGATCCCCAAACTGAAAGCTTTCATACCATTCCCAGTTTTTGATCATGTCTTAAAGCACTTGATTTTTCAATATTCGATATCTCCGTAAGTTCTCATAAGATTAACTGAGGGTATATATTGATCATGCTTCGAAGATGTTCGTCAATAAATTCATTGGATCGTCTGGTGCAACATACATTTCCGAAGAATGAATTCCCAGAATGGATTTGTTAAGCCACGTGCAATTAGCTTGAGATTTTACGACATCTTTAACCTAAATAGAATGAATGGGCAGCTAAATATCAGGTTGATATGCGTTTAATTTTTACAGTTCGTTGTTTGATGCCTCGTGTTATCCTCGTGTAACGCAAAACCGCTTATGTTGCTGTTCTTCGCACAACTTTAAGTTGGCCCGATTAAGTCTAATTCATACTCTATAGTTAGTCGAAGTGGATTATTGGCTGCCAACCATAAAAGTTCAAATATCTGTTGAACACGTCGAACCGTTGAAGACAGAAGCCCAACTCGGTAATTAAGTGCAATTACGAAGCGAGAGAGTGTCAGTTGGGTGATCAACTTGTGCGCAACTACTCTATCATTAGACACAAAGAGACTACTCACACAACTTTAATAACATGAACATCAAACATCAACAGTTTATCTGGTTGGTTAAAGCCCACAAGGGTTGGTAATTATTGACGTTTCCCTTCAATTAATTTAAATACTTTTCTTTTCGTGCAGTAATCATCGACCTGACAGTAATACTAAAAAATATAAGTTAAGAAATGCTAGCAGCAATATTAAGGAACATAATTTCACATTTTGTAATTATTATTGTATCTGCATAGATATTTCTTCCAGTTGTAAGTTTCTTGATTATTTTTTAAAAATGTAATAATGTAGGACAATAAAGATGTTAAAAGTGCAGTGTGGCGATATATAGACGTTGAATTACAGTTAGCAATTGGCATTTGAGGCGGCAGCACGCTCAATAAAGGTTTTGTCGAAAGATTGTTGTGTTGATTGAGAAGGATTTATACATCGTTCGGTGATAAAAGATAAAATTTTGGTCTAGTAAATACACTTAAACCTTTTTTTGTGCGGTATATGCGTTCCGCGGATAATCGCACAAAAGACTTACATAGAAAAAGTGAAGATGCGTTCCATGGATTTCAATATATCCAAGATCTTTTCCAAAATTTGAGATATCGTGTCAACCGTGTTGAAAAAGGAGTTTCGAGAAAAAGGCGTTAAGAGATTTCATTATGGACCGGCCAATTTGCCTCGTCACTAAAATAGCTATAACTTCGTAAGTAGTTTGAATTTCGGAAATTCCTTTGGAGTATGTATTTTTAAAAGTAGAAACATTGAAAAAATGCAAAAGAACCAAATCTTTATTCTATTTTTTTCAAAATTTTAAACGAGAAAAAAAGGCGTGGTGTTATATATAGTAATAGCAGATGCAATATGATTTTCACAGTCCCAAATTATAATTTTTTTCTAAATTTCGGTTAGTGTTGATGATTTATTTCGTATTTTATCCAAAATATCTCTATACGTACTCTATATTACATTTAAAAAATTGCTTCAAACGCATAACTTCGAAATCGCACAAAAAAAGTCACACAAAAAGAGGTTTGAATATACAGAATAGAGTCCGTACATTGGGACACCGAGCTTAATAATTTGAAAAATCTGCTTTAAAGATGACAAAATTTTACTTAGCGGTGACGACCTGCCTTAAAATAAATCAAAAGATTTTTTTAAGGCAGGTCTTCCTATTTAGGCTTTTTCACACATTTGTGCTTCGACAGTTCTTCTTAAAATCAATAACCGCCATTTTTTAATTTAGAAAACATTCAAACGGTGTATCTTTGCGTGTAATAAAATTCCATGCATTGGATCTTATTTAATTGTATTACATACAGCAAAAAGTATTAGCAATCATTTATATAGAGGTATATTTGACTAGAGTAGTGATGCATATATTATGTAGATTAAGATCATAAATAAATCGGCCTTGGTGTAAGGTAAGTGCGATGGGAACAAAACAGGCAATCGCGTGATGAAAGGGAGTTTCTCGATCTCAGTGGGACACCTTAATGCTTAAACTTTGGGATCAGATGTCTCGTAGATTTATATTGCCCGGCGAAACCCGATGTATTATCTCATTAACACAATTTTCATATTAATAAGCCTCCTGGAGATGTGCGCAGCATCTGAGAGTGGCTCTCAATTTCAATCGACTTTCATATCAATTGCTCTTCGCCAACAGAAAGCTCTGATAATCAACTCACCGATGAATTGATATAATATATCGTGGACAGTTTAAGATGCCGTGGAGTGTTTAATTCCCGGTTGTGGTTTTATAAATCTTGTCTTTGGATGATGTATAAATTGATTTCATAAATTTGCACTCGTTGATGCTTACTTATTGCTGGTATAAAGTGTGACGTGTTTTGGCTTTCAACCGGCAATTAAGTGTCGTGAGAAATTGGCACCCAAGTATTAAGTCCATGGGATGTCAGCTCAACAGTATGTAGTCAAAGAGTAGTTTAATGACAACAAATTCTTACGGCCAATTCCGGTTAACCAATACAAAAATCTAGAAATTGTCTCTTAGACTTACTCAAATTACATGACATATGTATATCCTTTCAAAAAGTGTTCTACATGATCAAACACATTGGAATTGCTTTTAACTTTTCATTATAGTTTCTGGTTAGAATACCATTCGTGCCATTTTATATAATAATACACATTCCTTATATTCACCAAACAACGCAACATCCAATTACTATTTGTTCAGAACTTTGAAATATACATTTAATGTAACTGTCGTAAATCTCATAAAAACGCCATTTTATGAAAATCCTCGTTGTATGAAACATTGAATTAGTGTATTGTTTACATTTTTTCATGATTTCGACAAATTCAAAATCACCTTATTCAAAATCAATAGGAACACAATAATATCGTAAGAATGCCTTTTTATAAAAGGTGTTGCCTTTATTATTGAAAGAAAAAATCGAAAAGCTACTTCAAAACTGAAATCGGAAAACTGCCTTAAAACTGCTAATTGAAAATGTTTGAAACTTGTTGTATACACTGGCTGGAATTTTATTTAATATATTTTTTTTCTTCAATCAAACAACATTTTTAATTAATTTTCGATTATTTTGTGCCAATTCCTTTGTTAAACAAATCATAAAAGCAGGGCTACACAAAACGTCACTTGTCATACAACCTAAATAGTATATTTCAAAGAATATACATCAAAAACGAGAACAAAGATTTCACAGTTACACAAATTATTAGAACGCTTAAAGTTTTCAATGCTCTCTTTCACGTAAAGTCTGGATAAATATCGCTTAACTTTTTAATATCCTCAGATTTTTTCCTGTGTGCTCCGGACTTAATTAAAAACACTGGTGCATTTTAATTAAAAATATCCTTCGTCGCTTTGCTTTCTTCCGACAATTGACTCTCAACAAGACGACGCCACTTGGTTTCGAAGAATTTAATGAAACTATTCAAATTTTATTTTTTTTTGTCCACAGGTTCTCTCGGGCAACAAAAATACGTATTTGGAATCGAAGACGGATTTAGAGCCACCGTTTTGGGCCTCCAAGGTGCGCTTTTTACCCTACAGCTACCACAGAAGGACCGTCTGCATGAGGGTCGAGCTTTATGGATGCTATAAAAATGGTGAGCGTATTAAATATTTATAATTGAGTTTGATGATACTTCTACAGAGAATTTGTTATAAGTTTAAATATGACGGCATATCCGTTGTCGTATGTAGGTGTTCTACATAAAATACTTTTTTAGGGAAACAATTTTGCAACAAGTTGCGCATTGCTTTTCGCATACAGTTAAATGAAGATGTTAAAATGGATATTTATGTAGAATAAGATCTAGTTTAAGATATTTTAATTATTGTTGCAAATCCAGTCACTCATAGACGAACTTGCAAGATTTTGCATATGCCTCAGTATTAACTATGTATTATATTAGATTTTCTGATTTTTTATCGAAAAAATATTTTAATTGAATTTAGAGTTTTTGTAGGAAGATGTAAATTTGATCATCTTGCATTCATAAAAACTATAAGAATTAAGCCTTCCAGATGTTTAGTCATAACATGACGTATTGATACATTTGACTCATTTTTATTAACTATTTAGGTTTGGTTCAGTTTTACATTTATTTTACATACATTAATACAGTGTTTCCTAACCTTTTTGGTCTCGTTACCCCTATAACATATCAAGGAAACTGATTTTACCCCCCTTTAAAATTTTGTTGAAGAAAACAACATATTATATATAATACATACAAATAGCCTTTATTTATCATGAAATTGCACAAAACGATTGGAAATTACAATTTTAACATACTTTTTTGATTAATTTAATGATGATTAATGCTAAAGTTATATTAATTGATAAATTGTTTTGCATTTGCAAGTTTTTTTAATGTTAGGTTTAGTTTCACTTTAGCAACTTTATCCTGTGCTGTCAATATATTCTTCATATTTCCTTGTCATCAGACTGTTAATTTAACTGAAAAAATCTTTTGTGTTCTCTGGTTTTCGAGAAACAATCCTATTTCTTCACGGAGCTCATAAACCCTGTTTAAAATTCTCTCTCTTGACAACCTGGGTACTTCTATCTGTAAAAAAGACCATTAAATTTGGCTCCAACTTCATCGCACAAAACTTTGAATAATCTGAAACTCATAGCGCTGCCACGAATTTGATTCACAATTTTTACTACATCATTCAACGCGCTTAGTAAATCTGAAGGAAGCTTAATGAAAAGGAAACAGCCAAATCGTATCATGCAGTGATAAAACAAAACTTGAGAAGTCATTGTAACACGACTACTCGAAATCCTGAACGTATTCTCATCATGGAAGACGTCCCTTCCCGTCTATACAATATTTTTTTTAGGTTTGCTCGGTTTCATGCTATCTGAGACCAAAGAACTTTATTACATAACACACTGAGGCTTATCCATATTCCTGTCAAAAATATTCATGAAACCCCATTGTAGAATTGCTTCTTGATACAAGCGCTTTTTCCAGAAGTCATTTCACTTAAAATACTGTCACAAATGCGAAACGTGCAAATTAGTGCTCGAGTAAATTGATCATCTGTCATTTTATTATTATATCTACATACTAAAAATGAATATTGTCATTACACCCGCAAAAAAGCCGTTTTACCCCTCGGGGGGTAATTCTCCCCAGGTTAGGAACCACTGCATTAATATATATATATTCTACATACATTTATTAGGAAGATAAATGTGTATATGCATTTTTATCATTCTATTAATGCTCATGAAGTTCGAATTCCGTCAAATTGAAGGTTGCGGTAAACCTAGTGTTAATGATCATTAGTTGTATGTAAAAGAAATCGAAATATATAAAATTACTCGTGGTATTGATAAATTTAAGATCTGTTTTTACTTCATTGGTAATTGACCATCATGCAGTCAGCTATAACTCTTCCCCGGAGTTCCATCAAGCTTATTCGAATTCAAAAGTAAATTGTTTTATAATTGCCTGCAATCTCGAGGTCGCTCGTTTCTTTGTTACCATCAGAAGTATTGATCAAATTGTGATGGTCGTAGGTGTGGCTTATCTGGTGCAGGGCTCAAACGTTTATAATAAGCATCGCGTGATGCATGAGAGCTGTCTGTGCACCCCAGTAATTAGATAGTGTGAGTAACACATTGTGTTCTGTTTGCAGACGGTGTCGTGGCGTACTCGATGGCTCAGGGGGACAAGCGCTCAGGACGGGAGCTCTTCGATGTGACTTACGACGGACACTGGGATGGCGAGCTAAGACGAGGGTTGGGACTGCTCACCGACGGAAGAGCAGCTCCAGATCCCTGGGGACCTGGATGGGTTGGTTGGAGAAACGACAGCAGAACCGAACCTTTGCACATCACCTTCGAATTCGACACCGTGAGAGAATTCACGGCCGTCCATATCTACTGCAACAATCACTTCACGAAAGACGTTCAGGTTTGACATTCAATGATATTATTCGAAGTTCTTACTTAAAAATCCAAATTATGCCAAATATCCGCCATCCTTCCCCTTATGCATAATATTGTTTCTCTGAGGAGGCTGCTCGACGATGGCCGACTACATAAGAGTCTGAAGGACTCTAAAGTTGAGGGTTTCAAGTGACAATAACGTAGCTTTTTAATGATACAACCCCCAACCGTATGACAGTACTAAAGGGAGCAGATCCTTCAATATCAAAAACATCAAATAAAATAAAATTAATAAAATTCTGACTAAACTATAATGTGTTACAAAAATGAAAACTATTTTGAAAATTTAAGAATGATTTATACGACTATTTATCAATGGTTGTATTTATAAATCTATTATTGATTAAATAAAAGAAATATTCGTTTTTTCCGAAAACACTGTTTGTGATATCATCTAAAAAACTCCATCTTTTTCCATCTAAAAAACTTGGTCATGCAAGCTTCATTTTATATTTAGGCTTTCCTAGGAATGTTCGAAAGACATTTTAAAAAATCCATTAATATGGCAATTAAATATTATTATGGTATTTAATGATTTTTATGCACAAAAAGGTAAATAAAATCCCCGTGAATATTATTATAATAGGTAGGCAATAAAAGGGTCAGCGAGATTTTCATAAATTCCTCTTCCCGTCCGGGATGCTACTCCCGTATTTTTGTTAATTTTCCCAAAGGAAAAGAGCAAATCGTAAATCAATAGTAACGCGAAGCCATTATTTTGATTGTTTCGCTTCTCCCAGTCCTAATGCTGCTTTTTTATTCGACCAAATTACGGCGAATCCAAAGACGTTAACCTGAACGAGGCACGAGAGCGCGTGTCTGTGCGTTATACATATTTCATCACAGCCTGGAATAGTTTCCACTTCGCGTTACATACTAAAACCTTTTAATAATTCAAGGGGTCAGGTGAGAAACTACCCTATGCTTTCGCTAGACGCACCCAACTTTGGCCCTGGAGCCGTCGCTCAAAACATAAAATTGATATAAAAACTACACACACCCTTTCACTGATTCCATATAATCATGAAACATAGATTAATGCGATTTTCGACCAAATTGAATCATATGATGCAATGGGATCGCATTTAATGCAAATCAATTTGTATATTAGGCATTACATCTGGTCATCATGTATAAAATTTATATTAAAAAATCAAAACAGATTGTTTAATTCATCAAAGTATGCACCCATAATATCAATGAACGTTTTACCATTTTAGCAATATATAGAAATTGTGTTAAGAGTATGGCGAAACTTAAAATGTTGGAAGGCCTAGTTAATAACAATGTCGGAATTAAATTGTATGAAAAATGTATCTGAATTCTAGAAAAAGTGATGATCAGTGATCAGATCAGATGATCATCATACCCTGCCACAATTATCAAATAAAGTCCCATTCATTATTCAACACATCTTCCCATCGCTTTGACAGTTGTTTAAGTCCTTTTTTGTAAAAAGATTCCACTTTAAATGCAATTTCACTTCAATTGCATTTATGAATCGTTTTTCTCTCAGGCTGTAATCCATGGACCCGAAAATGTTAAAATCAATCGAGATGAAATCTGATGAACAGGAAAGATGCATTAAAACTTCCCAATTTGTTTTATTTATTATTAATTATTTCCCCTATATCCCATCATATGCACAAATACGCTTTTTTATAGTCAACCCGGGCCATAGAGTTTTTTCATTGTTTATTATCGTAAATGACCCATTTCCCAAAAAAAAACTTAAATTTCTTTATTAGATAGGGATGAAAAGTAGATGGTTTATAATGAATTCAAGCGTAAAAAACAACGGTCGTCTCGAAAGGAAACATCAATTACAACAGCTAAGACTGGCTTAACCATAAAAAAAAATATTAACTTATATATGATATTATAATTTGGTAATAATAGATATTTTATCATATTAGGAATTTGATTGCATCCGAAATCTTGAGAGATATGCTGGAGGAGCGTCATTCGTAGTTCTCTCGTCAAAATGGCATTTAATTTCAGAAGGTATTTTAATAAATGGCATATTCAAATTAGCTTTGATGCCGCTTACATCCGATGATTAATGTTTTCAAAACTGTGAGCTCAAAGGGAACGAGACGTTTAATTAATTCCAATTGTGGCTGTAGTGCAGACCCTCCATGTTGGTGTAGCGTCAGCACCCCCACGACACAAGGGTCGCTCTGAAATTGCCAGATAAATAATAAATGTACAAGAACTAGCCGAAGAAACCGGTTCTGATGAAATTTGACTTTTGTATAATTTATAATTTGAGCCCGACTCCTTGATAATAAGATAAGTTGAAAACAAGGTGTGGAAATTCTATATTGCGCAATATGTCAAAAAACAGAGTTCTTCTTAAATTTTTATAAGCTGAATGTTTGTTTATTATCTGAAAGAAAATCCTTTCAAAAATGCTTGAAGGAAATTGATGTTATATAGTTAAAAATTATCCACCCTTATAATAACAATCCTCCTTGATAGTGTGTGGATTCAGAAATAGCCTAATGACGAACGATGCATAACAAAGACATTTTTCGAAAATAACCAGCTATTCATAGAAATGAAAACTGTTATCTAATATATAAAAATAAGTTGCGTTTCCCGTCTAATGCTCGGGCGAAATGGGTTGATATGCGCGTTCATCGGATTGAGACAAAACTTGGTCCACTTATTGCCAAGGGATCAGGGGGTGACATAGGCATAGTACAATTAACTTACAGTAGATTTTTAATTCAAAACTTAATGTGTGAAAGTTGTTGATTCTGACGTGTTTGAGATTATGCGTTGCTAAGGCTATAGGTATATAGTACCTACAAGTTGCAGTAGGAGGCGTCGTGTCGTCGTCACATACAACACATACGTCAAACGTCAATGTCATTTGCAGGTTATCCATCGGCGTGAGTCAAATTATATCCAAATTATTTATCGCAAGCACTTTTAAAATGCTTCATTTCATTCATCGCTTATTCACGTACGTAACAATCGAAAAAGTACGTTTGAGTGCTATCCGATCAAAATCAGACGATCAACGTGCAACGAGAATCGAAAGTACATGTTGATTTGAATATTGCTGCATTTCAATATGATATTCATTACGATTACAATTTGCATCCCAGTGTAAAATGGATAAAGGTTAAATCCTGTTAACGGGGGGCAAATTTATTGGTAAATTGAAAACGCCTTCATTTCGACACAATGAAAACATACCAACCTAACCTAACCAGATTTGAATTTAAATTTAATTTAAAAAATAAAAACAAGAAACAAATGAATAATTATTTTATTTAATAACAATATGTTGACGTTGAAATCAACAATATATGGATCTTCTTTTTCATCGAAAACATTCAAAGCTCATACCAACGTCGCAGATTGTCGTTTAGTCAAATCTATCAAATACATATGCAAATAGGCAGTGATATGGCAGTATTGAAAGACCTGATGCGCGCAACGATCGAGTTCAAACTCAATTTCAAACAAGTCGATATATCAGTAGTGACCTGGGCTCTTTGGCCTATTTTGAGCTTCTCAATTCACATTCGCAATCCGGATGTTGTTCATTTCAGTGTTCATCTTGAAAATGGACAAAGGCAGACACTGCAAGAAATGTTATTGCTCAACACTTGCGCTGTGTGAAGAAGTTGTATTTGCAGAGACGCTATTGTACGCACAAGTTCCTAACTATTATACATGAAATACTACATCCGAGAATTTTCAACGACGTAAGCAAGGGATGCGTGATGAAGGCTATCGAAATCTGTATTCATCTGATGCATTGGGCCGTATTTACACATTACATCCAAATAAAGCCGAGTGTTACTATTTAAGAATGCTTTTGGTTAATGTAAAATGTCATACTTCATTGAGAAAGATCGAACGGAAATTAGAACATTACTCGCCATCATTTTAACCACATGTCCGTCACCCAACCCGAAAGATTTGTGGTAAAAATTTAGAGAGGATTTGAGCGAAGACATTTTACACACCGTTAGCAATGACAATTCAATTGAGTTTTCGGACAATATTTTCAATCAAGCTCTGATCGAAATCGAAGACATTTGCTTAACCATCAACATCAAAGAATTCATTCAACAAGAATTCGTTCTGCACTTGAACAGCAGTACAATGCTAATGCTTTGGATGCATTTGTCGAAGCAAACGAACAACTTTTGCTTGCGGAACAAAAATGTTGTTCTTCCTTGATGCGCCTGGTGGTACTGGAAAAACGTATCTCATCACTTTACTATTGGCTCACATTCGATCTCAAAATAGAAAGGCTTTGCGAACATGCTATTTTGGCAGCAGAAAACACCGACGTCTATACAATCAACCACACAATACAATAACAAATTGCAAATGATTCTGTTACCTACAAATCGATTGATAGCGCCATGAATGCAGACCAAATTACTAACTATCCAATCGAGTTTTTAAATTCGTCAGATCTTCCTGATGTGCCACCTTACAAATTGGAACAAGACTCACTATGAAGAAATTGATGCCGAATATCATCGAAACAACTATATATTCTTAATGGAAAGTCGAAAGGAGAAGATGTGCTCATTCCCACCGACGTGCAATTTGATAAGAGACGACTGCAGCTCCCCGTTGGACTTGCATTCTCAATGACCATCAACAAGGCACTTCGAGTGTGCGGAAGAATCTAGAAAATCCACGTTGGACAGCCGAGAGATTTATTTGTATTTGTTAAAGACGGAAAAGCCAAAACTATTCTCTACCCTAAAGCACTTAGCAGAACAATTAAGTAAGCAAAATGTATGCTTTTAATATTTTTTTCTTTATATATCATTCAATATCAATAAATGTATTAATTGTCGGAAAAAATATCATTATTTATATCATTGCTAATTAAACAAGATAACTCTTTCAAATTTCAAATGATATTTTTAGAACTATTTCTTCTGTGGCAGCAACGCGCCGGGTACCAGCTAGTGTTAAATAAAATTACTCAATGGGATGCCATCATATTGTTGAGCGCTATGGGTGCAATTTCGTGATTATGCGTGATCTTACTTTTAGATGACGTAAAATATTTGAGCAATAGAACCCAAATAAACTTCTCAAACAAATCAACTGTATTTTTTAACAATCAATAACATTCAGTGTCACAATGTTCAATGAGTGATCCTGTGTCATAAAATGTACTGGATTTTAATTTTTACGATTTAATTTATTAAATAACAGATTTTCAATAACAAAACATGTTTTTTTTCTGTAGTCTACAGAATGAATGTCTCGAAAGATATTGCTGAATTTGATGTTGTAACTCCATTGACGTAGACAAGAGAGCCTTCGTGGGGGGGGGGGACCATCGCGGAAAAGTGATTTTGGAGGCTTTCTTTATTTTCCATTCCACCCCTTCGTCACCCTTTATTCGTAGATTAATAGAAAAACCCATCGCACAATACCGTCTTACGAACAAAACGAGAAACCCCTACTGTGGAGGTACATCAGGTCGATAGGAAAGGTACCTGAAAGGTGATAGAGTACACTCAGATTAAACGATAAACTCACCAGCCAATAAAACATACCAAGAAGTTGATGATTAAAACTATAGCAAATAAGCGAAATGCAAGCATAATTTATCTCACATAAAATACATTGATGCAGACGTTAAAGCATAATAAAAAAATCGTGTCCCGGATAAAGTTCATAAATTTAATACTCACATAATGATTATAACAGAAATCATTTAAGGCGTCTTCTCATTTTGCAAATTTAAAAAAATCGATTTTTATTTTTTTTTAAATTTCGAAAGTACATATCTTCAAAAATGTTATATCGAAATTTCATAAAGATCGGACGAGTCTAACTACATTTTTGGGCGACCGTTAGGTGACTACCTGAGAGCACCATGATATTCAGACTCATGGTGCAAGTACAAGAAAGTGGTGAAAAACAATCAGATAGAAACTTTTAAACATCCTTCTGCTCTAGCTGAGGATGTTCACGAGGTTTTGAAACCGATTTATGATGATCTTCGGAGGAAATACCCGAAATAACAACGAGTGTTTCAACAGCTGTGTCCGGGCAATTTTTCTGCAATCAAAACTTTAAACGCGTTTATTTCAAAACAAGGTTTTTCGGTGGCTTGTTGATGAAATTTCGGAAACCATCCGGCCGATTGTCATGAAATTTGAATGACACATTTTTCATACTTATGGCTAAAGCGCATATCATCAGATTTTAGAAATTTTGATTTTAAGTAATTTTTTTTTACAAAAAACTGCAAAATAACGCGTTTTTTTTATTTTTTCGAAAAACGTGCGCCATTTTGTTATTTTCGCGATTATCAAAAATCTGATGATATGCGCTATAGCCACTGATATATTGAATCTAAAACTGTTTTATTTATTTATTTCAAATGACCCGTCTGGGAGATACCATCAACAGGCCACGAACATAAAATTTCTACACGGGTTTTTCGATGCTACTGTTTTATTATAATAATTGTTCAAAAATATAAAAATATTTTTTTTTCGTGTACTTGAAAGATGTGTTTATTACATAAGATCCATTTTATCTCATAATTTTTAGCGAAAATCCTCGAAAAAAAATCGCGAAAATAGTCTATTTTTGAGGCGCCTAAAGTGAGAAGACGCTTTAAAAATTAATTGTGTCTAATTAAATTTATGATGGAAATAATCTAGAATCGGCATTTTATAGTAATAAGATGTATCATACAGTCTCTTTGTAGTTCATGATGACGCATCTTCAAATTTACACCAAATTTTGACTGGAACAATCAAACTATTTCATTGCAGATTTTTTTTGAGGTTCCAATCATAGTACCTACAATTAGCCTATTTCTATTTTGCTAGGTGTCATTAATATATCAAATATACATCATTTTTAATTTTTGACTTTATGAACGTTCTCACGGAAAAACCAACGACATACAGGTGAAGCTTCATTAGCGTGGCAATTAATATTGCTAAGGAAGAAAGCATGTTATATTTTTTTATGTACCATGTTTTATTTATGAATGATTTCCATCTTTTCCGAGCGTTCCTACGAAAACACAAACGATATTTAAATGACAGAAAATATAGATTGGATTATGCAAATCTTCAAGTGAATTTTGTGTATCGGCGCGTTATTGTTTGACCTTTGTATAATCATAAGAGATTAATTGCTTTTTACTTAGGAAATTAAAATGATTAAATGAATGGATTTAATTCCATTTGAAAAACATGAACATTTGATAAATTGTATGCATTTTTTTGATCATTGTTGCAGGTATTTGCTGAAGCCAGCGTGATGTTCTCCGTCGGTGGTAAAGTCTTTCCCGGTGAGCCCATAACGTACAGCTACATTGAAGATAGGATATTTGAAAATTCCAGGAATGTATCCATTAAGCTGCATCATCGCATCGGTCGATATGTCAGGCTGCAATTCTCTTTTGCAGCCAGATGGATCATGATTAGTGAAATCATATTCGATTCAGGTGGGTAATGCGTTTTTTTTGAATGTATGAAATTGCGTAATTTCAAAAATGTTGATGTTGTATTCTGTTTTTAGATGTCGCTCATGGTAATTTTACGATAGAGTCTAATGAGATAGCGACTGCTTCGGATGGCCAGGGCGGTCAAGGAGGACGATCAGGTCAGAACGAGCGCACTGGAGGTGCGCCAATTTCGACGGCCAAACGCGAAGATGCTACATATATGGCCGTGGTCATAGGTGTACTGATGGCCGTCATCATCCTCTTGGCCATTTCGATCTTCTTCATTGTCAATAGACATAGACATAGAAAGTGCTTCGCGAGTCCTTTGGCTTCGAAAGCTGCCATTCCGGGAGCGACATCGCAGCACATCCCTTTAGGTTCAACTTGTGCCATCTCGGAGAAGAACAACACAGCAATTTCGTACCACATCAACGATCTGGATGATTACAATCAGGATTCAAGATGTGGAGGAAACTCCAGCAATATGTCCACACTTCCCGTGCCTTTGATAAAAAAAGTCAAGAACGATTACCTAATGGATGAAAAGATTGACGAGTATCAAGAGCCTTATCAAGCGTTAAGATACGCACCTTATTACAGCTATAGCTCAGTCGTCATGGAGATGCAAGACATGGCCTTCAAAGATCAAGAAGTTTGCATTTCAGGTTCGTAATTCGTTATAGAAAAACCTTCGATAGAAGATGATCAAAAAATCATCCATTATCACACAAAAATGTACAGCGCTTAATTAAAAAATCATATTTATCACAAAAATATTTTGTTTATATTGGCGAATTTGATATGCGATTTATATAACATATTTGAACGATGCGATTTTGCAACAAAATATTATCTTTATATAAATAATAAGCTATTATTGCAACGCACTGGAAAAATAAATGTTAATATTATACAGTTTTTCATATTCTTAATGCAATTTTATTATTGTCCTTTGTGAATTTTATCATTGATACGTGATAATATTAAGAATAAATATTAAAATAAAACTATATAACATTGAGGGGGGAATGCGATGTTTTTACTGCAGCGTTATGATCAATGATCCAATGGCCGATGATTATTGAATTAAATATGTAGCTCTTGTGTTCTATTCATATTTTAACATTGAGACCTACAAACGCCTCCGACATTTTATTTATATAAGACGTTGCAATATTTTACAATGTTGATTACAGATGCTTCCACATATGAATATGCTGTTCCGGAAGTAGGTGCAGCACCTCTTTTGCCTCCCACTGTGCCCAGCATCCACGCATCTCCAAATTATGGACCAGATAGCATAGCATCTTCGCGGTCGTCGAGGAACGGTAAAAAGGTAAATTCAAACAAATTATAAAATTGTCATATTTAAAAGCGCAAATTCTAAAAACTGCATTAATAAAAAAAATCTTATTTGCTGTGTATTAATGTAATTATTTCAGTTTCAACTAATAAATCTGATCAAAAAATAATAAATTTGCCAACATACAACAGGGTTTTTATATGCCATATCAATAAAGTATAGATTACTCCCCTTGATCACAGGGATACGTTCTGAAGAATATCGCGATTAACAGTAGAATATTAATTATTCACCTAATACTACCTTATAAAAATGATCTAGTGTTGCTTCCTTGCTTGGTCCGTCTACATTTATTATGTATGTTGATACCTGTATAATAATTGCACTTATTCGCTCGTAATCTTCGTTATTTTATTATAACTCCGTGCACTGGTTGTAAAGAAAAATTACATTTTCAATGATTTTTCAATGGTATGGCGCTTCAATTCCTGTAGCACTTCATTGTTTAATTGCTTTAACCTTTTAACTGCCAGACAACTGCATTTGCGTACAAATGCGACGCGCCGGTGAGTCGTTGGCATTTAACAGGTTAATTCATTGCTCTTCATTCTTAAGCTTAATCTGAACAACATCTTCAATGCCTACGGAAATGACTTTTTTTTCAAATACTCTTTTCATACACGATTATATTCAATAGCTTTAATAATATGAAATTATTTTCACCAAATTCGCATAGCATATTATGTTTGATTTCTAAAAATTTGCACATAAACGCAACAAAATTGTTAAAAGGAAATAATAATTTAAAAAAGATCGCTCTACGTTGAATTCATTGGACCCGCAATAATGAGGGACTATCTGTTTATTCAAATATTATATCTGGCCTTAAACAAAATGTTTCAGTATCGTACCATTAATGGTTTCAATGATATTGGCAGCATCGCCATATATTGTAATATTGTATTATTACGAATGGCAACGTTTATAAAAGTGATGATATAAATTGAGCTTTATTCAAAACAGAGCGCAGAAAAGCTATTAAATGCCATAAAAGTTTCAATTAGTTTAAATTCTTGCAAATTCTTGATACTGAAACCATTACATGCAAGCAGGCTCTGCTCACAAACCAACGATTGCCTTCTCAGATAAGAAAATAATATGAACAAAACATTAGTATTTGTATGAAAGAGAAATTTGCCAATAATTTAGAGCAGCGAATGAACGCGAAAAGCAAATGCACATGTTCAGGTCTTGATTTCAGTCGAAATGGCCATCGGTGGCCAATACCCATTCTACCTTGTTGGGCCTAAAAATGATCAATTTTTTTATGCGAAAAGTATTAAATATAGAACGTTGATATTTAGTGTGTTGACTAGGCGATCTTTATTGAACATAAAAATATTTTTTTTAATTCGAAAAAGTATGGTGGTGGGTGTGGGGAGAGCCACATATGTCGGTGCGCGAACAATGACATTCTTCACCATGGAAATCTTAAGTCCTGAACAAGTGATTTTCAGCAAAAAAATTAAATATATTTTTACTTTGTATAATATTGTGTATATCTTAGACTATAATTAAGAAGAAATATTGGAAAATAAAAAAATAGTTATCAATCGAAAAAAACCTTATGTTTTTACCAACATTTTTTGTAGTTTTTTGTTCATTAAGTGAACACTTTTGAATATTTTTGGATAATTGTAGTCTATACGATGAAGACGTTTATTATACACGTGTCTGCCAAATTTCATAAAGAATTCTCATCCAGGGCGTATGGGAGCACTTCCATAAGCTTGGAAAAAGTAGTTTCGAGAAAAACGCGTTTAAAGTGTCCCCTCTCTCCAGATTCGCGAAGTGCAGCTTCTCGTCGTCGACCCATAACTTTGCGAATTTCATTTATATCAACTTGAAATTTACTGAACGTATTCATAAATATTGGTTCTTTCTTCTAGTTAAATTAATTCGTCTTAACAATTAAAAAAATCTGTTGAACAATAGTTCTACAAAAAAATAGCTTACTAAAATGCTTTCATCAATGTATTTGGACACAAACTTACCCCTAACTTATTTAAAGCCATGCAGTAAAAACCCATAACAATTAAAATATTTCAGGCTTTATATCGACGCGATCTTTGTATTAGCCAAACTTAAATTTGTCTGAAGTATTTTGGAAATCAAAATGTCGACCAAAAATAGTACTATGAATAAGAGTTGAATGTTTTTATCAACGAAAATAGAAGCATATTATAAAAGGAATCACGTTCATGCAGCGAGCGACACATTTATCACCATAGACATTGCTTTCGTCCGGATCAAAGGTGAAAATATAGAACAATAGAGTTGATACCATACAAATTATTTATAAAGCTGTATTCATAAGATAGCATTACATTGGACTGGTTTGGGTTTATGGGGTTGTTATAAATTAAAAATTACATAAAATATATTGTATAATAAATGGTATTTAATCAAATTAGCATTGGTTATTTTGATTAGTATAAATATCACAAACTTAAGCAATTGAAACACATATCGAGTTCGCTTAGCGAAACAGGATAATTTCATAAGCTTATTTATATTAATCCAATTTTAGGAATAACAAGAGAAAGTTCTTGGGCGCATTGAGGGCCTTAATCTCAAAGTTGAAACGTATTACAATCCTTGAGTACTCGACAATTAAAAATAAATTAATCAAAGTCCGGGATTTCCGGGATTTTATTACATAAACGAACATATTTGAGTATTTCATCAATAACATTTTCAGTCTGTGGACTTTGCCATTCCCGAATTATTGCAAAGGGGGAACTTTTGAATACCTTTGTGTAATAGGGGAACTCGCGAATCAACACACACTGTTAAAGCATTCCTAATTTAAAAAAATAATTGTTTTGAAAAATCCTTTATCTGGCCAAGAAAGAAAAAGAAATAAATATATCTAATATCTCCTAAGAAGAAATATAGCTCTAAATATGCATGTTTATCTTCGCCATAATTATATCTTAACTCAAAAGCTACAAAAAATCCGTAGGATGCTGAATGCCATTGAGGTTGCGTATTTCATTGATAAAAGATGTTTATATTAACTTAATTTGTCAAAACATCCTATTTCACTCGCATCGTGATATTATTTCAAGGAAAATGAAATACGATTACAATTTTTAACTAAGAAAGAAATGTGTCGCCAACCATTTTCCATTTATTTAATCTGAACCAATGTATTTTTACACTACTACATTTTTTCATAAACTTCGTGATCGACTCTTATTTCTCTTGCGCCTTTCAATAACAATAAAGCTTTCGTCCGTTCGCCTCATAATCTTATCTGCCCATTGAAAAAAACGATATTTTATTTAGTTGAATATTTCTATTAATGTTTTTTAAATAAGTGGCTTTCAGCCATCCTTTTAAGGGAGGTAATTTCGTGTGACGACACTTTTTTTTACGTTTTTTTTGTGATTTTTTTTTTGACACAAACTGAATTAATATACAACTGCAAAATTTTAATCACATATTTATTAATATTTTAAGCATACTTTGCATTTTTTTCAGACTGAAATCATTTCTCATTGCTGAAATACACGGCAACTTAGATACCCATCATCAGAAAAGATCTTTTTCTGTTGCCACGATTATTGCTTATCGGAAATAAACAATTTAAATAGCATTTTAGTCTATAAAATATGAACTAGTTTTTATGATAGGATTATTAAATAAAGGTAAATTTTTGGCATATTGTTGAACATTTTTTTGAGAATTTTGGTGTTTTTTTACGACTCATTTTACATGAAAAAAATAAACACTGATCAATCAGAATTATCCTACTTTGCAAAGTAATTCAAATTAAGCTTGATTTACGCGGCCAATTTGACATCCTATTATAACTACAACGTTCTAAATGCCATTAAATCCTTCATTGGAGATAAGCACGAAAATAAAAAAATCAACGATATTTGTGCCAGAATGCATAGGAACGAAAGTCCACATCAATGAAGTTAATGATTCATTGTTATTTTGTGTTTGTGTTCCTGAACACCTGATCAATAGTTCATCTCGTGATAAATCTTCATAGACTGGTTTAATAATTTTGCAGTCAAATGCGGCTTATGATGGTGGTATTATTGAGTTTTCTAGTTTCAATCTTGCGCCATTTTGCACCAGCTGTCTTCGCCTGTTTTTTGATGTTGAGGATTTGCCTCTGTAGAACATTTGTGGTAGAAAGTTGCACAAATTTCTTTCATCGCGAATAGTTAAACCGTGAAATTTAGTGATTTTATATCATCGAACATGAATTAAACAGTTCGAACCTTTTGGGTGCTCAGTCAAGACTAAACTAACCCTTATATATATTATATATATTTTATGCATTCCGATGATGACGTTCCAAGTGATTAATCAGGAAACTAGAAATCAAAATTATAACGTCTTACTTTGCCAAAATTTTCAAGACACCTCAATCCTGTTCATTTTTTAAAATGTCCCTAATTATTCTCTGCCTTTTTATTTTTTAAACGTAATTTATAAAAGATTGTCGGGGCATATAAAATACGATCATATTGTTAAAAGTATTGTGATTTTTTAATTTAGGGTGCTATTGTTAAAAGTTTGCGTCTACCTGTACAAAAGAAGCGCTACAAGGCGAAAATTGCAGACTTGAGAATGTATTTTTCTTACTAATTGTGTTTTCATTTTAGTCGCCGAGTCAAGTTGAAATGTTGGAGGCATTGAAAAAAAGATTGGAACAAACGACTGTACCTGAATTTCCTAGGCATCGATTGCGTATGCTTTCTAAACTTTCTGAAGGAGCCTTTGGAACGGTAAGAAAACTTTACCTGCATTTATATGGATTTACGAAAATTGTACTCGTTGTTTTCAACACCCCGATCGCACAGGCGGTTTTTTGTATTCATAAAAATATAATTTAATATTTAAGCACGGCTAGTTAATTGAGCTTTACAAATTCAGAACAAAAAAGTTGTCGACCAAAGGAAAACAATTATATACCTAAAATAACACCATCACGTTTGTTTGAAAACAGCAAATTAATAAAGACTCCTTCTTGGGGGTTTTTTTTTTCTTTACGAAAAAAAATGTAATACGTCTGCAGCTCAGTTTTACCACAGCCTTTACCAGATATGGTCGTCTAAACATAAATTGTAACAGCTCCAAGTGCCATGCGTTGTCAAGTGTGTTTTGATAGTACATCACCCAACAAACTATTGCAATGTGGCGAATGTAACATTGTAATGGATTTAAAATGCTCCAATCTAACCGAATCTAAATTCAATAGTGCTTTAAAGAAAAAAAAATACAAATGCCCGACCTGCCACGAAGGAAAAACAGCAGACTCTTTGAAAGACAGCAGCTCCAAGAAAGAGCCATCTTTGAGGGATGAAGTCGCCGAATTAAAGAAGGATCTCGAGCACGCGAAAACATCCATCGCTACTTGTCTTCATAAATTCGACGAATTTGACAAGCGGACGCTCGAAGAAATTGTCAATAATCAAAAGCAAGAGATCGACGATCTGAAGGACAAAATAAATGTAATGACAGGAGACATTGAAAAATTGGAACTGAAATTGAGGCAATCTCACTTGGAAATCCACGGTGTTCCTGAAACAGTAAATGAAAATTTGGTCAATATCGCCATTGCAATTTCAAACTACATTCAAGCCAGTATTACATATGACGATATTATTATGTGCCATCGAGCTTACACCGGCCAGCAAACCAATGAAAAGCATCCACCGATCGTAATACAACTTTTCTCCAAGGCCCTCAAGTTAAGCATCATATCTGCAGCGAGGAGAAAAGATCTATCATCCAACTTATTCGGGTTTCCCGGATTTAACAGCCGAATTTATCTCACGGATCACTTGACCAAGAAAAGCAAGAAGCTCCTGTACGAAGCCAAAAAGGTAGCCAACGAATACGGAGTGAAATATGTTTGGGTGCGTGACTCAAAGATATTTACCCGCGTAACAGATACATCTCCAATCATAAAAATTTTCTCAGACGATGATATAGAGTTCCTTAAAAATAGCTGTTTGACTTAACCTTTTTATATTGCATCACAAACAATAGACATGTATTTTTTTAATCATTGAACATCAAAACTATTGAAAACCTTCATTACTTACATATTTAATTAAGTCACACTTCTTTTAATTAACATCCATTCGACGAACATTTAAATATTTGCTTTCAATATTTATTAATGTACTATTTCACTAATCTTGCAATCATTATATTTTATCACGTGTCTTCGATTTACTTTATTGAGTTTAGAGCATCCTTTTTTATTAATTTTGTGAAATAATTCAATTATTCAGTCATGATAAATTGATATCTTGTCATGAAATATTCAAATGTTTCTCATTGTGCCAAATTAATTGTGTTGTATAACAATATTTCCTTAAAAATAATCCATAAGTACATATTAAAGTTTCGAATGATTAAGGGGGGCAATCCCTTTAGACACCAGAAAATGAGTCGTTTTTCATGATTTTTTTAAAAAATGATTAAGTAATCATACCAATTTAAATATTTGACATTATTTTATACTCTCAATATATTATACTTTCGAAATACATAATTGAAAAAAACGATTTTTTTGATGTAAATGGATTGCCCCCTTAAAATGTTGCTTTTATTAACAACAATGAATTTAAATGTATAAGTTTATTTTTCTTAAATTAACAAATATATACAATATAGTATAAATAATTTGACTAATAATTTTCATATTAATCTTTATAATTACATACATACTTTGTGTATTTATACTATCTACATTTTGTATTTGTATTGTGTATTTATATTATCTACATTTTATATTTGTGTTGTGTATTTATACTATCCGAAATATGTTTTTAACATGGTTATAAAATAAGAAAGTTTATTTATACTTAATGTTAAGATTGAATATTTTTATGTTAAGCTTTTTCTGTGTTTAAGTACTAAATGTAATCATCAGTCCCTCAACAACAAATAATATTTGATATCTACAAAGATCTCTTCCTATTTTTCCTTTTGATAAGATTATCAGCTCAGTTTTGAATACCAAGATCATTGATTTTTGTATGTAATTGTACGTTTTGTATGTTTTGTGTAATGTCTTGATCATGATCAAGACATTTTTATTCATTTCTTACCCCGAATATAAATTAAAATTAAGTTACATATACAAAATTAAATTATAAATAATATAGATGTATTCAAAATGTTTCACATTTAAGTTAAATTAATAATAATGATGTTTTATTTCTCTATATGTTTTGAAAAAAATGTAAAAGTAATAAAATTTAATTTTAAAAAATTATACATTTGATCTTTTATTTTGCCAGCTCCACAGAATTTTGTATACATTATAATAAATTTTTACATATAATGAAAAGTCCAATACAATCTGTAAACTAAACCTTGAAGAATTCATTCTGTTGTTAATTCGGCGTTGTAGAGATATTGTCGCTTATTCAAGACATTGAAATCATAATATGAAGCCTTTCAATGAAATTATTACCTATAATATTATTTTTAAAAAAATCAAGCATTAATTGCATTTTAATCTTGTATTTTTTGCCAATTTGCCAAATATAATTTAACGGGCGTATCATAAATCTTATTAGCTCTTCCGTCAATTAAACGTTTAATATTTTTCCGTCAATAAAATCTGATCCGGTTTATACAGACATATAGTTCAAAAACATTTTCTGTAGCATATTCATCTGGGCAAACTTATTTTATTGACTCTGGGTACATAAATAGAAATATCCTTTTTTATCGAAACACAAGGATCCTGATTATTTTTCTCGATTATAAAATCTATAAAGCTTCTAAAAAGACAAAGTCAGGGAGATTTGGTAAGATCTATACATAGTTACTATTTAAAAAAAACTCCAGACCATCTTATTAACAGAAGGGCTAATGTTAAATATAAAAATGTCGATATTACTATGAATAGCGTCCTAAATGTTTGTAATACGAATTTATAATTATCTAGCAGGACATTTTGATGAACAATGAGGACTTTACAATGTTAAATATGTGCGGTATATTTGATTTTTTAGACAATAATAAAATATTGGGCTTATTTAGACTAATCACTGTATAAAATAGAGAACATTAACAAAAATATCGGTGAACGGATTTTGATACAATAAGTTTGACGTATGAATATCGGATTGATTTACGTATAAATGCAAACGTTGACAAAATTCAAATAGTCGTTTGTGATATTTTAAAAATAATGACTATGTTTTATTTTCAGGTCTATGTAGCGGAAGCTGAAGGCATACCAGAATATGGATCAACGTTATGTTTAGACAAACGTTTAGTCGCAGTAAAGTTTTTATTGCAAGAAGCGTCCGAGAAAGAAAAGTAAGATTGACGTTTTAAGTAGTGTACATTTAAGTAAAATTTACTCTGGTGAATGATTTCACATGAATTTGATTCTGTCTTCAGAGAGGACTTCAGACGTGACGTAAGAATCCTAGCTGCCATAGAAGATATTCATATTGCTCGTGTGCTCGGTGCATGTCGACGGGATGAACCTCACGCTGTTATACTGGAATATTTAGATCATGGAGACTTGCGACAATTCCTACAAACAAGGCCCCAACTTCCGTTGCCTTGCCTTTTACACATGGCATCACAAATTGCCGCCGGCATGAAATATTTAGAGTCTCTGAATTTTGTACACAGGGATTTAGCAGCAAGGTCAATATCTATTCAATTATGTTTCACTTTTTTAAAATTATATATTGATTATGTATTCAAAGATATCTTTTAACTTTTACAGAAATTGCATAATTGGAAATGCGTATCAAGTGAAAATATCAGATTTTAGCGCCGACAATGATCTATATGCTTCAGATTACTATAGAATGGATAGTGGTCTTCCAATTCCAATACGTTGGATGGCATGGGAATCTGTTTTTCAGGGAAAATATACTACAAAGAGTGACGTTTGGGCATTTGCAATCACTTTAGATGAAATATTGACATCATGTCGACAATTGCCGTATGAACATTTAACAGATGCTCAAGTTTTGGAAAATCTATCATTACTTAGAAGAGATAATGAGCGTTTTCGGCCTCTAGCCAGGGCATCATCTTGCCCGAGAGATGTTTATGAACTCATGAGGGAATGTTGGCGAAGAGAAGAACGTGAAAGGCCTGCCTTTACAGAAATTCATCTATTCCTGCAGCGAAAAAATCTTGGATTTGTACCTGCGTGACATCAAGATAATCATCAAGGACAACTTTATTATGTATGGGATACTGAATCTCCTCATAATTCAGTGTTTGTTTAAAAAATGTGTAGTATGTTTATGTGAATTAGAAAGAGTTATATACACAATGTCTAGATTCGATATTTCTGAATACTCCAGACAAACATTATCACCAAAATTTATTTGAGGGAATTTAATAAGCTATTGATGGTTTAATTTTTGGTAAAAATTGTAATTATCTAAGGCTTTTTATGTATTTTAATTGAGGATTTTATTGTGATTTTAAAATCACGTTTTCTCAAAAGTTTAACTAGCTCAAATATATATTAATTAAACAACAATAACAACAATATTTTGGTAGGAATGTTGAACGACTGTCATTAGTTTGAACTTTTTGATTATTTTTACAAGTTAGGTGGCAAAACTATATCATATAATCCATTTTGAATATTATTTAGAATATTATCAAATTACTAACGAATAAGATTTCATAACTTGGTAGTTTCTCGAGCTATTCTTTTCTATTTTCCTAGCATACAAACAATTACAGTTGAGATGATAAGTTTGCTACCAAGTATAAACCCTAAATGTAATTTGAAATGCAATAATATTTGATAATGGCAGTATTACTTGATTAAAAGTGGAGATATTTTAGATGTTGTACAATATTGTCTTAAGTGGCCTAGTATTTTTAAAAAAGTATATAAACGATTCATGTATTATATTATTACAAAAATATAGACAATATTAAAAATACGAATATTATCATAGCTAATAGATGGCACTATAATTGTATTTATTTTATTGTTCATATTAAGCTTTTCATATGTTTAGGAAAAATATATATACTTTTAGGAAAAGAGGGATCAAGAATCTGCTAAAATTTATGATACGGTATGTCTTCTTATGAATTTTTATAAAGATATCGTCTCAGTATGAATGTTTTTTGGTTTTTAGAATCTTTAATGAATTAGCGTCTTACAAGAATGCTATAAATACTGTCAATTTTGTTTTCTAAAAATAAGAATCATAGGGATTACTTTTTTCTATGTGCATCAATACAAATTTCTATGACAAATAAAGTAATTTATAAAGTCTAAATAAAAATGTATATTCTAAAACAATAAATTTACCAGTAGTGCATACGTTGGTCCAAGCTTTTTAACAGATTTCTAAAAAAATGTGGGTCAATAGCTTTCATGGTTTCATATATTTATACCTATAGAATCTATAATTTTGTAAAGCGTAATCACAAAAGAAATTTTGGTATATTTTTTTTACGTCTATTAACCTTTACACTTGAGGATTATTTTTCCGGAGCAACTCGTTTTAGTGTTTTACAGGTGCTTCAAATAATTTTATACTCTAACAAAACGTATACAAATAATAAAATTTCAACAATGCAATTTTTTCTCCGATTTACAAAACAAAATCTGGCACGAATCACAATAATTTAAAATTCAACGTCTACTGCCAGGCTTAGCTACTTTCTTACTTTCCGTTTGTTAAGATTATTGCAGTGAAATGGCATTTGAGTTCGACTAATTCTTGAGCCAAGATATAACTAGTATAGTATCGGTCTAACACTAGGAATTTTGTCTATTATTCTCACAGCCGAAACTGTTTCAGACTAACGCTTTAAGCACAGGCCGAGCTAGGTCCATGGATTTTTTTTTAGATAATTATCGTTAATATAAGACAAACAATGGTACAATGTCGTTTATTATTATAACTTATTTACGATGAACTTAAAAATTGTAAATTCATACAAAAACATTATTAATTAGTTTCATCGATACAATGTATTCTACTTCAGTAGATGCAACCTTTTCCCACCTATTTAATTTATTTTTCAATTCTGGAAGAATAAAATTCAACAAGATTTGGTATAAAATATATTTCAATTATTCGGAAGGACTTCATGGTAGATTATGCCTTTGGAGTCCCATTATAAATTTAAAAAAGATTTTTTGCTGTTAGACCCGTCGACGGGTTAGTTACTTTACCAGCCCCTTTGAAAGTCATTGTCTTTTACGTTTTTGATTTGAGTACAACGTCCACTTTTCATCTTCAGTCACAAGATAGCGTAATAACTGTTATTTTTTTTCTTTATCGATTAAATCGTGACACATGCTCACGCGCACTGCCTTGAACTCATCAGTAATGTTGTGCGGTATCCACACCTTCTGTTTTAGTATCTTTCCTATTTTTTTCAAGTGTATTTGAATACTTTTCTGGAACTATCTAAGCTTATCTGTTAATTCTCGTATAGACTATGTTGGATTTGATTCAATTTCAGCACACAGGATATCTTCATCCACTTTAACCTTTCTCTCACTTCGGATCTTATTTTCTAAACTAAAATTTTCACTTTTACATTGTTTAAACCATCTCTGGCATTGATAAACAGTTGGAAATTCTTTGAGGATATCACAAATATGTTTAGTTGCAGTTATTGCATTAAATTTTTGAAGCTTCCTACAGTATGCAATTTCGCTTAAATTGTTTATTCGGCACAAAATCCAGCATCTTGAAACGCAGTTTGAAAAAAAAAATGTTTGTAGAAAATAACGTTCTCCAGATGTTAGTCGACTAACAAAATATACAATACATGTTGTCAAAGGGATGACTGAGAAACAACTTATGATCAAAAAGTAAAGGTGAAAAAACGGCATTCCTAACGGGACAATCTAATATAATGTTTTAATATACTAAGCATTTATAATACATTAATATAATGCAAATTTGATTATAATTACCTACGAAATATTTATTTTTTAGCCAAATCAAACCATGTTAAACTAATTGAATTAATGATTAACAAAGATATTTCATAGATGTTCTGTATAATATGAAGATTGACTGCATTGTTAATTATAGGTTTTATTGGATAAATTAATTTAGTGTTATAAATTGACTACCATGAAAGCTTTTATAATAACATCCCTATAGCTAACCTTGAAAATAGTTATTTTCAACGTCACTGTAATTTATAACAGAAGATATTAATTTTAATGAGCTGTTTTTGGCCATGTTGGCTACAACTGATATAAAGATAGATAATCAAAAATTGCCTTCTAATATTCGTTTATATAAATATATTTACAAATTTCTTGACTACTATCGAATAGCAACATTGTGATATCAAATAACATTGTCATATGCTATTAGATAATTATTCATCAATTATATAGTATTTATCTATATAAACTTAATTTAAAACATTTTATACTCGACACATTTCCTATACGTACATTGTAAGTTAAAAGAAATTTAGGAGTTGAGGTAGTATTTATTTTGTGTATTCTATATTTCTAAAGCTGTTGTATTTATCTATCTGACCAAAAAGAGTTTTTATGTGACGTGAACTGTTGTATAAATATTTCAGATTTAAAATCGGTACGAATAATAATAAGATGTACCTTGCTTATGGAAATGATTTACTTACCACGTTAAATGTGTTTTTATTTTCTTTCTGTGAGTAGTTTACTGAGTAGCTTTACTAATTGTATCGTATTCTTATTGGTTTATAAGAAACTAGAAACTAGTCATAGCATAAATTGTAAATATATAAAATATATATTGTTGAAGTTGTTCCGTGTTCTGTCCATAAAGGCAGAAACATAAAAGATATCAGCAATCATTAAAAGTACATTAGTTGAAAAGAATGAGCTTTCATCCGATATTTATAATAATGCATATATCTAATATTTTGCAAAGTTTTTCAAGCACATGCACAGAAAAATTATCTCTCGAAAAATTATTTTAACGTGTTAATAGCAAAATCAATATTTTTTTATTTAATCCAATTGACGAGTTGAAGTGTTTTGTAAATGTAACTACAATAAATAAAGTATCAACTGAGTAGGAAAAAAATATTTTTTGTTTAATCACTTGCGTAACCATTAAAAATATATTGAAAATTACTATGAAATTATATTTTATTTCATTTAGTAATAGGAGTATATACCCATTATTTTTAATTTTAAGATTTCTAATTTGTATTTACAACTAATATTTTGAGAAAGATATTTCTTTTGTGACTTTAGATGTTTAAAACATTTAATTTTCTAAATATTTATGTCTATAGCTGATATTGTAATAATGCTAATAAACAAATCCTAAATAATATTTTTAGCCACACTACATTACTATTTCGTCAATGTTCATACAAACTTAAATGTGTGCTTATTTAAAAATGTAAAAAGCAAGCAATAGGTTGCTTACTCTATTCATATTTTTTTATATAAGTATTTCTTTAGTAACAATAATTTTTGTAATATAACGTTTCCAAAATACATATTGGTTAAATTTTTGAAAACAAATTTTGTATCAATATTTATTAACCCTTTCATAGTGTATAATTATTTTAGAAAGCAGTCATAAATTATGAGCTATTAAACAACTCGAGTGATTTGGCGAATGTTAAATTTCAAAGTATGAAATATTATGTCTAATAAAAACTTAACGTTGCATAAACTATTTGTCATCCAATTGTAATGATTTTGGTATAAATAATTGGTTATCATTTCTGTTAACAATGAACCATTTCGGGCAAAAAAAATTCAATCATGATGCCAATATTCAATCCATTTCATCAAAAATTAATGATGTAACTCTGCATTATCCAGTTAGCTTGTAAAAATGTTGGTAGTATTATATAATTAGCAAGCGACATAATATATAATCTGAATTCATTATGAAAGGGTTTAATATTGTATTAACAATATCTTTGAACTTATTGTTAATTCAATAATACACAAATTTATTGTTTCTTGTAATTTAAAGCTTCAATGTAAATTCTACCAAAGGTTTCAATGAAGCATTGTAACCATATATTTATCCGATAAAGGTGTCCTGTATTCCTGTTTTTATTTTTTTTTAATGCAAATATTTTTAAAACTGTATAGAAAGTAAAATTATGTTTATTATTTAAATAACTAGAAAACCAATACAAAATTAATAGAAGACTATTCATCATTCAGACAATAATAGATATTTTTTTGGACGATAATCAATAAATTTAATATTTTTAGATCGTTCTCTGAAAATTCAAAGCTTATTTACATAAACTCATTTAATTCTATTTTAAATTTAGATGTTTTGATAATCGATCATCAAAGACAGCTTAAACTATGCCCAAATTGTTCATTCAGCATGGAATAATTTTATCTACATCATGTGAGCATGTATACTTAAATCTAAATATTTTATACAAGCATTAAATGTATAAATTGTACTATAGTTTTGTGTCTACATATCATCAATATATTAAAGAACCGCAGAAAGTGTGTATTTAAACACCAAACTGCATAACAGCATAAATACAAACCTTTTAAAATGTTTTATGATTTTGTATTATTATTATTGCATAGAAGATAAGTTATGTTATAAAAAAATACGAATAAAAATTCAGCTTTTAAATTTTGTTTTCATACAAATTCCTCTAGCTCTAGTATAAATATAACTTTTGAATCCGCATTCACTATTCATAAGATTTCATCTTAAAGTATAATAATGTATGCCAACAGTCTCGACACGATACAAATTCATTATTTGTACTCATACGCAAATTATTTCTTAATACATTCAATATGTTCCATTATAAATAAGTCAAGAATGTAACATAAATTAGCATAGTCAATATTCAAAATAAATACGATGGGTTCGTTAACCTCCGAACATTTTTTATTCAGTTATGAATACTTTTGTTACGTGTTGAATCTTATTTGGGATGAATTTTTCAATCAATAATAACGAAGAGCTTTTATATTGTTTTACCTGTTTAACTGGCATATCACTATAAATGCTATTGTTTAAATTACAATGTATGAGGATAATTCAGACCGATTAATACTTAAACAGTAAAATGCTCATCCTGAAGATAAATGCATTTTGACTTATTTTAAAATATAATTTTGTGCAATATTCAATGCATATAATTTTGATATGCAGAGAGATATATAAACTGTACATCTGAATAGATCTTAATTTTGACACAATAATTACTAATAAATCAATATTTAAAAAAATATTGGAAACTCAGCTCTCTACTGGGTAATAGATGATTTCTGCTTTATAAAATAGTTATTCATATAGGCAAATATAAGAATTTATTTAGCGAAGAGAATATACATTTACAATATATTTAATGTGAGGATACAATATAAGGATTGCAATTTTAAAATTTAAATTTATTTAGGGGTTGCTACCAAGGTTTGAATTTTCATTCAAAAAATTAAAACACTGTTTTAATCACTAATTTGTATTTATTAATATAAAATTATTTAAATTATTTACAAATAAGGATACCCTTTTAATACTTAAATCATTCAGGATACAGGCATTGATTTTTTTAATATCTTTCTTATTATTTTTTTTTATATTAATATCTCATGTATTATTATTTTTTTAGTGCAGAAAATCATATGACCGCCCAATTTTTTAAAAGTCGAAAAATAAGGAGCACCCTTTTGAACACCCATCCCTTGCTCGTTTCCCCCCTTAACACGGAAGATACGTTCTTCTAGATCAGTGTTCCTCAACCTTTTTACACCTGCGGACCTGTAAAAAAAGGAAACAATTGTGCGGACCACTAATACTGAAATTCAAATGGTTATTTATGTAAAAAAAAATAATCTTATATCTTGACAGATGGACATAATTATAACTAACAAATATACATATAACTTGATCTGTATTTTTATCTTTGTGCTAAGAAAACATTTCGCATCATATTTTCGGAAAAATACAAGATGCAGAAAATGTGGACAAACTACAGTAAGCAGGACTTGCTTTTGTTATGACTATAGGAATTAAAAAAAAATGTATTCAAAAAGAAATGTTGCTAGAAAGTCGTCGGTCCAATATATGAATCTGTGTTCGGATTTACAGACAATGTTGCAACTGTTTCATACTTTCTGAAAAAATCAAAAGCTGCCATCCCATTCTCAACTGTTCATTATGATACTGAAGTTGTGGATAAGCCCAAGAGCCACAGGTAATGTTATTTGACAACAAGCACAAGGGAAGTATTGACGTTATGAACCAGTTGCTTGGGGAATATATATACAAATGGACTAAGGAGGGTAGTATTTCTAATTCCGTTTTTGAGCTAAAAAGCAGCTTAAAAACGAAGTAAGCTCTGTTTATATAATACAAAGCTAGAGTTGCTGGTTTGTTGACACACAGCTTGCTCTACTGGTTTGAAAACTGTTATTTTGTGCACCGGTTTGAACCAAAGAACTAATCATCCCACCAATATTCATTAAAAATTATTCATTAAAAAAGACTAGGGATTACAATTATTCGCCATTGTTAGCTATTCGAATATCGAATAGTTTTTGAAGTATGAAAATAACAAAACATTACAATTAAAAACGAGCTCATTTTTATTATAAGTCATTTATTGAAAACTAAACATTTATATTTTAAAAATAACAGAGCATTGAATGTTTGTTCTTAATTTAGTTTTAGTTTCCCCTGCCGTTGAAAATACTCGTTCAGTAGCTGTTGATGTTTGTTTTATTGTAAGAAGTGTATTAAACAACACGTCCAACTTTTCTGCCCTTCTTTTATATAGATCTAAATATTTGAAAAAAAAAATCAGGTTACTTGTACTGTCATAATTTTTCGTTTTCGCGAGAGACAAAATTGAATTTTGCAATTCATGATGCAATTTGGAAGTTGAAAGAGAAAGAGATGCAATTTCCACAGAAAATAAGATATTCATAGCACCTAGAGCTCGGCGACGACAAAAAAAAACAATATCCCTAAGTAATGGTTTCACTCAGGTAGTGTAATTGTGATCTTTCGTCGATTTTGTAAAATATTCTATTAACACTTTGACGTACACAGCCGTCAAATGCCGTCATGCGTCAGCAAATAATACTTGCTTTTTGCGCTAGAAAAGTCTATGCATACCGTTTTCGTGGACACTTCCAATCTTATCTCATATCGACAAAACTCATCAAAACGAAAACAAACTTAAGCGACTCAAAAACTCTCAAACTTCTCTAAGAATTGAAATGAGACAGATACTGTCAACAATCAATGTCATTGATTTAAAACAATAATAATTGTGTGTTTTAGCGAAGGTTTAACTCCCAATTTTACGTTCATAAATTGCGAAAATCGTTATTCCAGATGTGTACATTAGGGATTACAATTATTCGTCATTATCAGCTATTCGAATATCGAATAGTAAAATTTGCCACTGTTCGGATATATTCGGATATCCGAATAGTTTTTGAAGTATGAAAATAACAAACATTACCATTAAAAACGAGCGTATTTTTATCATTTATTGAAACTTGAAAATTCATATTTTAAACATAACAGAGCATTAAATGTTTGTTGTTTGTTCTTAATTTAGTTTTAGTTTGTCCTGCCTTTGAAAATGCTCGTTCAGTAGCTGTTTACGTTGGTTTTATTGTTAGAAGTGTATTAAACAACACGTCCAACTTTTCTGTTCTTCTATATTGATCTAAATATTTGTTACATTTTTTCAGGTTATTTGTACTGTCATATTTCTTCATTTTCGTGAGAAACAACATTGAATTTTTCATTTCATGATGCAATTTTAAAAATGTAAGAGAATGAGGTGTTATTTCCACACCATATAAGATATTTATTGCATCAGAGCTCGGGGAAGGCAAAAAACCAATATCCCTAAGTAATGGTTTCACTCAGGTAGTGTAATTGTGATCTTTCGTCGATTTTGTAAAATATTCTATTAACACTTTGACGTACACAGCCGTCAAATGCCGTCATGCGTCAGCAAATAATACTTGCTTTTTGCGCCAGATAAGTCTATGCATACCGTTTTCGTGGACACTTCAAATCTTATCTCACATCAACGAAACTCATCAAAACGACAACAACCTTAAGCGGGTCAAAAACTCTCAAACTTCTCTGAGAATAGAAATGAGGCAGATAACGCTACTGTCAACAATCAATATCATTGATTCAAAACAATAATAATTGTGTGTTTTAGCGATGGTTTAACTCCAATTTTACGTTCATAAATTGCGAAAATCGTTATTCCAGACGTGTGTCTACCGGGCAAAAATTATTACGAATACTATTCGGATATTTTCCCAAATATCCGAATATGGAATAGTTTGAAAACTGACGAATATATCCGGATATCGAATATCCGAATATCCGGGTTGGAATCCCTAGTGTGCATCAACCGGCTAAAAATTATTACGAATACTATTCGGTTATTTCCTCAAATATCCGAATATGGAATATCCGTGTTTTGCGCGAATATATCCAGATATCGGATATCCGAATATCCGGATTGGAATCCCTACTAGTGACACCATATGTGGAAGATATGATGAACATAGAAATTTATATGTTAGAAATAGTCATGCAGAATTGGCCGGGCGAATGACAAGCTTCAAAGAAAACTCTAATTTGTAAGATATGCGAGGAGCCAATTTTTCAGCAGCATAACCAGCCATTTTAAAGATGCCATAAAAGCGTAAATGAGTGATAAGTTTCTTTAATTTCTCGTTGAAATTTCAAAGCTCGATCCATATTCAGATTACTATTTAAGAAATGCATTTCTATATTTCTTGCCATTTGCCTTGCCAAATTTTTTTACGCGATTGAAATCAGGAAGAGCTGTTTTAGCCATCACCTTCTATTGAACGTGCGATACTAATAATTTCTTCAGGTAATATTTATTTTACATTTAAAATGGACATCCTACCCGATATCGCAATATCGTTATACTAAAAATGTGCATAGTGTATGCCTACAATGCAAGATTCATTTTTAAAAATCGACAAAAAAGAAAACCGTATTAAGCGAGGGATGGTTGTATAATTAGGATACCAAATGTACCGTCCAATTCATACATTCATCGATCCATGCAGTTCGTTTTGTCAGAATTCTGATCTTGAGTTTTTATTAATGAAAATACCCATTACGGACAACCAAAGGTAATGTATGGTAAACTATCTTGTTAGCTTTGATAAATTACGAGTATATTATCAAAACATATTTAATTTATTGGATGAGTATAAATCTCTATTCATTTTAAGTTGCATACTTTTTAACATCCCAAGAACATTTCATTTATTTATAGTAATTGAAACTCTATGATAATGTTAATATAAAATTTGCTTTGTTTTATGAAAAAATGTCATACTATTCTTTAAAGTATGTTTTTTTTTAATATGTTATTTATAAACTACAAAAATCTGTCGGAGCTGACAGAGTATGTATATTTAGGTCAGATTATTGATTTGTCAGGTAGCATGCTAACATCAAACGTAGGATAAATCTGGATAGGAGAGCGGTCAAAAGATATAATTCGATCTGAGTTTTCACTCTCAAGTGGAAATTGTTTAATCACCTTGTCATATTTGAGACTTTGTATGGACATGAAACTCGGTGAATGAATATTTTAAAAAATAGCAACCCATCCAGACGGCCCGTTCCTATCAAACCATCACAAATAAATTCGTTTCATTTTACAATATCGTCGGAAAATTGATAAGACTTAGCACAAGTATAAAATTAAGATGGAGATAAGGAACACGAGCGTAATTACCAATGTGCAAAACGCATAAGTTAACTGGGTCAAAGGTCAACGTGAAAAATTTATTTTCTCAAAGCAACCCGAGTAAGGCTTTGCTTGCAGATGTAAATGTATGATGCAAATTTAAAAACATACAAAATGGCATTATAAAAATATATTAAGCATCCAGTATCTATTTAATAATAATTTATCGCTCCGATTTAAAACAATATTCACATAATCGATCGAAATTTATGAATCATAAATATGATAAAATAGGCACTCTTTGCTTGCTTTGTATTTAATATCACTGTTTAAAATAAATATTCTTCCATAATCGTTCGAGAATATGAAAAGACATCAAATGACATCACTGAAACTATTCAATTGATATCTAAAACGTTTACCACGATGACTAACAGAAATGTTCATTATGTAATATGTACGAGAAAAAATAATTTGACCGACAACCCGATTCTCGATAACCAAGAATGTATTATTAAATATCGCATTATACTATTAATATAATTATTACGATACATAATTATCGTTATCACATACCACAAACTGGCTATTTTTCACTATTGCGTCAATTGCATTTAGTTAAATATATCTATAAAATGTTTGCGGTGGCATTGCTTTATCTGGTAAATCATTTACAATGTATTTAATCGTGAGCCATTTTAGTAGCAATATTAGTTTTAATTCTGCTACAAAAATAATTTATCATTAAGAAATCGATCTGAAACTATCTGATATATAAAAATTAATCTTTGTTTGTTCGTATATAATGCGCTGCCACACCGTTCATCTGATTGCGATAAAACTTTGTCGACTTATTATTTGCACTTGCGGGAATAATATAAGCATAATAAAAATATTTTAACACCCGGTAATTTAAACCTGGAAGACAAAGAACTTTGCGGTCGCCCATCCACTACGAACACAGATCTAATCATAGCCATGGTTGAAGAAAACCCGTACCGTTCGCGAAATAGCTAACAAGTTAGAAATTCCACGAATATCTGTCCATAATCATCTGACAAAATTGAGCTACATCAATTGTTCAGATGTGTGGCTTCCTCATGAACTGACTTTGTATTTCAACATGCGATCTTCTTCTCGAACGACATAATAGCCAACCTTTTTTGCAGAGACTTGTCATTGGGGATGAAAATTGGATACTCTATAATAATATCCAACGTAAACGGTCTTGGATCAAGGGAACAACAGAACCTTTAACTGTAGTTAAACCTGGCCTACATCCAAAAAAAGTTTTGCTATGCATTTGGTGGGACTGGAAGAGGGTAGTTTATTATGAGCTACTTCAGCAAGGTGAAACGATCAATCCAACAAAATATTGTTACCAACTAGACAATCTAAAGGATGCAATTGCCAGAAAACAGCCAGAATTAGCGAACAGATGAGGCGTTGTTTTTCATCACGATAACGCCAGGCCTCATGTGTCTTTGCTCGTCAGATATAAATTATTATCATTTAACTGGGATGTTTTATCTCATCCTCCACACTCTACGAACATTGCTCTTTCAGATTATTATTTATTTCTTTCATTGAAACATTCTTTACGTGGTAAAAATTTGAATTCAAAAAATGATATAAAAATGTACCTTGATCAAAATTTTGCCAACAAACCTGGGAAATAAAACAGAATGGATCATATATTATTCAATAAATCTTGATGTAATAAAAATTATTGCTTATTTTTTTCATATGAAAACGAAAGAAACTTATGGGACACGTCCAGATTTCGGCGGGAAAGTCTCAATTTAGTAGCTTTCATCGTGCTGGTGAGGTGTACGATTTCTGTTAGGTAAAAGTTTCAATCCCGAATTTTTCGGGACTACGTTTACAAGTTCCGGGATTCATGAGCGCCTAAAACTGTCCGGGATCCCGGGATTGGATTTCCTAATCATGGTGAAGGAAAGGTCAATGTAAATGTATTTGTATAAGATAAACAATAGAAAGCTTTGAAAGCTTTTGAAAGAAGGATTTTTTTTCATAGATAGAAGATTTTTGTATATTTTATCCCATTGCTTTCCATATACAGCTAAATTGAGATAAGATTATTTTTATAGCAATATTTAAATTAAAAAAATATTTACACGAGTTGCATAAATCGTCTTTTTGCAAGGTTTTCAAAAAACACAACCAAAAAAATATGCAAATATTTTCGCTTAACACTGTTAAAGAAATTAAAAATAATATAAATACTTATGAATTTATATATTATTTATGAAAATATACATTTTGTCCTGTTTATATTGGCATCACACGTGTTGCAGTCAGAACATTATGCATCGTTAGTCAGATTTTAATATAAAACTTTACATTTGCAAATATTATACTTTAAGTATGTATCTTAATTGGCTTAAAAAAGTATTTTTATACAGATATAAATATTAAACGAAATCTAAATCGATTAAACTTATTTATTATTCATATAACTTATCTGACTGCAAGATTACAGAAGGATCTTTACGACGCTATTTTTGACATGATTTGATTTATTATGAATCTAAAATGGTTTATAGTTTTGATATGACACGATGAGTTTATGGTTTTCGACGATTAAATTGTATTTAAAAAAATCTGATTCGTAGAAATAAATTTGATTTTATAAAATACCACAACGAAGTAAGTTTTTTCTGTTTTTTATATATGTATTTAGTTTCATATTTTATTATAAATACAAGATATCGAAGTGGGTTTTCTTACAGGTTGAGTAAGCCGTGCTTCGCCATGCAACAAAATCAAAGATCACGGAGGAAATCCATTACATTTGCTCCACTGCGTCAGTATATTCGAACAAATTTCTCTAGACCTTTGTTTCATACAAAGAGATGATGTTCCTTCTGAGAAATTTTCTTAGAGTCCTCGGCAAAGGATGTTTTAATTCGCTCGATGTCCCACAATAATAAAAAACTATGAAAAATATATTTCATAACATGAATGCAGTTCCCAGATAATCACAGATAGCAATACATAGCAATAATTAAGGCATACCATTTTAGACATGCTTCTACACTCTAATCCAGGGGTGGCCAAAAACGCAAGTATTTTTAATCACCCGCCTGTCTAATATCATTCTTTGAAATCGATATTGAATATGTATTAGTATTATCCATGTTTATTTTAAATTTAAGCTTATTTTTGGCTTTAAATTACAACTTTTCTTATGATCATGTTGGTGGACCGCCGCCTGTAATTAAAAAAAAAACAATTCAACTAAAAATGTTGTTAGAATTGTTTGCATCTAAAATATCTTGATGCATCTTTAAACACCTTTGGATGACATTTTTTGGAATTAAATTTTATACTTGATGGATTCTGCGCTCCAAATCAGCATGATCTAAGCAGATCCATGATTTTTCATAGCCACTCACTGCTTCAAATGGTTAGTAGATTTTCTTTTCAACCAAACATGATTATTTTTATCGACATAAGCTAACACATATACAGGCATGTAAACCTAAAAAAATAAATATATGATTTACTTCAATCAGTTTAAAACCGCGGTCTTTCTACATGTTTAATTATATGATTGAAATTCTTAAAGGCTTTCATTGTCCCAATCCCAAACCACGTCATTGAAACAAGATCGATGTTTATGTACTAAGAATTTTGGCATTAGTATCATATATGAAGAAATTCACTAACCTGGAACGATGGAAAAATGGCCTAAGAAAACATTCCTCGTGATGAATAGGAATAGGAAGCATTACAGGCGTTTGACAATGTCATCAAAGAATTTATATATATCCGTTATCAACCCTGACGAATCGAATGGGGATTTGGATGCCTCACGAACTGTCCGAAGATAACAAAAAAGAGCGACGTAAAACGTGTAAAGTTTTGTTGTCAGGACAAAAAATTCATCCCTTTTTGCACCCAATTGTGACTGGAGATGAAAAATGGGTTGTTTATGATAACATAAGTCATAAACATCAATAGTTTTCGCTGAGATAAAAACCATTTCCGACTCCGAAGCCTGAATTCTCAATTCACAAGATTATTTTGTGCGTTTGGTGGGATATTCAAGGAATTATTCATTATGAATTTATGAAACCTGGCAAACAAATAACATCAGGGGTGAACAAAAAATTGAGAGTCAAACGTCGAGAATTGATCAGCCCAACACCATAAGGCGAAGAAGACACTGAAAAAATCAGGGAATTAAAATTGGAAGAACTTCCACGTCCTCCATATTCACCAGGTCGGGTTCCGACGGATTATTATCTTTATCAATAATTGGCACATTCTCTAAAGTATAAAGGCGTTCGAAAGTCGATAATCATATTTGTACATATTTCGACTCATAATCAGAAGATTTTTTTCTAAAAGGGAATTAAAAACATGTGGGGTAAATAGTAGATAGTAATGAAGTAAACTTTGTTTTGCAAATAAAAATGAAAAAAAAAATAATTCTTTCATTTTTAAAAAAATCGGCAAAGACTTTTCAATACACGTGTAAAATATAAATTCATTGAAATTGAAATTAATATTTCTTGCTTATTCGCAATCTAAATAATCTCAATTTTATTAGAGCTGAGTTCAGTCAATAGTCGCTCGTGATATCCGAAGCTTTCGAGGGATTACTTCTGTTCTTGTGTTAACACAACAAAATAAGCATCTACCATTGTCCATAGTAAAAGGATTTAATTTTGCAGATGTAAAATTTATTATGAAACGTTCGTATATTCAATAAACAAATGCAATTTCTTCAAATTATTCTCAGGATCGGTAAAGGGTAAGTGTTGTTTTAACAAGTTTCGCAGTAAAAACAAATAAGCTTACTCCAATTTATCAGAAAGCTTCCTCCACGGAATAAAGAGCTTTTTTACATTTTAAGATTATGCGAAATTCGCGATAGTCCTCGCGAAGCAAGCTCTTCTGCTAATTATAGCAGAAATTATTGTCTTAATTGCTCATTTCTTTATGAAGAATCCAAGCATTGATATCGATAAAATCAAATACATTAGAACCTCGATTATCCGGGCCTTGATTATCAAAATTTTCAATTATTCGAATTGTTCAAAATAAAACATAGTTTGCTGATTTTAACGTGAAGAATTGGGTTCACTTTTGCTCAGGTACATGATGGATTGAATATTACAAAGTTTACTAGTTGTTCAATATCTGAAAATGGAAGTTCAAAGCGGAAAATTTTGAAAATAATCAGGAAATACAGAAGTTGAAGAGTGTATTTTTATGCGGTTCATATAAAGACGATCATCTGGATAGCCAATATCAATTCCATTATGGTGTGAAAAAGCAATATTTTTCAATACAAAATTAAATGGAGATTCCACCTTCAAAGATGTTTCAGGCTGGCTTGAAAAAATCAAAGGACGACATGGTATCAGGGAACCTGAAATTCATGGGGAAAATCTTTCTGCTGACTTCACAAATACATTAATTGACATATTGTAGCTATTTGTGGAGAAGGAAGGATTCGATGAAGAATTTATATAAAATGCTGATAAGACCGGTTTAAATTGGAAAAAATGGTGTTTGTAAATGCAGCAGGCAGACACAGATTGCCACCGCTTGTCATTGGAAAATCAAAGAACCCCAGATGCTTTAAAAATACCAAAAATCTTCCGATTGAATATGATTGACAGAAAAAAGCTTGGATGAATGGTGAAGTTTTTAAACGATGGTATGAAAAATAGTTCATTCCAAAAGTAAAAAGATATCAAAACTCCATGTAAAGAGGGAAAATATTATGATTACTAGACAACCCATCTATAAAAAGTTTAAACCAGATCGATGAAATGTTTACGGTAAAATTTCTTCCACCAAATGTCACGTCGATAATACAACAGATGGATCAGAGTGTAATAGAAACATTCAAGCGTTTGAATAGAAATCAGATGCTTCGACGATTATTGTTAGCAGATGAAAATAATGAAGAAACGAAAGAATGAAGAAAAATACATTTAAAAGATTGTTGCTACATCTCAGCAGATAGTTGGAATTCTATAGATGTGTCCACTTTGAAAAAATCATGGAACAATGTTTTAAAAGACCATTAGTAAGTTCCAGTAAAGCGGTAGAACCTAATATAGAGACATTGTGGAAGCAATAATACAAACTTCTAGATGTGGATTCCAAATTTTGAATAACGAGGAAATAATCAAAGAAATATCTGATTTATAAGAACAAGTTTAAGAAGACGAAGAAGAGATTTACTAGGGAGGAAATATTGGTCGTAGACATTCTGAAGCTTTTCAGTGTTTAGATGTCGCCATGAAATGGCCAATTATTATTATTTTTGATTATCCGGATATTCGTTATCCGGACTACTTTCATATCCAATTAGGTCCGGATAATCGAGCTTCTACTGTATGTTGAAAAAAAAAACCTACATAGGCCATCTATTGAATTTGGATTTGACATTGGACACTCTCAATTGTTCGGTGACAACGACCCCGAATTTGGTTTTATTATAATGCTCAACTGTCTCAGGTATTATTTTGTTTATATCCGATGCTGACTAATGCTCGGAGCTAAATTTGTCACGTTTACTTGGTATCTATTGTGTAAATTTACATCTCATTTTTGTAGAGAATAATTAGTCATCAATAGTAAGATCCATATCGGGCTTGTAGCTATTTTTACTGTCCTATTTTTTTCTCGATTTAAATTACACTTTGAACAAATTTGGCCATAATAACACATCGCTCAGTAAGTTCGTAAGATGATGCTCCCAGAAAAGAGATTTGGCTCCAATGAATAAGTGATTGAGATGAGTGATAATGATGAATAAATGATCAATATTCCACGTTTTTATACTTTTCACAGAAAAAATGTTAATAAACCGATCACTTTTAGGTTCAACAAAGTAGAAATGTCCCTTAATGTCATACTGCGGTCGCCGTTTTGGCCACCCCTAATTTAGATGATATAAAAGACGCAAGGCAAACAAAAATGGCCCCATGCAGATATCCTTATTGACAGACAATCAATGTCATCGATTCAAACAATATGGATTGAAAAGAAATACTGTCTAGACGAAATTAAAGTAGGTCGCATAAAAAAATGACATTAAAAGAGGAAATAAATGTTCTTAATGACAGACATTTCAATGTCAGATAGATCAATGTCTTTGATTTGGTAGCTCAAAATTTGAGTTCATAACAATATATTACCATTTTTTAAATTTTATTTATTTTTACTATTATAATAACAATGGTTATGACGGTACGATCTGATTTAAGCAAAGACTATCAACTTTTATTGTGTTAGAAAAATTAAATCACTTGGTGATTTTATGAAAGCTGCACTATCACGACATGTGAATCTTTATGCTGGTGACTCGTTTAACCCTTCTGTTAATGAATATTTCTATTTCCTCCCATTTATGAAAATGCTCTGCCTGTACCCTCATACATTTTGTATGGAAATGGATGAAAAAAAATTAAATTACGTTAATTTTTAAAAAATATTTTTTTTGTTCTTCTTAATATTTTTTTAAATATTTATTAAACGATTTTTTTTTTCAAATTCACAACGCATCACTCATTTACGCTTTTATCGCATGTTTGATATGCATGGCTATGTTATTACATACAAATTGGAATTTTCTTTGAAGCTTGTCGTTCATCCGGCCAATTCTGCATGATAATTTTTTAGATCATCTTTTTTTCTACATTTGGTGTCACCAGCCTTGGAAAGTATAAACATTTTTATGATACATTGGTGGGATGATTAGTTATATGGTTCAAATTCTTATAAACCATGAATGCTGCAATATATAGAGCAAGCTGTGTGCTAACAAACTAGCAATATTACCTCTGGCTTTTGAGCTTCTCCAACAAATTTGGTACTATGATGGACAGTTGACAATGGGATAACAGCTTTTGATTTTTTCAGAATCTATTAAGGAGCTGCAACTTTGTCTGTAAATCTGAACACGGATGAATATATTTGAAGACGAAGTTCTTGCAAACTTTTTTTATTCCGCCGAATAGTCCAAACAAAAGCAAGCCCTGCCTGTTGTAGTTTGTCCACGCTATCGAAAGTTATGAAATAGTTGTCAACAATAACCATCCTCCCACTTCCTTTGTACTTATCAGTTAATTCCAGTAGCAAATTTTCACCTTAGTTGACTGCTCTCTGGCCTCCTTTTTTCCAGTATAAAGAATACTTCAATGAACAAAGTCAGGGAGATTTGATAAAGTTGTTTGATAAACTATTAAAATAAACTTACCGCAAAAGAAAAATGGTCTGGGCAAACCATTTTATTGTCAGAATTGTTCATTCAAATCAAGATTGCAAAAAAAAACTTATTTAAGGGGGGGTAAACCCTTTACAATGTTCAAAAAATCGGATTTTTTTAATTACGCATTACGAAAATAAAACATATTGAGAGTATACTAAAAAATAGAAAATTCGGAATATGAAATATTAACGAAGTTATAGGGCGTAATCAGGAGAATGCCGGAATCGCTGTGAACTAGGGAGTCAGGTCAGGTAGGAGCGTTTGAAGCTGAGCAACCTTTCTTTTACAATATATTTGTTTAAATCTTTTGTATGTTTAGTTTTATTATAGAAGATGTTCCTAAAAATATTTTAAACAAAATTATCGTTATATTGCACTCATATATCTGCAACTGTAGGTATGCGAAATTAACGTTGCTCGAAATCAGCTGAAAATTGCTCGAAGTCACGGTTTAGCTCGATAGTTTGTCGTTTGTGGTTGAATTTTCGAAGCAAAAATGTCAAAATATATTATGAAGGAAAGAAAGATAGAAAAATTCTAGGAATAAAAAAAAGACATTATCATGGGAACCAGACTTGAGTCAAAAGCTGGTGCAAATAGCAGAAAGCTATCGCTTTAAAAAATATCCAAAGTTTGAAGACCTGACTCCATTTCTTGGTCAAGATGTAAAACACCATCTCTTGAAATAAAACAAATTAGCACTTTAAGGTTGTAGCAAAATAATGTAAAAAAAATTAAATGATACGATTATTTTATCACCATTAAAAAATATCATGAAAAACGACTCATTTTTGAATGTACAAAAGGATTGCCCCCCCTAATAAATATGTATAATAGTGAACACTAACAGAATATTTGCTTGCCATTTTTAAATTTTACGTTTGTAATTTATATTCCATATGCGATAAGTCGAGTCCAATTAGAGAACGGATTTATCATGTACGAAACATTTGGCTACCTCTCAAAATTGGATTAGCGAGCACTTTGGTTAATTTCTTTCATTTTTCAAAAATTGCCAATATCTCAGGCCTTGCGAATTTTTCATCCAACGAAATATACTTAATATTCCTGATATCAAAACATTTGATATGATGCGATGAGCATGCTTTAATTGCCATGGCCAATTGACATACACAAAAACGATTTAAAATTATTTTTAAGCAACGAGTTGCACGTATGCGATAGCGTGTCGTCTAATCTATATATGATGACAAGAGGACAAATTCGTGAGTTTTTATTCACCCTTCAAATGTATACATTGCGAGAAGGGGAGAAGGTAGCTGCACAAGAGGTGGAGTGTCACCCTAATCGGAAGATCATTCGAGTGTAGCACACGAGGGAAAAATTTGCCCGTTACATCGATACAATGTTCCAAATAATAGGAATAGCGTTCGATAATTTATTTACCCCAACATGATGTAAAATAACGACCGAGTTGAAACTATAAAAGTAACCGTATGTCAAGTAAATTTGCCTGAGTATTATATAAAATTGCTCATTTGGAGCAAAGACCAGTTATTTAATACTTTGAGATACGTAAACGTATGAATGCAGGTTTATTAAAAAGTCCTCTTCATAGTACAAAATTACGTTTTACAGTAAGCAGTTGGAAAGTATCGATTGAAAATGACCCTTATATTGGTTATTCTGAAGATATTTATACCGACTAATATTTTGGAAATGCTCAATTGCTCACTCATTGATATAAACATATATACTCCTTCGCATAATCACATAGTATAAACATTTTAATAAAAACACAAATTGGTTAAAAATTAAAATTAAGTGTGAAAATGACTCTCTTTTCATTATTTTGATCAGTGCACGTTTTAGCATTGAAGATTTATTATTTGCATTGAAAATGAAAAGTAAATAAATTATTTGTAGAGGTTAATTGCTATCATTTTTCATAAAACTCGATAATATGCTGAGTATTTCCTTAACTTATTATCGGTAGCGCAAATGTCAAAAAATAAAATGCTTTATTTTGGTATTAGATAGACATGTAGATAGTCCCGCGATTAAGCAGTCAGACTTGTAATTCGATTATTGTGTGTTTTCTAGAAGGCGTGGCTGGCGACCACATTTTTAAAACATAATTCTGATATGAAAACCACATAAAAGGAATTGCTGAAAACCACATAAACAAAACAAAAATTTAGCAGATGACCTCTCGGACTGCGCCCAACCCAAAAACTCACGTGATTCAGATGGCTCACATGATCCGTTCAATAATTTGATCGAAGAAGAATTTGTTTCCAGAAATGTTTAAAAATAACAAAACACAGCTAGTTATATAGAAAGAACCTCAAGCTATAAGATACCCCGATGGGTCCCCTCATCAAACATGATCATGATCAAGTCATAAACGAAGGAGGGTAGACATTTCCATTTGGTCAAGATTCACAGCCGTTAAACTGTGCTAAAAGTTGTGTTAAAATCCCTCATTTGCGGACTCTTCATCAGTGAGGAAGAAAGATCCCGACCCCAAACCCTCAAATTCGCACGCAGTCGTATCTTATATTCCCACAATTGGGTGTTCAAGAGACCGTCATTAACCCTTTGATGAGCATCAGCGTACTGCGGCGTGAGCACTCGAGTGATCCAGAGAGAGTATGAACGTCAATGTAGCGTGCAATCTCCATAGCGCTTTATTTTCAATGTCTTGATTTCTAATAGAATATTATATTTTATTCAAATTATGATGTCAAACATTCCATTATTTCATATCGAGACATTTTTCATAGAGTATAATTCTGTTATATACCATTCTGTTACACATGCATTTTAAAAAAAGCATGAAGCTGCTCAGTTAGGATTTGGTACGATTATTCCAGCTGGTAAACATACGCAACTGTTTTCTGGGATAATAAAGAAGATAAAATGTAGTTAGAATTCTAATGATAGAATTCCTCCATAGCAGAATAGATATATATTAATGAAATAATATATTTGCGAAAGACTATCATTCATGTGGATTTCAACAACAAACCTACACTCTATGCCAAGTTCCCTTTCATCTGTGTCTATTTCGATTTCTTATAAAATCATTAGTGAACACATTTTAAAAATAATAAATACACGCAAATTGATGACAATATAGATCAATCACAAGATCTCTTTTATGCATCAACAACATTTTAGATACTCATGGACGTGATATTATTCTGTAACGTGTGTAACACAATAGACCATAATTCACACAAAATACAAAATCCATTACTATAGAATGTCAAGAGCACTCTAGCAAGACTATTTAACAACAAAATGAAGCACATACTGCAACAAAAATCAATCATGTCAACACACATGACCAGAGATAAAACAATGTTTTATCGTAAAACAGTATATCGGTCAATAGGTCGCACAATATAAGACTGGGTGATCATATTTGACCTTTTTAAAAGAGATAAATCTAATTTTGGCAAACGCTTGGATTCGAAAATTCTGAGCATTGTATTCGAGAGTCGAGATTTAAAAGACGTCAGAATGCTTCGCAGAGAGTAATAGGAATCAATTGATCGCATAAGTGTCTCACATGAGATGGCATACAATGAAAAATATTACGAAAAACACTTGACAAACGTGTTGTTTTATTGTCGTTTATCAGATAAAGAGTTTAATTGTTCGTCATTCATTTTTTTAACAGTGCGCCACTGTATAAAGATAATCTATCATAGTGTCATCTCTATTTAATTTGCAAAATTTGCAAATTTCCATATGATTTGATCATTTATTTTAAGGTACACTATGCGTAAATGTGCAATGCGATCATTAAGACAGTTATTTTTTCATATCGGTCTTGGTTTCAACTATGTTCCAAACATTTATATCGGTTCAGTTACGGTGAAGAATTGTAATAATCAATCGTATATTAATTAGCAATAACATGTATTTCAAAAGCAATCATGGAAACATCTCAATTCCTTTTTAGAAAAGCACAAAAAAATGATCAGTAAAAAGAGAAAAACAAACAAATTTTCTTGAAATATTCTCAAAACCAATGAGGCCTTCTCAGTTTTTAAATTAGCACGATCCTCGACGAGATTCTTGCGAGGTGTTTAAAAATTCTTTCTTCAAAATATGCAAAAAAAGGATAACGAATTCTATAACAAAAAAATACAAGAAATGATACAGGTATTAATTTTTATGATTTTTAAATAAATAGAAAACCAAAGCTTTTATGAAATATTATCATTAGCAAAACAAGGTCAAAGAGCTAGAGTAACATAGCGTTATATAAATTGAATAACAAGCGCGTCAATGGCGTAGATAATATTTTTTATAAAATACATTCAATATAGTGCCATCTTCCACGTGTAGATTGCAGAATTAAACAAATATGCGCTAGTATTAATTCGAGACATGTTCATAAAGTAAGTGTACTAGATTTTTTTTAGAAAAAGTGTATCTAAAATATACGGGATATTTTTGATAAATTCGTAGATTATTTTTCCATATATTAAATGCATGTGGTGAGCTGTGGCACAAGCTTCTTTACGTCTTTCTCGAAGAAATCTCCCGACAGTTCCTTCCCCCCCACTTCAGAACCTCTTTATGCATCTATTCGTCGATTGAACATTTAATTCCACCCATGTGTGCCTTCAGTGAGGTGAAAAGATGATGATCTGAAAGCGCCAAATCAGGGGAATACAGGGGGTGGTTCAAAACATCCCAAGCAGTAATTCGACCGAAATTATGCCTTTTCGGTCCCAAAACACAGAGGCCTTAATGTTTTTGACCAAAATTGTAGTTTTGTTTTTTTAGCATATGAAAAATTGGTGTGACGATTGTCTTTTTAACTCAGACATATAATGAGCTACTCACGTTTCATCTTCAATCATAATAAAGCTCAGAAAATTCTCACCTTCCAATTCAAGTGAGTATGTACAACTGGACAATACAATATTACCGTATTCCTGCGATATTCACTCCATCAGGATATCCCTTTCTACTATTCAATATTGCCAACCTTAAAAAAACTTTAAAAAACAGCCAATTATTATCACAGTACACTTACTTTATGAACATGCCTCACAGTAATGATGGTTAAGAAAAACAAATTATAGTTAAAGTTGTCGAAACTCCTTTCTCTGTAAAATTAATTTTCAACACGTTCACTTCAAAGACCCTTGAGATGATTTTGAAAAAAATCCATTTCAATCCAAATATTTATGAAATTCGCTTGATGTATATTAATAGTGAATCATTTATAAACTGAGCGCTTGTGTATGGAACAATGTTTGCTTGTTCCATACACAATTTTCAAAATGGTCTCTTTCTATCATAGACAGACTAGCTATTTTTTTTTTAAATTCTTTTCTTAACCATCTTCCATCTTTTGACGCTTCTTCTTCGGTCCGTTAATAGATAGACCACGTGGACTTTGAATCTAAAGCATCCGTAGGGTGAGGTGAAACCTGAAAGAGAAAATCGCCTCAGCGGTCTTAAATTGCATTGCCAATGGTTTTCTGATGAAAATATTGGTTTTGAAATATAAAATAAGGCTTTTAATCGAGAAGAATGAACGAAATGCGATGAATCGATGCTTTACTACTATTCACCCCAGTTTGTGTGTTGATTCATCGTTCGGGTCAATTTAAGATAATTTTTATCTGTGATGCAAATATAATGTTTTGTTTGCATTTTTTTCTGAACACAGCCATTATGCATATATTTGATCAAGACAGAAATACTTTTAGACGGCCTATTCTAATTTAGAGATAAAACATATTTTTCTTTTGCATTTTTTAAAAATACAATCTCTTAATATAAATCGTCCAATTGCTATAACACCCGATAGACTTTTTTTACTTTTGATATTTTGCCCATATCTCGATGATAGATCGTTGAAATATGTGTGAAATTTAGATGAATTCATCCAAATCTTATATAATCAGAAATAATCCCAGAAGCAATCCCACATGGCCCAAACTTCCGTTATCGGGACGTGCCAAGTTGGTCATTGATGCAATTGAATGAAGGTCGACCGCGTAACTATAGAAGCAACTCTTTTGCCTAATATCTTTGTGGTCTACTATTTAAAATAGTTGCATTAAAAAAATCAATGTTCGGATTTGTTAATAAATTATGAAATTTATTCAAAAATAACAACGATAAGCTTCTATTTATATTTGCCTACAAATTTGTAATAAACCTTCATTCGATAATCTCGCCGTATGTCTTAACTAGGGAATCCAATCCCGAGCCAAAATTTCGATCCCGGGATTTCAGGATTCCATTAGACAATCCCGGGACCAGTCCCGGGATCCCGGGATTGGGATTTTCAATATTTCAAGAAATTACCTTGATGAATTTGATAAAAAATTACTAATAAGTCCATTTGTTCAATATAAAAAATCACTTGAAGGCCAAAGAATTTTATATATTTAAGAAAGATAAAAATACAATTCAAAAATAGATAAATAAAACACTAAAAAATTCAAATATTATTTTGAAAATATGCCCGAAGTAACATTAACATTAAACATTAGTGTTTCGTCATTTAGTCTGGATCTGATTTTGGAAGTCAGACAGCTTGCTGCTGAAAATGCACGCTCAGCTTCCACACTCGTTAGAGGTATCGTCATCAGATATTTAAATGCTAGTTCGAGTTGATGACCGCGTGAGCCCTCATTTTCGTATAACACATCTATGATATTCCCATTATTCGTCGAGGTGTAGTAAATACATCACCGGTAGGGAAAGGTTACTATAACAATTTGAAAAACATACATGTACGCTATATATGTATACATAGATTAGACAGTCACTGCTACTATGCGCCGCCTAAGTTCGCCAATTAGTAATTACACCACTGTTTCCAAGCGTCCAGATTTCGTCGGGAATGTCTCGATTTAGTAGCCTTCATCGTGTTGGTGAGGTGTACGATTTCTGCTGGGTAAAAAATTCAATCCCGGGATTTTCGGGATTACGTTTTCTAGTCCCGGGATTCGTCTGGGATCCCGGGATCCGGGATCCCGAGATTGGATTCCCTAGTCTTAACTATTGCCACTTATGTGCTAAAAATACAACATTATATGCTGATGAATTCTATTTCACGTATGTATTACGTTTCAGATCATGCTTCATCAATTATCAATTGATTGATGAAATCATAAGTTGAAGGTATGTAGCATGATGAATCAACACTTGAGAAGTGCTTTTGATTATTCGAAATGACTTCGATGCAATTCATTACAACCAATTGAGATGTTCTTGTTTCATATTCATGTGGCATCACAATGCAAACATATTAAACATTTTAAATGCGTTCGAGCTCATATTATTAATATTCTGTATGATATTCGCACTGTGGTGATTACAAAGCATATTGAAATCTAGGTCCCAATTGACAAATCATCAAAACCAGGGCTTTGAACAGGAACGAAACTGAAAACTGTAAAATTGTTATTTTTACCGGTTCGAAACCCTGATCAAAACTGTAATCGAACTCAGAAAAAAGAACCTTTATACATGAAATTGCACCTCATTGATTGTAAGTAAGGGTCCCAAATATTCTTAAAATCAATTATTCGAATAACAAATACGAAATTGGTAAAGCATTCGAGTATTCAAATATTTTATATATTTATACATAAATGTTTTTTAACAAGGCAAAATTGGAGTCAATTTTTTACCTGTATCCGATATTTCGAATCTCCTGTCGGGTTCGTGTTCATGGGGCACAATGCAGTAAAAGCAGGTGAAAATATTAACTGGGCATTTGGAGAACGATCGATTTGTGAAAAAATAATTCGAAAAGGGCAATAATATGGAATCGAATAGGGAAGATAAAAATGCTGCACAAGTGGGAATCAAAATCAGTCTCCAACGACTTTAAAGTGCTATATAAAGAACAAAATGGTAATGATAAATACATACCATTTTAGTTTTTTTTTTTCAGTTCTCCATCTTAACTCGCTAATTATGCATAGGTGTTAAGCTAAATTTGCATTGAAAATTATGTTATTTTTAAGTCATGCTTACATTTTTCTCTTATGAATGAATTGTTATGCAAATATTTTTTATCGAATCCTAATGACCCAATCAGTCCACTTTGAAATTTTTATGGCCAACTCGGTAACATCATAATAAAAATACATTCATGCATGATGATGATGACCTAGAAAACACGTGTAATTACAATAGAAGACCGCGATCAATATAATTTCAATATCTACGCTGTTCCATATCACGTATACTATTCTGATATGCAAGAATTGGCATCAGTCCACGTTTGCGAAATCAGACAAATACTGGGAAATTTGAACGACGACTAGATTGTATGACAAATATAATAATATAGTACGATGAAAATTTTTAATGGGTTAAAAATAATCTACAATTAACTCCCTATCCTCACCACTTAATGCACTTAAACGTGCATTTAACTGAAAAAACGTGGATACAATCAACTGGATCATCAGCCTCAGAAATATTAAGTAGGGGGTGTGCCCTATCTAATGAAATCACAAATGGATCTCTGTCATAAAAAAAGTTCCATCCTAAGTTGAATAAGTTACGGAGGATAAATTTAAAGATCTCAGACGAAGATATGTTTTATCAATTTTTAGATGGCAATTCGTCTCAGTTTTTTTTAAAATAATAATGATCGTTATCAGACTGCATTAGAAAATTGACGCACGTACCTAAAATTGCACCAATTAAGGTATAAAAGTTTGTTTTCTCTATTATCCAAATTGTATTTATCCAGCAATACGTGGCTCTTCTTATCAAAACGCACACAAAAATAAATATTCTCAGTATCATAACAGCGTCTCAGAATAGAATACTATTTGAAAAATATATCAATTAATGAATGTGTGCGTTATCATTCCGTTAGACTATTTAATATTCTCCCATAGACAATTTTTGGCGAGAAATGCAAATCACGACCCGAGCAATCCATAGGATGACATGTATAAATTATTGATTGAAGTCTTACAATCTACAGGCCACCTCTGCTGCATTTGCATGCAATCTTTCCTTATTTTAACTATAGTTGTCTGAATTAGCATTTCCTCTTTCATTTTCGCAAAGGCGGCAATTATTCTTTCAATTAGGATTTCTTTTGGAAACTATAATTTGTAGTAAGGGATTACGACGGATTATGCTCTAATTTTGAACGAAAAGTTATAACCTGTCCACGATATGTCGGATCCGTTAGTTGCCTTTTTAAGGGGGGCAAACTAGGGGATGAAAGTTACAATCAAGCTCGTTTCTCAAAAAGTTTGAGACCCCTGTCCTAAACCATTATTTTAAATAAAATCCAATGAAAGAACGTCATAATAAATTGTATCAATGTATGGAGCTTATAGTAGTGTATTCAAACTGGGTATATATTTTGGATTATATTGGGAGTATAGGTAGTCCCGCAATTAAGCTGTCGGACTAGTAAATCAATTGTCATGGGTTCAAATCTACAGGAGATGTGGCTGATGACCATGTTTTTAAAACATATATTCGCTATGAAAAATATAAAATAGTTCCCATAAAAGGGATTGCTAAAAGCCACCTCAAATATATATATATATTGGGAATGAAAATGTAATAATTTTAAACTATTTATTTACTACAATAAAACATCACTACAGTTATTTTCATAATAGCATTACAATCTACTGAAAATAGTGTCTTTGGTAGAACATTTTTTTGCAATAACAATTTATTTTTTCTACAGAAATTGTCATAAGTTTACAAATATTTTGACGTTTTATAAGTTTCACTTTCTAACATTTATAAGAACTGTTAATTATATTTAAAATTTGGCATTTATTTAAAACTAACCACATCCATTCTAGATTAAGTCCATCGTTTAATATCAAAGTATTAACAATATTCAAAAAGTCACTGTTTGCCGAAGCAAATCACATTTGTCAGTATGACACACGTTCTCCGTCCGAGCCATGATACGCATGCTGTGCCATCAACTAATATAGCATTAAATTTAAACACACATTATAAATATATAGTTATGCCACATTTATGTTCAAAAAGCACATATAACATTATACTAACATCATATCTTACAATACACTGTAATATTAAGCTCGATCAAATACAATCAATTGTCCATATAAAAATACATATATAATGTGTCATAAAATAAATAATAAAACATTCATAAGAACATGTATCCATATTAAGGGGGCAATCTGCCATTTTCTTTTTCTAAAATTTGATTTTCTAAAATGCACAGAATCTTGTAGTAAATATGTATAGAATTGCTATAGAAAATATTATTTTGGCCAAAAATACAATGCAAAGCAACAATAAATAAAATTCATAGTAACATTTTGTGTAAAAAGTTAATTCAACCAACAGTAATTTTTTGTGAAAGTCCTCGTCGAAAAATCGTCCAAAATGGATCGAAAAAGTACGAAACATGCCAAAATCAAACCAAATCGTTCGAAAAAAAAGAAAACTTTATACCACTTTGGAAGGTTATAAGCATCCTCCAGCTTTCGACAAAGATAAACAAGATATTTTGAAAGCAATATACGAGATTTGTCGAAGAAAAGATTTGTCTTCCGATGATTTTTATAAATATTCGGTTGAGTCATAAATAGTTGCCGGCGAAAAGAACCAGATATAATTACAGTGGAACCTCGATAAACCGTTCCCGCATAATACGTTTTCCCGGATGGACCGTTCATTTTTTATAGTCCCGTCAAACTATTATTATTTGAAGCTTTCCCGCATTCACCGTTTCCCGCAATTACCGTTTTTTTTTTCAGGGTCCCTTGGAAAACGTAAAATCGAGGTTTCACTGTATTCGATTTTACCCTTGATAAGTCATCCGTATTGGTGAGTATAGGGTATCATACGTAGCATCACACTACTATCGGGCACGAGTCCGGCACTGTGGTTAAACCATTTCCCCTCCTTACGGAAAAAAAGATAAATATGAGTTATATCAGTCTTTCGACAACAGTTAATCGTGTCACCTCTTATGTTCTAGTATTTTTTTACCCGTAAAATGGAAAATCAAAAAGTGGTTTAAACAAGCCAACAGTGGTACGGCTACGACTAAAAAATATGCGATATATAAGGTGATGAAGACCTTTCGACTTTGATGAAGACATTTTAAAGGTGTTATTGGAATAAAATCCACGTTAATCAACAAGGGAATCGCCAGGGAAGCTAAATACGTCACAATCCTGCCATTTAGGCAGCAAAGGTTAGCAAATTGGGTATGTGGGTGCCATAAAATCTTAGTGAAGCGCATGTCTATTGTCACAAGTCTCACGGCAAAAAATTGAGCCATTTTTAAACAAAATAATTGGTGATGAAAAACGGGTAACGTACGATAATGTTGTATGCAAATGACAGTGGCTTGATAAAGATCAATTACCTTTATCGGATCTTAAAGCCAATGTTCATGGGAAAAAATTATTATGTGTATGGTGGGAGCTTATAAATCAAAATGAAATAATCAGTGCCGATAAATGCCGTCAGTGCCGTCAATCGGAAAAATCTCATACATAGTATAACTTTGTCCTAATCAACTATTACTTATTCTGTTATTTGAAGAATTGTTTAAATGGAAAAAATCTAAAATGATGAGGAAGTGAATCACGCTGTGGAAAATTTCTTTTCATCTAAACCTGCTAAATTTCATAAGGAGAGTATCGATAAGTTACCAATAAAATGGGAGAAAGTTATCACTAATAATGGTGAATATGTAATAGAGTAATATTGCTTTGTAATTTTGTTAAAGCTAAATATTAAATCGGCCAATATTTATGACTCAACCTAATATTTAATCCATTGTTCAAACAATTTAAGTTGATAAAAAAAAGGAACAAAAACGTCAAAAGTCCGCCAATTTTGATTTTTTTGTTATTGCATGTGAATAATTTTACTTCAAACAATAGTGACAAGTTTTTTCTAATTCAGGTCCAAAGTTGAGATATCGTGTCTGCCAAATTCAAGCAGGGGTAACTTCAGGCGGGAAGATTTAACATAAAAATAAATAAAATGTCCTTATTACCTTGAAACCTACTATTTTATGTATGAAATGTTTGAAATGAATAAATCAATTTTACTATGAGAAAAAGATTCTTGAAAAAAGTAATTGAGATGGTAGACTTCCCCCTTTAAGCATTCCAAATAATCAAGTTCAGTGATATATTTACAATGTTATATTGACAATATTTTAAATTATAGTTCGATTTCTGCTTAAATAGTGTAATAGATACCCTCTTTTACATTACAATTTTTTTTTTTTCATTTTAATAAATACTTTCTGACGGTCTCCGCCGTTGGATGGCCATAAGCTCTGTTTTGTTTAATGTCTGCCAGTGTCGGCTTTTGCGACAATACTTAAAAATATAATCAATAAATAGATTTATATTATCTAAAACACTAACATTTTGTATTAGGATAGAAATTTAAGCTTTTACAAATCCTTCTTTGGCACCACATATAATGTATAGCAACCCTAATAGTAATAAGAATATTTAAAAATATCACTAAATTTCATCTTGTATTAAATACATTCTTAAAAGTATATATATAAATATTGATTTAATTTTCAATTAATATATTTTTGCGTATAGTCAAATTTTTTTATAAATACATAAATATTCAATGAAAATAATGTTATTTTTGTATGGGAAAATTACATTTTCTTCGTTTTTTTTTTTAAATATGATATTTTTTATTTAATCCTAACATTGAAACATCCATTATATCTGTGTAATATCACAGGAGGGATGTTATTCGATTATTTTAATTTTAATTAGAGATCAATCAATTCCGAAGACATCGCATTCATTAAAAATATGATTTTGACACATTCAATATAGATAAGAAAATACAATTCATACCTAAATAAGGTATACAGTTAGGGCTCAATATCATAGCATATAATAATATTTACATATAAAGACATTTAATTCGATTTTAATCGTTTCTAATTGAAAATCAGGTCTAGTTCTAATTGATAATAGTAGTTTTAGGAATTCATCAATAAATTCGTGGAAATATATCGTTGTTTCGAAGTCAAATAGTTAAATTAAAATAATATGCGATTAAAATGATAATTTGTGCTGAATTACAACAATTACAGTGTACTCTCGATTATCCGGGTGCGGATTATCCGGTTTGCTTGTATCTTACACACCTAAACAAACGCCTGTTCTCAATTTTTAATTACCTTGGTTTTCGAAACAACCGAGCAAGAGTTTAAGAAATCTTGTTATACGAGGCAGAAATCACAACGAGAGTAAGATTGTGAAAATGGACCCGGTTGATAAGAGCGATGGCTTGATTACTAAAACTTTAACGTGTATTATGACCGCATATTTGCGAGCGAATTCCAGTGATTCTGAAGTGCACTCTTGCACGCTGAGTTCGAAGAGAGACAAAGATGTTGTGGACGATACGGTGGGCGACGAGGGTGTTAAACGGATTGTTCATAGGCCCTCCACAACGCTTCTCTACCTATTTAACACTCTCGTCGCCCAACATGAATCGGTGTTTTTCTCACGAGGCCCAAATTCGATAGTCGGAACTTAAACAGAAGGAATAGCAAAGCGATATTATAACGCACGGGATAAACGCGGACGACATGCGGCGCATCTTCTCTCAGGTGTTGTTTTATCTTAGATCGATAAGCTTGACCCTGTCATTAGTCAAATTAACAAAAACAAAGTGAAGATAAGCAAATGCGAACAAACAAGAGTAGGAATACAAGACATTTAGACAGTTGTCATCTGGAAAACATTATAGAAAGACGTTCGTTAAGTTAATGTTTGCAAGTCGTTATAGAAATACGTAACTATAAGACGCTGGATTCATTTGATTCAGTCGATACATTTGGATTAACGATCTATACAATCGTGCGATGTACGCAGGATGCCTAAAAATTTGATGATTTGGATTATCCGTGTTTGTCCTCCCCGGCAGTCTCCTGGATAATCGAAAGTCTACTGTATTGAGAACTGGGAATGAAGCCATTATTATTAGACACAAACTGAATTCATTTCATGATCGTACGCGTGTTACATCAAACAATTTAATATTTTTAATTAGCACAGTTATTTTATCTATAACAAATAATATTGATCATAAAAGGTTAAATCTTATGACTGACTAAGAGCACGTCAGACGTCGTTTTTACAACGATTAAGGTTGCAATAAGAGCAAGGCTGCTAAAATCATAAACAAGGTGAAGCTTTAATAAATACCAGAGATGATTTGGAATATTCAAATCAATGATATTAGTTTGAAGGATAAACACGTCCACATGATGAACTTATGAATTAAAAGAATAAACGTTTGAGTGCCGCACGAAATATCCTATCCAGGCAACAAAAAACAGCGAATGACCGTGTGCATTTATTCGTTGATGGGGCAAATAAATCATTTGAAATTGCTTTGAGTTTGCGATTATGTAAGGCGCAATTTGTTACGAAATCTTGGGGATTTTTGTATTATAATCAATTGAATTAAAATGCAGCTGACGTGGAAATGCATTTAAAATGGTTTTTAATTTACTTATAAGCCGTAAAATTTTCACAAAAAAGGGATCGGAATACTGCCAAAGCGATGGGAAGACGTGTTGAATAATAAAAGCAATTATATTTCATCAAAATATTTTTTTTACCATATACGCGAATATTCTTGGGTCCCTCTATATATTCGATATTTGAAATATTCATCAAAATAACCAATAGATTTTTGGACTATTATCATACATAATATCCATGGAATTGAATGAATTGTTCAATACGTTCCTATAGATCTGTTATCACTCAATGACCTTTATTTCAAGGAATACGACAAAACAGTAGCAGCAGATAAGGGAGTGATAAGATGCCAATTATTGCCGAACGGGGGCTTAAAACTCGCGAACCGCGGATTTCACTACGTTTTACAAATCGCAATCACATTCTATATTGTTCCAATGTCAATATTTTCGAACTGAAATAGAACTTGAATCAATTGTATCGTTGAAGTGGGGAAAAATGAAGCGTTTCATGAAGCAAACAAATGTTATATTTCGATTGAAATTGGAATGCATTTTCGATTCGGTTTTCCAGCACTGATAAAATAATGCATTTAGGGTCAAATGTCAACTAATTCTATCTCTAATCGTGCCAATATTGGATCATACCAGCTTCTGTCGTCTTGCAGCTCAGCAGCCTGCTTGCAGCCTGGTGATTCAGTTCAACTCCTGTGCGTTAATTTGCACTAAGCAGAGATGATTTTAGATGGAATTATCACCTATCAACGTAAGAAAATTATTTATATATCATACAATTCAGTGATTTTTATTTGCAAATAGACACAGTCCTCATTATGGACATTTATAGCTGCTGAACGACAATTCACGCCGCTGGCTTCAAAATTTCATATTTCGCCTGGTGATATTTTAGTAATAAAAGCGAGCCGAATAACCCTTTTGTCCTGCATATTCAAAGTTGTTTTATAACAGTGTGTTTTTTAGATCGTAGGTTAAACGCAAGCAAACGATATTTACATAATGCATCTCATTTAATATGCTTTCAGATTGTAACAATGAAGAATCTAAAATGATATTGACCTATCGAAGCACGGACGATATTTATAATTTGACCCGCTTTTATCCACTGGTCATGTCGTCGATCAAGTTAATTGAAGAATATTCTGGCGTAAATTGCTCTGTGCTCGAGGTTGTACTTGCACAGGTGCCAGATATTCCAGGACTTCCTGAAGAGAGTGCTGCAGTCAAGCTAACCGTTGCTTACATCCAAAAAGACGAAGGGGATGAAAATTATACTCTCAGAGAGAGGGTCGCAGGAGTTTATGTCTTTCCTGCATATCCTAGATTCGAGACTCTCCGCTATGTGAATCACATATACGACCTCGAAGAACCCTCAGAGTAAATTCTGCAAGCCTAAATCTGATAATAGTATATTGAAATAGCACTACATTACACTTTGATTGCTTTTAATATTATATACCTGGCGATTTTATTTTATTATTCTGTAATTAATCATGTATTTTGCGCATAAATATACATTTTTTAAAATAAATTAATAGAGATTTTGATCATTTTTATGGCTTATTTGTTCTTGCTTGCGATATTGATAGCGCTAAAATAAATAGGAGTGTTTGTGAATGCGCCATTTAGAGCCTGCGATCACCGTCCAATGGCGAATTTAGCACTTGAAAGGCCCTTGGCGCAATTTAAATTTAAGGTCCCCCTAGATTTAAGTTTTCAGTTTGCGTAGATATGCGCGGTTTCCTATTACGATTTCAATATGACCCTAATAAGACTTAGATTTTCAATTGAAGGTTGATATTTCAACCATGATTTCTACATGCCGCGTAAAAATAAAACCGTGTATTTCAAAGAATGAGCATTCATTTCTATAGCCTATAGGTAAATCCGCCACTATCACCGTCTCTCCCTAAATGAAAATTTAAACATTTACCACTTGCATTACAATTTAAATGTCGATAGGCGTGCACAATTCGCATTTTTTATATGATGCTAATAATAAAATCTGGATATAAACAATTTAAATTAACATATAACTAATTTGTGACACCAAAAAGCGATGCATTATAAATATCAGCTTTTAAAGCTCTCACACTTTCAAAAATAATATTATGATTGTTTTCAAATTTTTAAAAATAGAATTTGACGCAAATTTGTAGTATTTTATTTTGCGGCATAATTTTTAATCTGAAACGCGCAGGCGTTCAATTTAAAATCCGGACTAAAAAAATAGTATTTCAAGTAAAATTTATGCACAGCGTTATTAAAATAATTATATTACGATTAAAAATAGCTTAAAAATATTTTTATTTAAAAGTGGCGCAAAGCTAGCACGTTTTAACGCGAATATTAAATTGATAACAAAGTCGATTTTTAAGTAGCAGCAACACCGGCTGCTGCGAGTTGCTCCGGCCGACCATTGTGTCAGTTTCCTGGCGCTGCGCCCCGGATGCGGATTATTTGCTGTTAGTCGCATGTTAGCTAGCGCACGGCAAATCATGTAGGTAAAGGCGCTCCTGTGCTACAACAGGGCGCTATATTTTATCGATCAACCAGGGTCGCTTATAATATCATTCGCCTGCACCCGCGGCTCTTGTATCTTCCCCGAAAATATTACAAATCCTCGCTGCACCCAATATGCACGACGCCCCATTTATTAATCTATCCACTCCACTTTCATTTAAAAACAATTTCCTTTTGACATTTTCGCAAAATATGTTACGACAACACTCGCCTATCCAAGTGTCATAAACACAGGGTGAGCTGTCATACCATTGGCATCAATCATCAATTAAAACTGTTGATCCTTATCATGATCATGAGATGTTGTAAAACAACCCTTAAATTTGCTAACAATTCAGACTTAACCAGTGTTTATTTAGATTACTGCCACCCTGGTTCAAACTGACCAATTTTATTCTACTTAATTAAAAACATCACACAAAAACGATTTGCCACACAGTGAGTTGCTTCATCATTAAAATCTTACAGGAAAAAAAATTACATGACCTAATTTCTAATATTGATTCCGCTATAATATGTGCTTAATTCTAAATATATTCAAATTCATTTTTATCACACAAAAACGACACGTTAATATTATTCTAATATATAATATGACAAGCTTGTAAATTAATGCATAAATAAGTAAAACTAAAATTAGTTTATTTTTAAACTTAAATAGGCTTAAAAGTTATTTGAATGTGTTTACAATTCAGAAAAGTATATTTAACCATACTAAACGTTAAGGTGCTACATAACACATTGTATACATTGAATTTGCATTACACATCATACATTCAAAAGCTATAATTGAAATTAGAAAATACATACATTAGTTGCATAACTTCTCCACATTGATGTATACGCAATTTAATATGCAAAATGTGATGTGGTGATTCAAATCAAAGTATTAATCAGACTGTACTTCATATCATTGTATTAATGCTATTTTAGAACTAATTATGTTTTGCATTAGATAAAACAAAATTACAGCCACTGTTCGATATATATATCAAAACGAATATTCAAAGAGGGTGACAAAATGTATTTTCTGTTTTGATATAAAATTTGAAATTTCAAATAGAAAGCATTTATATCTAAAATTGTGCAATAAATATATTTTTTATGCTAGCATGCAGTATGGTTTTATAATATTTCATATATTTTCTATAAACATGTATTGTAATAATCGCACAGCAATCTAATCATACGCTATTTGAATATTTTTTTTATATTTCATCATTTAACTTAACACTTAAATGTTTTTAATGGCATAACGCCTTTTGCTTAATTAAAAATATTTTTAAGAATCGCAAATACGTATTTTTCTGGCTTATATAGATTCATTTTGTATTAACAAATTTCATAGTTTATCTGATATCCTGATGTTACAAAACATAAAATACACAATCTTACCTCATAAGTTCGTGCTAAATTAATTCGCATTTTTTATAAATGCAATTGTCTTATTTCAAATGTCTTGCACATATACAATTTACAATTTGGGTTTTAGTATTTTTGCTTAACAATCCACTTGAATCACTACCACATCAGGTGAAGTTCTCATCTCACAACTTATCCATGGTAATAGCTTCTGCAATCTGAAAAATATAAGTATAGTTTTCATCCATAGTTTGCCACTATTGTTTAATCTTTAAATTATTATATATATAAATATATTAATGAGACACATTTACAAAAAATATAAATAAATTAACATTGTTTAAGGGACGTTTCTACATTGTTGGGCCTAAAAGTGATTGGTTTTTTAACATTTTTTTTTGCGAAAAGTATTAAACGTAAAATGTTGATATTTAGTATATTAACTGGGTGATCTTTATTGAACAGTATACATAAATATAAAGTATAGTAGTGGCTTGATCCTGGTCCTGGACAGGTGATTTGCAGCAAAAAAATTAAAGATATTTTTACTTTGTACAACATTGTTTATTCTTAGACTATAATTAAAAAGAAATATTCGAAAATAAAAAAATAGTGAGCAATCGAAGAAAAGTGTGTGTTTTTATCGACATTTTATTGTAGTTTTTTGTTCATTAAATAAAAGCGTTTGAATATTTTTGGATAATTGTAGCCTATACAATGAAGACGTTTATTATACACGTGCCTGCCAAATTTCATAACGAATTCTCATCTGGGTCATGTGGGAGCACTTCCATGAGCTTGAAAAATGTAGTTTCGGGAAAAAACGCGTTTAAAGTTGAACCGAAATTTATGTGCAAATAAAATGAAAAGTTTCATAGTTACACCTAATCTGCCATTTCGGAAGCATAGAGGATATCTTCCGTTTCTTCAAAAAAGTCTTCTTCAACTGACCTCTTCAGTCTTCGGATCAATCTTGCCTCTTTTGATGCTGTGGAATGTGCAGCGTCAGCTTTTTTCACGCACACCATATCCCTTTTGTTGCCAATTATTTTTGCTTGCGGTCCAATTGTGATGACCGTCATTTACATCATACGCAGCAGGCAGGCAATACCTTCGTTAGTTCGATAGTTTTTTTTTTTCGAGAAAAAATATATTTTGGAGCCAAGCGTGAGAGGGCAGTGTTGAAACATTCGTTATTATTTTGCATATATCCGCCTAAACAGCATTGCAGCAGATCATCTGACGACAGATCTGAATATATAGGATGAAGGAGTTTCTGAAGCTCAGTTGCAAGTGGTTGTTCGTGTTTGAAACCATGTGATTTGAAGGTTTTTGCGTCCGTATCACCTATGTAGTTGGCAAATTTTACAATGTGGAGCTCCTCGGATCGTGTAAACAATTCATACCATTGACTTTCATTTTTCCGGGGCTTCCATATGTGGTTTCTTATGTGGTCAGATCACTCATCTTTTCCCACAACTTTGTTTTAAACATTTTGCCTCTCGGTTTTAACTTTGAAAATCGTTTGTTACTCTTCGAGCTTACAATCATACTGAAGACACTTCTTTAAGCAATTACTTCCATAATAGATCTTTTACAGGGCAATTAAATATTTCAATTAATACAAACAATACAAATTCCTAAAATTTTATTAAAAAGGACGCAATCCTAGCCTGCATTTGTGGCGGTTTATAGCGTCGTGCTGACCTAAGCAAGCGCTCTGAATTTCATTCCTGCTCCAGCTTCTCTTCGTCGGTCTATAACTTTACAATTTTTATTTATATCGAATTTACTGAACGTGTTCTTAAATGTTGGCTGTTTGTGATTCCCGAAAAAAAACATTTTTTTTTCAACCAACAAAATAGAAACATCCCTCAATAAATTTCTAAAACTATTCTTAGCTAAGTTAATGTTAATTCACATGTACACTAATTACATCATTTCAATTTTTATTAAAAATCCATGCTAAATTTTTTGAAAACAACATTCTCTTTATCAGCATTGAAATTTACCGAATCAACCCACTGTGAAGGCGAATACGTTGCTTGAAATTGATGATAAAGTTAATGTTTGCAGTTGTTTTACAACACATAAAAATTGCTGATTATGGTCCTCACATTATTTCCTGATCCTATAAACATTTAATTTTACATCTCCAAAGCAAATAAGCTGAAGGTTTTTTTTTGTAGTACTTTAAATAATGCTATAAAATTTAAAAAAATATATTTATGACCTATTGTGTAAGACTCATTTATGATTGTATGTTCTTTGTATTTAATCTTTGTACAATTAATATTTATGAAACATGTACTTTACAAATAGTTTTTGTACTCAGTAAAAGCCTCCCTTGTTTCGTTTATGCAATATTTAATAATGTATGCAATTTATTGTACTTATTGATAATATTCCAATGGACTATCAAAGGTTGGTGTGATATATATCATTTACTATGCATAAAAATCCATAATTTACATACAGTTGTCGCTGTATTTATGAAACATGTATGACCCAAACCTTGCAATATTAAAATATGAAATTGTATGGAAATATTGAAAATTATTTCAAATGAGGTGGTTATTTCATTATCAAATCATATGTTCATCTATAAGATCATTATATGTACTTTAATACTACTAATTTTTTCAAAAGTGTTTTGAATAACGTAGTATGCAAATATTGTATTATAAAAATGACTTAATTGTAAGGTATTTAAAACTTGTCAATTCTTATACATTTCATTGAACTTTTTAGCATCAATAAAAAGAAAAATATGCAAATTACATAGTATAAATTTTGATGATAATTTTTAACGTGGAACTGTTTTAACATTAGCAGTTTTATATATTTAAAATATTTATGCAATGTAGTAAAACATGGAATTCAAGATTTTAAATAATAAAAGTTTCTTCGTTGCAAATGCAAATTCTTTACATTTAAAAGTTCCTTACATAAATAATAATGCGTTAAATTTGAATGAATTATTAAGTAAGCTTATTGAATGAGAACTAAAGTACTTCATTTTTGATTGATAAACTGATATTACAAGCTGTGAATTTATTACGTTTAAATAATATATGTAATTTTGTTAGGATCGATTATAAGTTGTTCATTACATTTCTCTCATTTTCACCTTTTTAACATAACACACATTAAAATATACATTACATTTAAAATACAATTATCTTGAATTATGAAATATTATTTTGCGCTGTAATATTTTTTCAATGTAATACGCTACTGTTATTATATATATTGTGAATACTTTTGATTCATTGGATGACAAATTGGATCATATTATTACTGTTATAAAAAAAAATCAAATTGCCCATGAAAAGATATAATGTAAAAGCATATAGCAAACATTTTTATACAACATGATTTAAATAATGCATACGGAACAACAAGTATCGAATCAATAATTGTCAATTTCAACATTTTTTTAAAACACATCTATTTACTAACAAAATCCAGAGTAGTTTTTTATTGTCTCACGAGGAAACTCCCTATCGGGACAGTCGCGAAAGCGCCTGTCATTACGTTCATTCAGGAGACCCGCTTGGTGAGTGTCATAAATGTAACTCATGTTTTGCTACCTTTTACCCTACATTTTTGTTTCTTATGGTATTTTATAAAACAATTTTTAAGGTGCATTCTTGGCTTGTCGGGGCAAGTGTCAAAGTAGTACACAGTTTGTCGCCTTTGGCCAGACCTGGTTCATTGGGAACAAACCTTGCAATTTATTTTTCGTCCAATCAAAATAACATGCAGCTTCCCATTTAGGCGGATGCCTTCAGAATTGCTCTGCGAAATAGAAGCTGTGTTGTCTTTCACCGGATACAAACGGTATTCTTGTGGAGATTTCTTCGCATTCTGTGCACATTGTCCATTCTAAAAGTTCAATCTCTTCTGTACAATCACTATGGCTTTCATATTAACTATCCATTATTCGGATTTTTCGTCTTCTTACACCTATAGCGTCGGTACTATCTTCATCACTTCCTTTTTCGTTCCCATGGACAAGCTGGCTATGTAGAGATGTAATTTCGTTGGTTATCGCCGAAAAATTGAACTCATCTTCACTAGAAGTAATTCATTGTGTTCCACGCTTATTAGGCTCAGTAACATTGAGAGAAATATTCTGATTGCTAAGAAAGTTGTTCTTGAACTAACGTCGAAGGCAGAGTCTGACCAGTGGTCGTGAGTGTTTTTGAGATAAGACATCTTTATAGCCATATAATACATTGTGTCTATCGACACCTCATAACATGATCCACAAAAGGCCAGGAGTAAACTCAATTTACCCCATCGATCTGAGTCCGCATCACATGCAGTGGTTCCTGAAAGGCAACGCTCAAGTGCAAAGGATTAATATCGAGCAAATGAGGAGGTAAATGTATAATGCAGACGAAATAGATGTAACCCCTTCCTGTGAATGGATATTCAAGAGGCCCATGTATGTGGGTCAGGTTTAATGAGTGATCATGCTTATCATATACGTAAAAAAAAAAATTCAAGCGTATTCAAAAATGATACCATATGTCGATAGATCAGTCGGCTTAAACATATATTTGTGTGAAAAAATTTCCACTTAAAATGGCATTAATATATGTCTCTAGTCAAATCAAAAGGACCAAACAGTTGACCGCAATCATCAATGTGTTATCTGTGTGTTAACATAAAACTAATTTTTAACACAATCATAAAAACCTTGTCATTTTATCAGTTGACTTTCCAAAACATTGGAGAAGTATTTTTTGTCTCAAAAAATTATTTTAATATATATCCCAAGTGCCAGACTTATCCAAGATTTACCTCGGATCTCAAAAATTCGAGTAATTTAAAGGATTCAAGAAATTGCTTAAAGAATATTATAGGCCCAATTTATTTGTAATATGTTATTAACTTTGGAGGCGAGTAATGGCATAAAGCCATCATCATAAGTTATACGGCTTGATTGCTGTGATTATACTGATCGATTAATGTAACTATTAGGCTGTTATTATTTAAAGATTATGTTTAACATACAGTTTTTTTTATCATATGTTGATTTCAAGAATCAAAGTTTATTCAAGAAGCATTACAGACTTAAATGTAAATTGAGTTTTATTTAGATATCGATACAATTTTGTTGTTATTTGCCTAAATTTTAAAATTGCTTTCGTCGCATCCTAACTATCGTGTTGTATAATATTGTTTAAATTATAACTAGAATTCTAGAAATTAAGATGTCTCTTTGAAAACACAATCTTTTCAAACAATAATACTAATTTGTATATGAATATTATGGCATATTTGATTTTCCTGTTTCTGTTAAAAGTCTATGTTTTTTATGCATAAATATCTTTGAGAAATTATCAAAGTCAATATTTTAAAAGTTACTGTTACACTGTTAAAAGCAATATTTTTATCTATAAAATGAATATTTAATAATTCTTTCTTTAAATCACTATTAAAAAAAATTGAGAAAATCATGCCAGCTCATCGTCCGTGAGATTTCTAAATCAAGACTTCAATCATTATTTGGTAAGTAATAAAAGAATTTTATTATTATTTATTTTTGTTCGCTTTTAACGTGTCTCGTGCCAAGCATATTTTTAAAAAATCACCCATTGTCCCTTCATACAAATTTTGTTATATAGGGACGATAAATCATAGCAAATTTTATACTTGTATACAACCTTGTTTAGGTTGGCAGACACCACTGGTTGCCATGGCATGTGTGCTTTAAATATAGATTACAAACAATAGCCGTACATTGTGATTTATATTTTCGTAGAATGGAAGAAGAGAGTATACATCGCGAAAGATAAGGGATTAAAAACATTATCTCGGAACAATGATCAAGTACAAGGAGGATTCAAATATAACCTGGAATTTTATGTGTGTGTAGAAAGTGACGTGATCAAGAAGCTTCTGATCCAATGAAATAAATGTATAGGAACTATGTAGAAAAATAAGATACTCCAATTGTATTTTTATATATCACTAAAATATTGTAAAATTTGTATATTTTAATCCCCCTCGTATATTCAAAAAAAAATGTTCTGGTATGCATTTTATGGAGTAGAACTGTGGCAGTCATATATCATGTTAAGATTCCGTTAACCTTTCCCTTACGATGCTACGTATGTAGTAGGCCATATGACATTTTAAAACCCCGTATTTATTATATTTCATATCGATATTCGATAATATAAGGAGGACCGGTAAGAAATCAAAAATAATTATTGTTTAAAAAAACTTTTATTTAAAAAAAAACTTTTGAATTTGGATTTTCACATCGTCGAAAGTGATGAAACTTTCATTTCGAAGGGTGTGCTCCAATGATTTAAAAAGGTGATAATCAGAGGGAGTTATATCAGAAGAATAGGGGGGGTGAGGTAAAAGTCCAATTCCAAGTTGCATTATTTTTTCCTGGGTGGCTTGCGGAATGCGGTCGGGCATTCTCGGTTTGTTATTAACTAAAAGTGAATGTTTTTTCGCAGTTCATTTTTCATTTTCTCCAATTGTTGGCAATACAACGTTGCAGTAATTGTCTCACCAGGTTTTAATAGTTCAAAGTAGACTAAGCCGTCGATATCCCACCACACACACACACAGAAGAACTTTTTTTAAGGTCCTAACCTAAATATTTTGATTTCTTTCTGGTCATCCTAATATATTTATATATAAGATATTAATTTAAAAAAAAGGGTATTTGATCGCGTTTAAGTTATTTTTTTATTATACATATATCAATATAGATAGTATATTGAGATTCAATATAGTAATGTTTTAAAAATTCCCATTATTACAATTTTACTACAAGTCGACTCAGTGTAGTAAATGCACCATAGTAAAGGAAAGGTTAACAAGTGATTGATCGATGACATGGTGTATTGGTAAGAATCAATGGCAGTCACTGGTGGATGCTACGGCACGATACATGTTAAAATATCATTACTATCATATAACTAGCCATTTATTAGTGACATGATACTGAAAATGTGTCCTAGTCAAATTAAATATATTTATCATAATTTCACTTTTTAAATGGGAAATAATTCAGTATTATAATACAAAAGTGGCTCACACAGCCCTATAAGGCCCGATCCATACTATGGTGCCGTTAACGGTTCGATCTTGATCTTGGTCCGGTCAAATATTCTCATACAAGAAACGGAATTGGAACGATCCGATAGTGTGAATACTCTGATTGTTTCTTGTGTAAGAATATTTGATCAGACTGGGATCGGAGTGAGATCAAACCGTCAACGGCACCATAGTGTAGATCGGGCCTAAGAGTGCTCCGGCCACTGGCAGTTAGGGAACACAAAACATAAATTATAGTAAAAATAAAATATATTGTGTAAGAACTGTCGCGATCAGGGAATGAACATTTTTGTAAACTCAATACGATCTTTGGTTTCATATTTTTACTCTTATAATTTAAGGTTTATTTTAGTAATTGAAAAAAAATTGTTTCTTAGCTATATATTTTTAATTAGCTTGATATTCTGATTAGTTGCGTGGAAGATTTCACTAATTTTTGGTCCTCTGGTGGCTGAATTGATAATGATTTTTTAAATGCTATAAAAATAGTAGTATAGTGGTAATGTAATTTATTAGATACAAATATAAATATAAAAATACTCACTGTAGAAACTTGTCGAAGTAAACTTTCTTTTCATTGTATGTTTTCAAAATATTCAATGAGTCTTCATATCATCAGAACTAAAAATATTATCTTTTAGTGTGGTGATAGTGATTCAAGCAAATTTCAGTACTTTTTCTGATGCATTCTATAACCTGTAAAAAATACATATTTCGTTTAAAATCATATTACGTTTTATAATTGATGTATGTTCAAATATGATATTAGTTTTAAATTTTTTCAGCTCCAGTGAATGTCAACTTCTTGAATAAATAACATCATAAAAATCTTGGTAAGAAAACTATATTATACATATTGTATTTTTATGTTGTATGCAAAATTAGTTTAAGAATATTTTAAAATTAGTCGGACGACAATATTAAGTATATAGGAATTAGGTGATAGAAAATGAAATGTTTATATATTTTATCTCGAATAATATTCCTACAAATACCACATAATATAAAAAAAATTGTTACCTTTGTAATTTTAATTTGTTGAATTAAGTAACTCCAGGATATCGAGATATAGTTAAAGCTGCTTTGTGGAAATTAAAGATAAGTTGATTGTTCATTGTTTGAATTGACTCTTCTGTTATGGAAATTGAGAGATCGGATAAAACAATTGTGGTGACAGTACAAACCAGAAGAGGTGTCTGATCTGCCAGAACTACTGTGTGCGCTCTTTAAACTATCTGAACTTTCTGTACTGTCTATTCTTCTTTTCGCTTGAATTATTTTATTTATTAAATCTTTATAATGAGTATGTAGAAAATCATTTATACTTTCATCTGGATCCTTAACATTAATCTCATTAATAATTTTAAGCAATTCTATCATGAGTTTATTTAAAGGTTTTTCATTGTAAATATGAGTGCTCGTAAAAAAAGGTGTAAAACCTTTCCAAATTCTTTTATGACTGCTTTCTTTCACGTCGAACCATGCGTAAATGATTATTGGCATTGCATCGACAATATTAAAATTTTTCCAAAAATCCTTAAGTGTTGAAGACTCATTTTGCATAGTTGTGATAGCTTTACTGAAAGTTCGTTTGAGATAAAAGCATTTCATTAAAATTGATACATCCTTTATCATTGATGGCAACATAGAAGGAAGGTTTGGAGACAGAAACATTACTTGGACATTTGGACAAGTTTCGGAATTTATGTAGGAGTAACATGGAGTATACTCTAAAATAAGTAGTATTTTAAACATGATCTTATTATTTTTACAATATCGGTTGGCTTCTGGAACGAAACACCTTAAATACCAACTCTTAAAAAGTGGTGCACTGATGCAAGCTTTGGCGTTGGATCTCCAATATATTGGTAAATAAGATTTACGGTAGCCTTGGAGTGCTATAGGATTTTCAGTATTGTGGACTAACATCGGCTTAAGCTTAAAATCTCCAGCAGCATTATCACACATTAATAGAGATATTTTATTTTTAGCTGCTTTATGTATTGGTAACAAGTTCTTATCTAAATTATTAGTTGATGGTATTTGCTTCCAATAAAGCTCAGTTTCAAAAACACTGAAAACCTGTTGAGAGCTATATTTACCGTCAACAATAGCTTTAGACAACACATATGTTATCTCGTTTATTGTTTCAAAATGAGAATTAGGTCCCCCAAGATTCATTTTAAAATCTTCAAGGTTATTTGCACTCTGCACTGCACGTTCTTAAACCAATCAATGCTTGGCTGGAATGTTACATTGATACAAGTCATTTTATATTAGTCTTATTTGCTATGAATATTTTCATTGTGAAATTTTGAATTAAACAAATTTGTAGGGTTGCAAACATTATATTAATAAAATATCAATTCAGTTTGCAAGAAATTCTTCCGTTTCAGTTGTAAGTTTGCTTTGCTTTTGTTCAGCCAGCTGTACTAACTCTGCGGTGTTTTTTATATGATGGTCTTGATTTTATTATTGAGGAAATCTCTTGCATCTATTGGAGATATATTCAACTTTGTAAAGATATCATAGTTCACCATTCCATTTGTATTATATTTGATTATTTCAGTCTCCTTTTCTAATGTCATAAACTTATTCTTCTGGGACGTCTGGGTCGTTTTCTTGAATGGTATGGCTTTCAGAATAACATACACTCAATTATATTTCATGAATGCCAGATATAATAGCAAACTGGTATTCAGCTTCAATTTCATTCTGAAAAAAAAACAAATTTTATTTAAGACAAATGTATTCAATGAAATAGAAATTTTACAGAAAAATAATAATAATGGAGATTTATATTAACACTTTGTATACAGGTCTGGTTTGATGGGTGATATTTCAAGGCTATTCAAAAAGGATACCATTTGTCGATAGATCGGAAAAGATTTTTACTCAAAATAGCATTATTAGATGTCTCTAATCAAATCAAAAGGACTGAGACTATAGTCTCCCGCACTCGGCAAATGGCACGCAGAGGACTGTAATCTTCGTCTACTGCATACAATGTGTTAAAAACATAACTAACTTTTTTTCTTTATAAATAATATTTCTTTTATAATTAATCTATATATATAAATGAATATTTGTGATCTGTCTGTTAGTTTGTCCCGTATAAAGAAACTTATATGTATCATTCATCCGATTGTGATGAAACTTTGGGGAGTTGTGAACATTTTTTAATTGGTACAAGCATTGTTTGTGTTTATTGTATGCACTATGTTGGAATATATTTATTTGGTGGTTGCTAAAAAGTGTTTGGTCTTCGGTGGACTATCCTGGGACACAATACGTTTATATACTTGGATAGTTGGTATGGTTATGTGACTAAAAAATTGCATGAACCTACATTTCAAAGTAGTTGGCATCAGGGAACAACATGAAACAATATAATGTTACGTATTAATCTGCCGTGTCCACCCCGTCCATATTTTTAATGTAATCTAAAATGACTACTGGCTTGTTTATTAGCTCATCTTGATTGGATTGGTATGGGGTAGTCCTTGTTATTCTTCTTATTGATTGTGAAATTAACGTATGTTTTGTACTGAGCATTGTGACTATTATTTTATCTCGCCGAGCTAATACTAAAGTATCTTGTTTTCTGTATGCTATCTTTCATCCCACAGCTAATCTTGGTTTTTTTTATATGATTAGGAAACCCTTTCTGTAGATTATTATCATGACAGTGAGAAAACATTTCCTTTTTAAGAGTTCTCCATCAAGGGTTGGATTACTGTAAAACTTATCCGTAAATATATGATAGCCTTTTATGTCTTAGTTCGATTTAGATTATTAAAAAGGTGTAGAATGAAAAACGGATAAAACGTAAAAAGTATACGTACTATCAAAATAATATTGAATTACTGGACACAAATAATTTTCAAGATGTTCACTGTGCCACAACTCAACGCAGACGGTTGTTTTATGCTCTTTATCTGCACCGATTCAATTCCCCTGAACCAATCATTTTTCAGATGAAAAATTAATGGTCAGACAATAAGACGGTATTTTTAGAGTATTCACTTGATTTTTATACAGTAGAACCTCTATTATCCGGACCTCGATTATTCGGATTTTCGATTATCTGGATTGTTAAAAAAAAAATACAATTTGCTGAATAATTGGAGAATTGTGTTCACTTTTGCTCACGTGTACAAATACACTCACAAAATAATGAAAACACAGTTATCAGTTTCATCGTAGCAGATAGTTGGATTTCATTAACCTTTTTGTTAGTGAGCAAATTTAAAATCGATGAAGTCGTTGATGTCATAATCGCTTTACACCGATTACTTTCTGTCAGCTCCTAATCAGCGTAAGACAATCTTCAATTCGAGGCAGAGTCAATTGTAAATGAACACTTGATAGTGCATACAAGACCACTTCATTTCTTTACATAAACAATGCACAAAAAATCGATTCAAGTGCTCCTCCTTTAGAAGGAAATGATAATTGGACAAAGACTCATTCAACACGCAGCGAAGAACAGCAAGCAGTTAAATAAACAAACACTCTCGATAACACACAATATTCGGTCGTTTCTTTGCGTAAAAAAATAACACACTTGAAATCGAAATCATTATAAGTGGATAAATTTGGGCTTAACAATCTATACAATCATGGGAGAAAGCTCTCCGTCTCAGTCTCCTGAACTGCGCTAAGTTATCTCTGTCTCTGTCCGCCTCGGAGCTACAATGCACAAGAGTCCTCTTTCTGAATAGTGAAAGTCATATCGAAGACCCTTCGATAATACTCCTTAAAAGGTTAAAGGTATCAACTTTGAAAAATTCATGGAACAAAATCTTGAAAAGACCATTAGTATGTTCCAGTAAAGCGGTAGAACCTAATATAGAAGATATTGTGGAAGCATTAGCATAAATTTCTACAAATTTCAAAGTGCTGAATGCGACGAAGAAGATGTAACTGACTGGTTAAATTGCGATGCAAAATCTTTCAAACTGTGTTATATAAAGCGTGTTGTAAAAAACATGCCACAATTTATGTAAACGTGTTGTATAAAACCGTGTTATACGAGGCCCACGTGTATACTGATAAATTAATAATACATGTATTTATAAATAATATCAATAATCTTGGAGTAATATAGGAGCTGTGACTGTTGACCACATTTTTAAAAATGTCAAAATGATTGGTAAATAGTCCCATAAAAATATTGCTAAAAGTCACCTAAATATGTATATATATTAAGGTGTCCCATAAGTTTCTTTCGTTTTCATAGTAAAAAATAAATAAACAATAATTTGTATTACATCAAATTTATTGAATAATATATGATCCATTCTGTTCTATTACCTTTTTCCATCTCCAGAAGCCTCATAATGCCTTCTTGCCAAAATTTACCAGGTTTGTTGGCAAAATATTGATCAAGGTACATTTTTATATAATTTTTTGAATTCAAATTTTTACCATGTAAAGAATTTTTCAATGAAAGAAATAAATAATAATCTGAAGGAGCCATTGCTCCGGACATTGTCCGGAGAGTATGGAGGATGAGGTAAAATATCCCAGTCAAATGATAATAATTTATTTCTGACGAGCAAAGACACATGAGGTCTGGCGTTATCGTGATGAAAAACAATGCCTCGTCTGTTCGCTAATTTTGGCCGTTTTCTGGCAATTGCATCCTTTAGATTGTCTAGTTGGTAACAATGTTTTGTTGAATTGATCGTTTCACCTTGCTGAAGTAGCTCATAATAAACTACCCCCTTCCAGTCCCACCAAATGCATAGCAAAACTTTTTTTGGATGTAGGCCAGGTTTAGCTACAGTTAAAGCTTCTGTACCCTTGGTCCAAGGGCGTTTACATTGGATATTCTCATAGAGTATCCAACTTTCATCTCCAGTGATGTCTCTTCAAAAAAGGTTGGCTATTATGTCGTTGGAGAAGAAGATCGCATTTTGAAATACGCTGAAGTTTATTTGAGTCAGTTAGTTCATGAGGAAGCCACACATCTGTACGATTGATGTAGCTCAATTTTGTCAGATGATTATGGACAGATATTCGTGGAATTTCTAACTTGTTAACTATTTCGCGAACGGTATATCGCGGGTTTTCTTCAATCATGGCTATGATTAGATCTGTGTTCATTTGCGATAGAAACTTATGGGACAGCCTAATATGATATAAACGAGATGGATGTTTTTAAGAGAGATATTTCGAACAAAATATTTTTGTTAAATATTTACAGAAAATATTATAAGAAGATCTATTTTGACTAATATTCCAGCAAGAAATGTTTGTTTGAAAAATTAAGTTTCAAGAACGACCTAAAATGTTGTGATGGGATCCGTGGACTACATAAGTTTATGAAATGATAGTCTAAAACATAAAACTATCAATTTCAAAGCTTATTTTTAAAGAGTTGATTTAAAAAAATTATTAAAATAGTAAAAATATCCATGAGAATCTAGAAACTAGGACCAATTCAGTAGATCACTATCAATAGACTGAGATATAAATTTAATGCCTGTTGTATAAATTTCAGATTTGAGTCTTGTCTTCGATCATGTCTACTATTTTGACTACTCATTACTTGAATTCTTCTATGGCTTATAATCTTTGGGTGAGTATTTTTTCCCATTTTCTATTTATTTGTAGTCATATTAGATTAATATTTATATATTCGGGTGGCAGTACCTAGTATCAACGGTTGGCAAAAACATGATACCACATATATTAATCCTTTCCACTCGTTTTTTTTTTCAGGATATGGATAGTGTCGGCTTGTAATTCACTGTGCGGGTTTTTCAGGCTTCATACTGGAAATTTAAAATTAAATAATTGTTATAAAAATAATAATGAATAATATATGTTTAAGCACGAGTTAAAAATTTTGGCGTCATAATGTTAACAAACAAGTGTAAGTCGATATTCATTTGGCGATATAATATCAATTTACAAGTGGAAAGGGTTAAAATAATTAGGCTTCCTTTCTTAAACATACAAACTAAATATTTTTTATTATTCATTTTATATTAAGGTTTATTAAGGATGCAAATACAATCTCAATGATGTTTATTTACATTCTGGTATTTTGTCCACATCCATGGATAGTGATATTATTCTTGTTTTTTTAAATTTTATTTTACTTTATCAACTTGGATAGACTAACTGTATCATTGTGAATGTAGAAAATTAATATTTATAAGAACAAAAATATCCTGGAAAATAATATTGTCAAACGACGGTGAGAATTTAGACAAAAACCTTGAATTTTTAAAACCAAAATTGAAATGCAGTTTTGTCTTGTTCGTTGTTAAAATTTTTAGTAGTAAAATCAGTGAAAATCACACTGTGGCTCGAATGTGTTTACTAGAATCGAATGTACATATTTATTAATACAAATACCTGTCTTGCATATGCATACCAGCTGAACACGTGAGTATTTGTACCTGTCCCACTCATGAAGAGTTAACATTAATTTTCAATAATAATAGATACATTTAATACACCGAATGCTACTTTGTTATATGATTCAAAACACTTGCTATAAATTATCCCGCCTTTTATTTTAAGCAGATTTTTAACACTAACCACTCTAGTAAAACCTCAGAAGACCTTGAGGATTGATGAATGTGCAAACGAATGTCGATTGATGGCAATAGATTAAAATAATGGGTAATAAAAAGGGATTTAGAGTCGCCATTGAAATATCACAAACTGCTTGTAATGGGGTTAATATTTATACAGGGATGCTGAAACTATGACTTGTGGGTCAGTGTCTGGGTTTTTCAAATGACACGCGTTGAGTATAAACATTTTTTATATCATTGTTTCTAACTTTATAAAGATTTATAAAGTTAGAAACAAAAAAGTGTCCACTGTTAAGTAATTTTGATATAAATTTCTTTTCTAGCACAGCTTCATCCGCATATTCTTTTTTATATGTATTCTTCATACTGTGTGAAAATGAAACCATGTATTTTTACATCATAAGATGCAGAATTACTAAATAATCAATGCAATTTGATGGAAAAAAACAATGAAGATTTGCTATAAGTTACAATTAATATGGTATATATAAAAAGTGCGAATTTTTTTAAAAAACGTGCGGTCCCATATGAATGTTTTACTGTTTTTTTTTTTTTGCTGTCTATAAGGTGTTAAGAGACATGAATGTCTATTGAATTAGATGCTATGTAGGAAAACACGTCTTTTCAACCCTACTCATGAACATGTATTTAAAAAAAGAATGAATATACTAGGCATGTTCAGAAAGTAAATGTACTAGATTTTTATATTGTTAGAAAAAGTGTATTTGAAAAACTTATTGACTATTTTTCCATATAATCGCCATCCCTTTCAATGCATGTGATGAGCCATAGCACAAACTTCTTTATGCTCTCAATGAAGAATTTTCCCGGCAGCTCCTTCCTCCCTTTCATGAAAATTTAATTCCACCCATGTGTGCCTTCAGGGAGGTTAAAAGATGGTAAACTGAAAGTGCCAAGTCAGGGGAATACGGAGGATGATTCAAAACATCCCGACCAAACATGTCCGAGATCTGGCTGTGTAAGGACGGTTATTGTGGTATAACAAGCACACACCTCTCGTCAACACTCTCATTTTGTTTTGAATGCTCCTTTGGAGGGTGTTTTATCTTTAGTTATAATAGAGCTCAGAAAATCCTCGCTTTCCAATTCGAGTCGCTCAAGAAACTCATGGGTAATATTGACCTGCTTGCACTTGGCTGGATTTCTTACAGACATCATTTACGCAACTGAATATTACAACGTAAGTTTATATACTACCATGTTCCTGCGATGCTCGCTCTGTCAGGAGATCACCCTCTACCATTCAGTATTGCCAACCCTCAAATAACCACAGCCCATTATGGCCACAGTACATTTACTTTATGAATGTGCCTCGTAATTTGACACTTCTCAAAAAATGAGTTACTAGTCCTACTGCTTACTTATAAGGCTACCTACAGATCCTGTGCGAATCGAATTCTAAAACTAAATAATTTCAAAAGAACAGCGATGCGAAATATAATGAATTATTTGGATAAAAGCTTTGATCTGGCTAACCATTAAAATTTTCGAATTGTTTGAAGAATTCAAATTCCGATTATACTAATGTCAATTCAGGGCTATCTTCTCATGGAGAATTTTCGGAGGATGATAAATTCATAACACTTGACTCAAAATTCTTTCACTTTATTCAGCATTGTTAGGATCATTAAAATCTCCTTTGCTGTCTCTTTCATTTTCATTAGGAAGATGGTCTTTGAAAGTTTCTTTGAAAAATGTATCTCTTTTTTTATACATTTTATAATGATCACAATAAGAAAAAAAAACACAAAAAAAGGATTTAAATTCAGTAAATTACAAATGTTATTTAAAATTATACATAGTAATTTTACCATACAGCACGAAGTTAAAATTGACAAATTGCATTAGAATAGATGAAACATGAAAGTGTAATTGGACATGGCTAGAAAAGGTTCTACAATCTGGGCTATTTCAGGTAGGCTGACATTTGTGTGCATAAAAAGTATATCTTTTGAAAAGAAAAATATATACATACAAAAGTTAAACTGTCATTTTGACTTAAAAAAGTATTTGTGAGCAAGTTTTGATTTCCGAACTAGTCGATATTAGGCAAGCCTCAATTTTGACAAAATCCAAATGCCAAATATAAACAATGTCTACAGATGGCACAAAAGGTTGCACTCATAATAAATAAACGTTTTTGTTCTGTATAAGATATACACAGAGTTCGACAGGAAAACTTCCTTATTTGAAACGCGTGCCCTGAAGTGACAGTTATTCCGAGAAGGATTGGTTGGCATTCATTCGAAAGTGCAAGATCTAATGTTTTCCGTCAGGTTAACTAATCAGCAGTGGACGAGGAAAGTGTTATTAGAGTCGTTTTTAAAATTATGAAATGAATCCTCCATTTTCCCATGTGCGATTTGCCTTTTTTTACAAGATATTTCCGGAATACATTCACTGTATTGCGCGCAGAATTAGGCTTAGTTTTATTTTTGACTAATATGCTATATTTGTTAGTGAGTTATCAAGTCGGCTAAAAATACTAGGGTCCTTACTATTATTACCATTAACTCTTTGGGATCCAAGAATTTTTCATAAAAGTTCCCACCAACTCCAAGCCATTTTTTGCATATTTCTAAAAAATATGTTTGTTGCATAAAATGAAAAAATTGGGGGTTTATGAATAAAAAAATAATATTTGGTTATGCAGGATGTTTATTAACACTTTGCTGACCGCTAATGATTTCCTAAAACTTATACCTGGGACCGGGCGAATTTCAGGATTATTCCGAGAAATCTTATGTTTTTTTTAAATTGATATAACTTCGAAACCAGTTGGTGTAAATTAATAAATTTTTTAGCTTCGTCTCCGGGATACTCATAAGTATAAGGAAACGTTACTAAATCATTGGTACTGAACCTTGGGTTTGTGTAAGAGAGAAGTATTTGAAAAAAAAAAAAAAAAAAAACTATTATTTTCACAATTTTTTTGAATTAAAAAACAATTAACAAGTTATAATCAAATTTATTCATAAACTTAGTTGAGTTTGTCCATATCAAGGTCATTCAGTGATTCTCAATTGGCAAATTAATCGCCATCTAAAATATATCGTAAAATAAATGCTGATTGTGATATTTTTCTATTCAATAATAGTTACCGATATTTGTTAAATTCTTTCGAAGACAGGAAACAATAAATAATGTTGTCCTTTGTAATTGCATTTCAAAAGATCTGCCCCTTTCACATTTTTTAAGGGATATATTGTTAAAAAGGTTTCCTTTTATTCTTGGTGTTTCATTTATGATGATGCTTATGAACATATTTCTAGAAACAACAATACACGCCAAAAATGATATATTTTTAAATACTTTATAAAATATAAAGCTTTTGTTTACTTCATTGGAAATATGTTATGTGATGTTGGAAAGCGTGACAAATTATATAGCAATATCTATTTTAGTTGTATACTATAAGAACAATAAAATGTGTTATAATGTATCATAAAATATATTTGACAGTTATGGGTGTCCACTGAGTAATTGATTACATTATACAAATTATATAATAAATGCGGAATATATAAAATCGTAAGTTTATCTGCAAAACTCAAAACAATAATGAAGGAAGACCGATTGATTCTCATTTTCGCGTTTTGTTTGATAATTTAAATAATTATTATCGTATGAAATAGCTAAACTGTTATTTATATATTTTATGCGACGTAACATGGGAAAAGATGTAAACACTCACCTAGGAAAATCTCGAGTCCACACAAAACTATTATTATTTAAAACTAATTTTTGTTTATGTTTTCAATTGTTATAATTACACTTAACTCTACACATATGCATACAAATTTACTTTTTTTTAGCACTAATTTTTCAACACTAAATTTTAAATTTGCTTATCACTAAAATTGAAATTGTTCAATATTTTTTCAAAGTGTGATATTTTTGAAAACATTCGCCAACATGTAAAGGGATTTTACAAGTTTTACACATAAATGCACACGGTCGTCTTTTTTTGTGAGTTGCACATACACGGCAATTTCTTCTCAAGGGTTTATTAGATTGTTCACTGATAATTTTTATTATTTCATGATCTTTCAATGAGCCTGAGAGTCGATCTGGAGCATCAAATCGGGGACATCTTGGATGAGATGTAGAAGGTTCATTACCTTCTACTATTTCTTCTGTATCATCTGTATCTCCCAACCAGGCCTCCGCAAGTTTCAGGAGAAATCCAGAAAACTTGATTTTATTTGTCGGGTTTAATAATTGGAATATTTTGAACGAATTTAAAAATGCGCAATTGAACAGATACATGGTGACTTTTTTAGTCCACTTATTGGTTTTTTTAAAAATTGGGTAATAAGATAAATATTGATCCGCTAGATCTACCCCACTCATATAGTTATTATAATCCAAGATGCATCGTGGTTTTTTAATCGGTAGTCCGGTTTTTCTATCTGTTCTTCCCGTATCGACGACTTCTGCTTGATGGATTGTGGAAATCATTCGCACGTCTCTTTTTTTGTGGGTTTTCCACACTTGAACCAAAACATCACCCTTTCTGCGAAAAATAGATTGGAAAATATTCAGTTTTGGGTTTTTTAAAATATCTGGTATACCCCGGTTTGCACGAATGGTCCCACAAATTCGCGTTTTTAAATTATACAAATAGTTTGCCAATTCTACACTGTTATAAAAATTGTCAGCAAATATATTGTACCATTTATTTAAGTACGGCCTTAGAACTGCGGTTATTGTATCTTTTAAATTCGTCCCAATTCCACAATATAATTTAAAATTACATATGTAACCCGTTTTAGATTCGCAAAGCATTCTATTCAAAATTCCGTATTTGATAATTTTCATCGGATTGTACACTCTAAACTTTAGACGTCCTCGCCATGGTATCATCCCCTCATCTAAAGACAAGTTCTGGGTAGGAGTATATACTTGTTGGAATTTTTTTTGAAAATAATCTATTATATTTTGCACCTTCGCAAGCCGTTCCGAAACTCCTGTTATTAAATCGTTGTCGGAAAAATGCAAAAATGTCAGAATTTGCTTAAATCTATTCCGACTCATTCTTTTTCAGAAATATGGAGTTTCCATTCGCGGATTAGTTGACCAGTATTCGTATAATGAATTTTTGCGTACTAATCCCGTAATTATAATAAGGCCAAAAAATATTTTCAGTTCTCTGACAGTCACATCAAACCATTTTGCTGTATGAGCCACGATTTTATACTTGTCCTTATTTTTCACATAATATTTATTTGTCTCTTCGCTGATTGTTTTAAATATATCATCACCAATAAACAGCGATGCAACACTTTTCACCGATTCACGATTATCTGGATAGATATTGATTCCAGGAGTGGCTTCAAAATTTTGATTATTTCTTGCTGTATCAATTTCTGACCAATCTAAAGGTACATCTGGAGTATCGGGTTCTGAATCAGAAGATTCTTGAAGATTCATTACTCGTGATCGCGGTAAGCGAACTTCTGAGTTCGAAAGCTCATCATCACTGTCACTATCTTCATAATAATCATCAGGTATGTCTGAAAGACAATCTTCGTAATTTTCTTCCAAATGTGATTGATCGTTATCCATTATGAAGGTATTCAAATTTTCACAATAAAGTTATTCAGCTTCCACAAGTTTTTTAAACCAAATTTATCAAAATCTAGAATCACGACGCGAAGTGTCCTATACCGAGAACATAATTCCACTACTATAACCCGAACACTAAGTAATATGTATTATCGAAAATTTGTTGTGCAGTACTGTCTCCTTTCCTCCAATTATGTTATACGATTTGTCCAAATATTTTTTTTGACCATTGGCTTGCATTATTGGACAAGATGCAAACAAAGGCGTGAAGTTTTAATGGTTTAGAAAGCTTACACAATACTCCCCCACCCCAACTGAAGGGCGGATCTAGCAAAATCGTTACAAAAAGCAGAAAAAAAAACCTAAGATCACCCAAATGTCAGAATTCAATTGCACTGCAAGCGCAAGTGTCAAAATGTCTTTATTTTTTTTTATATAAGATATAATAATCATTTTGGTTTTCATTCTCTAATAAAAAGGTAATAGGTGGAATTATGATTGTATTTAGAAAAGAACCGAAAAAAAACCTAAAAAAATGTTGGTTCGGTTCCGGTCCCTGGTATTTACAAGTCGTGTAATATATTACGCGTATTTTTTATATTCGCTTTTTAAACCTTCATACATGCATATATTATACTTATGATATATGTTATGTAGTTTAAAAATGTTTAGAATCGGCTCGGTAAATTTTAATTTTGGTTAAAACCTCAAATAAAATATTGTTTTAGTTTCAATTACGATTGTCCATAGTGTGGAATATATTACGCGTAATTTTTTTAAAATTATATTTTAAAATCTTTATATATATATAAAACAAGCTACATCTCTGAAACAGGTTAAAAATGTTTAGCAGCAGTGCTGTGATTTTTTTAATGTGTGTAGTTCGTCGCGCACAAATCTGTGCGTACGGGCCATTGATCCAAATTTTCGAGGCGCACAGATTTATGCGTACGGTCTTCAATGTGTTAAGTATATTAGGCATTTTATTTGGTTTATTAATTTTTGTAATCATGTAATATATGATATTTTTTGAAGCAATCTTCGGAATGAAGCCTTGATTTTTTTTCGCAAGTGTCACAAAAATATACCGTTTGCTTTCATTCTTTTTCAGTTTCACAGTCTGAACACACCATACAGTCTCTATAATTCCTCCCTGATATACTATAAATAAAATGAGAACATTCATCTAACCGTTGATCGTGATCAGTTGACGACAATTTGGACTTCGTAAAATCGTGAAAGCTACCAATAAATTGCATGAACAATTGTCAGCGAATTTTTTTAAATGATTTATTGGCTTTCTATTTTCTTTGATTTCATATTCCTTGTATAAAATATAAGAGTTTACAATCGATGTTTCAAAACCCCAAAAAAATAACTCCTTCCACCACTTCAGTCTTTCGCATGAAACAATATGATGTTGCGTATTAATCTGCCGTTTCCACTCCGTCCATATTTTTAATGTGATTTTAAATGACTACTGACTTATTTATTAGCTCATCTTGATTAGATTGGTATTGGGTAGACCTTATTCTTCTTCTCATTGATTGGGAAGTTAACGTATACTTTGTACTAAGCATTGGGACTATTATTTTATATCGCCAAGCTAATACTAAAGTATCTTGTTTTCTGTATGCTTTCTTTCATCCCACAGCTAATCTTGGTTTTTTATATGATTAGGAAACCTGTTCTGTAGATCATTATCCTGTCAGTGAGAAAACATTTCCTTTTCTAGAGTTCTCCATCAAGGGTTGGATTTTTGTAAAACTTATCCGTAAATATATGATAGCCTTTTATGCCTTAGTTTGATTTAGATTATTAAAAAGGTGTAGAATGAAAAACGAATAAAACGTAAAAAGTATATGTACTATCAAAATAATATTGAATTACTGGACACAAATAATTTTCAAGATGTTCACTGTGCCATAACTCGACGCAGACGGTTGTTTTATGCTCTTTACCTGCACCGATTCAATTCCACTGAACCAATTATTTTCCATATTCCAGATGACAAATTAATGGTCAGACAATAAGATGGTATTTTCATTGTATTCATTTGATTCTTACATTTAAAAAATACCAAAATCTTATTTGAAGTTCATAAAAATTGTCCGAGAAAAAACCGGCCACATGTAGTGGCCATAGGAGGAAAGGAGATAATCAACTGGATAGCCAACATCTGATCCATTATTATGTGAAAAAGCAATATTTTTAATACGGAATTAAATGAAGATTCCACCTTCAAAGCAAGTTTGGACTAGCTTGAAAAAATCAAAGGACAACATGATATCTGGGAACTTTAAATTCATGGGGAAAAGCTTTCTGCTGATAAACCTTCGGCATACACATTCATTGATACATTGAAACTATTTGTGAAGAAGGAAGGATTCAACTAAGAATTTATATACAATGCTTGTCATTGGAAAATCAAAGAATCCCAAATGCTTTAAAAATATCAAAAGTCTTCCAGTTGAAAAAAGCCTGGATGAACTAGATCGATGAAATGTTTATGATAAAATTTCTTCCACCAAATGGCATATTGGTAATAGAACCGATGGATTAGGGTGTAACAGAAACATTCAAATGCTGACATAGAAATTAGATGCTTCGACGATTATTGCTAACAGATGAAAATGATGAAGAAACAGTTATCAGCTTCCGCAATAAAATTAATTTAAAATATTGTTGATACATCGCAGCAGATAGTTGGAATTCTTTAGATGTGTCAACTTTGAAAATATCATTAATAAGTTACAGTAACGCGATAGAACGTGATATAGGAGACATTGCAAAAGCGATAGCACAACTTTCTATATGTGCTGAATGCGATGAAGATGTAACAAAGTGATTAAATTACAAACGATCCTGCATTCACAATTTTGAATGATGAGGAAATAATTTAAAACATATTTCCCTCAAAAAAACAAAGTTGTGAAGAAGAAAAAGAGATTTGCGAGGGAGGAAATATTGGTCCTACACATTCTGAAGGTTTTCAGTATTTAGATGTCATCAAGAAATGGCTTGAGAACCAAGAAGAGTGTAATTCTGAACAATTCATATATCTTAAAAGTATTCGCAATTTATTATGTGTATGTAAATCCAGACAAATAAAAATTATTCATACGTTCGCTGTCAATTATGATTTTTTTCAATTATCTGGATTTTATACGAACTATAATCGATTATCCGGACTACTTTCATCCCCAATTAGTCGGGATGATCGAGGTTCTACTGTATGTACATTTGGTTCATCCAAGCGCATTTCTATATTTATTTATTAGTATGTGAGCTAGCGTTTACCTTTAACAAATTTTACCATTATATAATTTTAAAACATTACAAAACTACATTCCAAATTTGGTCTTAATATGTTGGATTCAAGCTTTTTGTCCAAATTCTTAGCCGTATTTATTGGGTTAAATAATAATATTACTGCATTGTCTTCCCTGGTCAAAATATGTTCATGATCCAAAAAAAAAAATTGATTGATGAAATTGGAAATGTATCAATAATTTAGAATAGTGACTAATAATAATATAGGAAGGACCTGCTTAGCTTGTTATGTTTTTAAATTACAATGAGGAAAATAAATCACAAATATAGGCGCCCTTTAGCAAAGCCCGTGAAAATTAACAATATCTCATACATTCACTCGCGATGCCGAACTATTTTTCGATTATCCTCAAATTTGGGATCCATGCGCGATCTACTATGGGAGCAGAGCGTAGGTATTTGAGTGTTAAATAATTGATGAAAATTATGGTACCCTAAATTCAAATTCGCATCGTAACGTTCCATCGTATTATTGTCGGGCGTTTGCGATCGATATAGCGTGTGAAACGGAGAAATTGAATCAAGCTCCGTAAATTTTCCAACTTCTGCCTTGTTTTATTATTCGCCCGATTTCCATCTATCTGGACGGTGCTGAAAAATATGTTAATTCTCGTTTCCTGTAAATACCGGATTTGCAAATTCTGTTTGATGATTTCTCATAAATGCGCCGTACCTGGCAGAATACCATATTGTCCCGATTATCTGACCACCTGCTAATAAGATGGTTCCCATTTGTAGAAAATATTTATCGATATTTGGCCGGTTTTTTTTCCATTTATCATTTAATACGCTTGAGTTCGCACGATCACAGAAACATGAGACGCGTTGTCTGGCAACGACTGACAATGCCATGTTTTTTAGCCCTACCGATACGATATTCAAAGGAAATGATGTATGATATCCGAAGACATGAAAGGAATCTCGTTCTTTGAGATCTTCTATAATCCGTCTGTAACATCATTGAAGTATATTTTCATGGCAACAATTTCCGATACCATGTAGGCTAAGACGTTGTAAGCTGCATTGTGCGAGACTCTTCTTTGCTATGTTGTAAACAGCGCGGGTGTTGGATTCAGAGTAGAATAAAAAAATAAAGAAATAATATGTCGCTAAAGATTTTTTGGAAAATCTTGCCCTGTTTTATCCGGCACTGCTATCAACGATGTAAATTGTAATATAATATTAAATTATAAATATATTCTTAAAAACATGCGGTCCTACGTGGGAGTTTTACTCTTTTTTTTGCGGTCTCTAATGTGTTAATACATTTAAAAATTATTCGATAATCTTAGACATAATCCTTGATCAAGTTATAGTGTATTAAATAATAAGCTTTTTTTTATAAAGATTCGTGTTAAAATATCGAATAACAACAAATTTGGGAGATTAAAAGTATTAACACCTTATAGACTGCAATAAACAATAATACTTCCACCGTGGGCCGCATATTTTTTAAGAAATTCGCCCTTTTTTTCATACTTCAATAAAATAATCGTATCATTTTTATCAACGGTTGAATTATCAGCAATCCTTCTCCATAGTTTTTTCTACTAAATTTTATTTATTGTTTAGTGATTCTGCATCTGTGGATTACAGTACAGTGACGATTTAAAAAAATTAAGTCACAAATTTGGTCCACGAACTGTTTATTATATTCACAATATTTCGAAAATAGCCTTGATGGTACAGAGAGCACAGCACAAAACCCAAATATATCGAATAAAGGATCGTCAGGAACAGATAAGTGTTTAAACGAAACAGTTTCTGTGGCATAAAACTGTTAAAATGTGATTAATATTTTTAACGAAATTAATTTCCCTTTTATTTAGGGAATAGGGATAGGCGCGCGCGGCACTTTCGATGACCGCGCACCGGTGCGCGCACGGCAAAACAACAGGTTAAACCGATTGTTCATGTGCTCTCCGCAGGAAGCTCTCCGTCTCTGTCTCCCGTGCACAGTTACCGAATTGCAAGACGCTTTATCCGTCTCTGTCTCTCTCCAAGCTCAGCGTACAAGAGTGCTATTTTTGAATCACTGTAATTCGCTCGCAAAAACGCGATCATCCTCCGTTAAAATATTAAAATTATGAAAAAATGATTGTATCGTAAATATGATGTTATAATCGAAGCCAAGTAGAAATTTGATGATTTGGATTATCCGGATTTTTTCCAGTTATCCGTGTTTGACCTCCACAGCAGTCCCCCTGATAATCGAGAGTCTACTGTATACATACTTGGAAAAAATCTATTCGAAATTATACAGATCTGCATAGGTTAAAAAAATAAAACATTCTACTTTAAGCTGTTAAGGAGCATGGACATACATGTATGTCCGAATTCTCATGTCCCAGAAAGAGCACTCTTGCACATTGAAGCTCGGAGACAGACAGAGAAAGAGAGAACTTAGCGCAGTTCGGGAGACAGACGGAGAGCTTGCATGCATCGCATGATTGTATAGATCGTTAAGCCCAAATTTATCGACTTATAATGATTTCGATTTCAAGCGTGTTATTAAATTACGCAAAGAAATGACCGAATATTGTGTGTTATCGAGAGTGTTTGTTTATTTAACTGCTTGCCGTTCTTCGCTGCGTGTTGAATGAGTCTTTGTCCAATTATCATTTCCTTCTAAAGGAGGAGCAAATGAATCTATTTTTTGTGCATTGTTTATGTAAAGAAATGACACGGTCTTGTATGCACTATCAAGTGTTCATTTACAATTGACTCTGCCTCGAATTGAAGATTGTCTTACGCTGATAGGAGTTGACAGAAAGTAATCGGTGTAAAGCGATTATGACATCAACGAATTCATAGATTTTAAATTTGCTCGCTCCTCAACAGGTTAAATGCTTGTTTAAAAAACCTGTAGCCAGAAGTAGTCCCTGGAGATAATGTTGTTCCACTAAAAGATGAATAAGTACCAAAAGACAATTAACATTTTTCATGGCATTGGACAAAGATTTGATGATTTTGAAGCTATCGGAGAAAGATTGGAGGATGGATCATACATTGAACGAAGAATAATTAGTCGAAATATTGGATGAATTTATCACAATGAATGACACAGAAAGCAGTTGCAACAAAGTAGCTGCATTTATCACATTAAAAACAATAGATGACGATTTAGGTTTAGTTGATAAATTAGAATATTTTTTTATACAAAATGATTCCATAATGGACAGATGGAAGAAGTTCAAAAGGGAATCACAAATTATTTATTCGCCAAAAAGAATTTTTAAAGGCCAAATCCTAATAAATATGTAAATGTATATTTTGTCGATTGTTTAATAAAAAAAAAGGATATTAACAAACCTCGATATTTTTTGAAATGCAACGACTACGTTTGTATGAACTTCAAACCTCGTATTACGCGACGTTTTTTGGAACCGTATGACGGTGTTATACAAGGCCATTGTGTAATTTTAAAACAACGACGATTTCGCTGCACATTGATATTCAAATGTAAGCCGATCTAAGTAACATTGGGAAAATACCATATAAATCCTCCCGAAATTATTTTATGAATATTGTGTAAAATAGGTATTGCGTGCAATCTTGATAACTATTGTTACCTTGTGATTAATTTCCATGGGCTGCACTCCGCCTGAGTGATGATCTACGTGCACTTTCAGACTTGAGCCTAGATAAAATGGTAAAAGTATTTTCAGCCGTTATACTTTTCGATGATGATGATCTTCATCATGAAGTAAGCTCGAGGATGGCGGGGAGAACACGTCTTCTTTCCTTCAAGACTTTCGACTCGACTTGCGGAAAGAAAATCTCGACCCTTCCATTTATTTATTATTGCGCATTAGCACCGCGCATCTGCGCGCTTGCGCGCGTTAGGGACCGCCATTAATCCGGGATCGAACCACGTGACTCGCCAAATCAACGTTCTTTTCTCGGATTAATTTCACTCCACGCATTTCTATTTTATTTATGTAGAATATTTGTACGGGAATGAAAATCAAAATGCCATTCACTCAAAAATGAGATCAATTTCATTTTACCCACAATATTTATTTTACTCAAATACCGTAAATATATTTGTACTACGAAAACGTGAAAACCCGTTGTTACATGTAAATGTAATTTTTTAATCACCAACATTTAATTGTAAGCAAAGGGGATGATCCAACAATTATTTTTATATTTGGCCCCGTGTTGAATATTTAATTGCAGGGTGTTCATGAAGTTGACATCCAAGAACGTATCATTTTATTCTCGATGTGTGGCTCAATTTAAAATACATCAGTACTAATTTACAGCCGACGCATTTTCATTTCCTAACATCTAATCTTATGGTGGATGATATTAAACGTGAAACCAATAACGAGTCTACGTTTTAGTTGTTTTTTTTTTCTTTCTTCTTTTTAGTCTTTGCACAGTTCTTTGAATAGACGGGTGTTGATTTGTTTTAATTTACAAGTTTTATCAGCGAATCAAGTACCATTTGCAGAAGAGTTGGAAGAGTCTTGCTGGCAAGGGCGTTCCGTTGAATCATGCAGTGGATTCCACTTGGGGAGGTAGTTCTTTTACTATTTTCTGAATTCCGTACAAACCCCACAGACGTTTTTCCACTTTAATCCTCCAGTCTAAAAAACGTATTTATCTTCTCCATATTATCATCACTTTTTGTAGTAGTTTCAAGTCCACTACAAAATAGGAATTCTTTGATATCATTTGAATGAATTCATTTCATGAAGACAAGCATGACAAGCTCATTGCAAAAGCAAAAAGGTCTGGCCAGACCCTCTTATGAACAGAAGCATTAATAATAATAATAATAATAACCTTTATTTGATAAAATATTTTACATAAATAAATGCATCTAGCCTATACATATTTATTCAAACTGCTTAAGTTTAAGTTTTGGGATTGTATCCCTTATCTTAGTTGTAACATTTAAATAATAAAACTAAAATATTTTAATTACACTTCTCATTTAGTAAGATAGAGGAAAATAGGAAATTAAAAACCTCTTTGCTAATATATCACTTAAAATTAACTTATTACTACAATAAATAAAAAACATACGCTCTATCCGTACATACTTCGCGCATTCATACTGCATACACTCGTAGCCCCCCAATGAGAGACACAAGATCAACTATTTCTCATCGAACAATACATGCTTTGGCATTTTATGCACGTATTTAAATCTTATATTGTCGTTGCTGTAATTACCGAGCGAAGATACTAATATATTGGGATGATGCGGGATTTTTCTATAAAAGTTTTTAGTGAGTCTGTAAAAATATTCGCTTACTGGGGGTAGTTTTATACTTTTATGAAGTCTTTTCAGATTTCTAAGCGGTCTGGTGTTGAAAGCAATTTTCAAAGCTCTATTTTGTACTACTTGAAGTTTTTTAAAATTGGTTTCGCATGTGTTGCTCCAAATGGGCGCTGCATAGGTAAAGGTCGGGCGAATAATAGCTTTGTATAAAAGGAGCTTATTGGTAGTCGATAGGGCGCTGCGTCGCCGGAAAATGGAGCCGAGAGCCCCCATGGCTGCCAGCCCGCGCCCTCGCGCCCATGACACCTGCGCTCCCCATTTGAGCTTGGAGTCCAAAATCACTCCAAGGTATTTGACTTGGTTCTTCCACTCGACAGAGCTGCCTCCCAGCACGAGCGGATATGTGACCCGGTGTTTGCGCCTCACCGAAAACAGAATCGCTTCGGTTTTGTCAGTGTTCAACTTAAGCTTCCATTTGTTGAAATATTTCTGCGCTGCGTTTAGCGATCGTTGTAGGTTCGCTGCAACCAATTTGTTGCTGCGAGAACTGGTGAAATAAGCCGCGTCGTCAGCGTACAGAGCTACGCTCGCAGAGGAAGGCTTCGGGAAGTCGCTGATAAAAATATTGAAAAGGTGGGGTCCAAGTATACTGCCTTGGGGGACACCTGCCGGAATGCGCTGAGGGGACGATTCATTATTATTAAACGTGACTGAGAATTCTCTCTTGCTCAAATAAGACTGTGTGATTTTAGTTAGGTATGTAGGGAACTTAATCTTAATCATTTTGTGAATTATTGCATCGTGCCACACCGAGTCGAAAGCCTTCTCGATATCAAGAAGCACCATGCCAGTATTTTTTTTGGAATTGAAATTTTGTGAGACGTGCTCAACGAGTCTCGTCAATTGATGAGCCGTGGAGTGATTTTTGCGAAAGCCAAATTGGTCATTGTTAATGGCATCGGTGTCAAATTCTTGTAATCTACTTAATATGGTCTTTTCGAATAATTTGCTCAACGCGGAAAGTAAGCTAATTGGTCGATAGTTAATTGGATTACTATTATCCTTACCGGGTTTTGGCAAGGGAATTACCTTCGCTACTTTCCAGGTGGCTGGAAAATACCCCATATTTAAACACGCGTTGAATATTTTTGTTAATTGAATGATCACTCTAAATGGCAGGTTTTTAATAATAGTGTTGTCGATTGTATCAAAACCCGGAGACTTTTTGCTCTTTAGTTTTCTAATGAATTTATTTAATTCTATGGGAGTTATCAATTTAATCTTTTGAATGTCATTAAGTGAGTCTTCACGGAAATCCCTGATTGACCGGCTAACAGCTTTCTTTGTTTTGTTATCGCTCATGTTCTCGGAAATCTTGTGGTTTAAGCAGAAGGTTTCTGCAAGCATATTGGTCTTATCTAAGTCTGTTTCAGCTATCTTATTATTTTTAATCAAGATAGGAATTCCCGTGGCTTTATTTTTGAGTGATTTTACAGTTTTCCAAAGAGAATTATCTGAGGGTTTTAATTTTGATAACTTATTACTCCACATTTCGTTTTTTAACCTGTTTATGTATTTTTTTAATGCGATAGTTAATGCGGTTGATAATGGTTTTAGTGAATTTGCAACGATCTTTTTGCCATAGCTTTTTGAGTCTATTTCTAATTTTTATTTGACGTTTTAGGTTCCACGTAAATTTAATAAGAGATGGTTCGACAGTTTCTGTAGGGATGAATTTAGATTTGGCTTCGAGAATCAGGTTGGAGATCGACTCCACGGCTTCATCAATTTCGCTTTCAGTGGTTCCTGGAACTGCAGAAGTTAGTAATGTTTTTCGATTGAGATAGGATCTGAGCTGGTGCCAGTCGGCACGCTCGTATGCCAATCTGAACCTGGGTACTCTCGCGTGTCGGCCTTCCACGGTGAAAATCACCGGAAGATGATCGGACGAGAGAGCGTCCATGGCCGTCAACCGAGACACGAGCGAGACGTTTGAACAGAAGCATTAAATACTGCTGTCAAAATGGAATCAATTAGTTCTGTAAAATTTAGGCGTATTTAAAATGCCGCAATTAAGGACCTAGTTCCATACTCCTAGATTTATATAAATTCTATGACAAGAATAGACGAAGGGTTTGCAAAGAACATAATTTCATATACTAAATAATGTAAGCCAGAACTGTCCCAGACAGTCTTTCGCGAGTCCCTCAAGCGCAAACATCCAAATCCAAATTGATTAGCACTAACAAGTTTATGTCGTATATATTTATGTTCTTTCTTGGTCTACGATTTGTCTGAATTGTTTTCTCCTCGGTCGGTCCAGGCATGTCTGGAAAACCGTATTTTTGTTTCGTTAACCCCAGGGAACGAGCCAGTGTTTACGATGCCCGTACAAACTTATTTATCGGAGATATCCACCTTCTTATTATTAGCTCATGAAAGCCGAGTCAATTTTGAGGCGACAGTTGCTCCTTGCAAGAGCCAAATGAGAATGAACTTCCTCTTTGAGCGCGCGATTGCAATCACATCTTGACAAATGGACAGCTAATTGCATCGGAAGACAGTGATGTGTACGCAAATAATTCGGTATTGCGACGTCCTACTTGAGAAATTGGCAATCGGTTGGAAATATTAACACTATGGATACCGGTGATATATTAACCTTTTCCACTCGTATGTTGACATGACGCCAAAATCTTAACACGTTGCAGTCCGGGGGATTGCCGGGCGATTTCGCCAATAAATTAACAAAAGTGAAACACTAATAACTCCAATACTATTCAAGCTATGTTCTTGATTTTTTTTATTGTTGTGTTTAGAAGGGTTTCTATCTATATAAATAAAAATATAGTTGAACGAAGTCTGAAAAACCCGCAAAATTAATTACAAGCTGAACCTATTCCAAAGTCACATAAAATGTGCAAACGAATGACAATTGTCAACTTCTAAATTATTTAAATAAAAAAACTATTTTGAACTTAGTTTATTTTTAAAACGTTTTCTTGATTATACCCTTTCCAACGATATGCTACATGTCTTAAAATCAATTCATTTTTGCAAAGGCAGCGATTATTCCATCAATTAGGATTTCTTTTGTGGACATCTCTGTTGTATGTAATTTCCATCGTTCGAAATCATCAAAGAACCTCCTCCAGCGGTCTTGTCACCGGATCATTGTTTCGGACAGCATTTGACCAAGTCAAGATGGGATTTCTGGTTGCCAACGTTCTTGAAATAAAAAACATAAAGTGGGTGGGAAACTGTTGTATATACCGAAGGAGAATATATTGTATCGATGAAATCAATTAATAGTGTCCTTATTTGAATTTAACTCTCATTTAAAAAACGACATTCCTAACGGGACAACCTATTATGTTGGCCTGAGTAGTAATCCAATGTCCAATATTTGCTGTTGGATTCTATCCCAATTATATCTTGAGCTTTCGACCGGTTGTATGTCGTCGCGTTTGCTTATTTTTGGCCAACCACATGTTTACATTGTATGCATTGGGGCGCATAAAACTTTAGTTTGTCGATAAACATTAATACGGCAAGCGTTCCGATTTGAACCACATTGGCAACTTTCGCAAGAGACGCCAAACAATGTACGGCAGTAAGGTTTTAGAGGTCTTAGTATTGCAAGCACATATTATAATATGTGCATACGCTTGAAAATGACACGAACAGATGGCAATACGTCGCTTAGATTTTTTCCCTCTCATTACATTGATATAGCATGTGAATAGAAGAGGAGTCCTATAACTAAGCAGATATAGCAAACACCCATACTGTGATAATTGATTGTTTTCCAACTAAGATAAAAGGGATTATAATTGATCAAAGTATCTTTAACATACGAAAACCATAATTTTCATAGAAATATATGTTTATTTTGAAACGTACAGAACCTAGTCACAGATTTAACTAGATCCATTTGATTTTTCAACGTAGATCAAATTCATTCGGACGGAATTATTATGATGTTGAAAGACCTAGTTTTTCAATTGAATGTTAATATTTCAACCACGATTTCTATACACAGCATGAAAATGAAATTGTATATTTCAAAGGATGAACATATTTTTTGAGCAATTTCTTAGATCTTTTTATTAATGGCATTTGCAGGGTCAATAACGTTAAGCTTGTTTTTTTACTTTCTTTCTAAATGTCAATTGATGATTTTTGGCAATGCAAAGATATTACTGGCAAAATAAATATCTGCTTATTACTTCTGATAAAATTCGCAGAAATAAGTTGAATGTGTTCAAAAGATTACATTTATAAGTCACAATTTCGGGTACAGATGAAACGTTTTTTTAATAATAAAAAGAGTCTCATGTAAGGTAGCGGTTCTTAACACCATACCAGCGGGCTGTTTGCGCGGCCCGCATATGCTCTAGCGCGGGTGAATTTTTACAATATTGACATTTTTTTTAAATTCTCACTAAAATGCGCGTAACTTTCAAAGTTTTTAACATATCTTTATACTTTTTTTTTAATTTGTACTCGTCAATATCTTTAGATTACACTCATAGGCACCAAAACCCAATAAAATCATAATTACATGCTTAAAACATTTAATTCTTTTTATGTTCCTAATAATCATATAAAACAAATAAAAGTATGAATTATTATTTTAAATTGTCAATTAATAGTTTAGTAGGGTATGATACTTTTCAAAACAATCACCTTTGTGAAGAGAAACATTACAGAATATATAAAAGTATCGAAATTCGCTACGCTTATTATGGGCGATACACACACGACTAGGGAATCCAATCCCGGGATCTTAGGTACTTAAGAATCCCGGGATTAGAAAACGTAATCCCGAAAATCCCGGGATTGAAATTTTTATCGAACAGAAATCGTACACCTCACCAACACGATGAACTTACTAAATCGAGACATTCCCGACGAAATCTGGACGCTTGGAAACAGTGGCGTAATTACTAATTGGCGAACTTAATGTCTTATCTATGTATACATATATAGCGTACATGTATGTTTTTCAAATTGTTATATGTACATATTTAGCTTCCCCACCGGTGATGTATTTACTACACCTCGACGAATATCGATATGAAATATAATAGATACGGGGTTCAGAATTTTTGTATTCCTCCGTAATATAATTACGAATCACATCAAAGTGTTATAGTATATAAGTATTCATCTGCAGCGACGGAAATAAATAATTTGTCGGGAAATCGGGAATTTTGCGATTTTTAGTCCGTGTCTCAGCAGAAAAGAATTTTATCAGTCACATTAATGGTGTTATACGAAAATGAGGGCTCACGCGGTTATCAACTCGAACTAGCATTTAAATATCTGATGACGATACCTCCAACGAGTGTGGAAGCTGAGCGTGCATTTTCAGCAGCAAGTTGTCTGACTTCCAAAATCAGATCCAGACTAAATGACGAAACACTAATGTTTAATGTTAATGTTACTTCGGGCATATTTTCAAAATAATATTTGAATTTTTTAGTGTTTTATTTATCTATTTTTGAATTGTATTTTCATCTTTTCTTAAATAAATAAAATTCTTTGGCCTTCAAGTGATTTTTTATATTGAACAAATGGACTTATTAGTAATTTTTGATCAAATTCATCAAGGTAATTTCTTAAAATATTAAAAATTCCAGTCCCGGGATCCCGGGACTGGTCCCGGGATTGTCTAATGAAATCCCGGGATCGAAATTTTGGCTCGGGATTGGATTCCCTACACACGACAAGGTTTCGATAGTACGAGAATTCTCGTTTCCTGCGGTTAATGTGTTAAGTCGGAGCTGTGGCCCTATTGAACAAATTTTTTTCCGCAGCCCCCATCCCAACATTTTATGTCGTTCTTGAGGCTTAATTTTTCAACCAAATATTTCTTGGTCAAATATTGGCCAAAATAGATTTTTTTTTAAATGTTTTCTGTAAATATTTCCACAAAAATGTTTTGTTCGAGTATATATAATTTTTTTCATATTTTCGTGGTCCGCGGATCCCAGATTAACCCTTTGCGATACGAAGGTTTTTTTCAAAAGTGTTGCACTAGCCCCAAGCCATTTTCAGTGAGTTTATTAAAATATATGTTCATGGTGAAAAATGAAGGAAACATGTTAAGATAAATAAATATAAATATGTATTTAGTACGAATGATGTTTGCTGATATATTTCATATTAATTTACAAAAATTACGTAAGTGTGGCCGGGCTTTTTCTCGCACGTATCGCAATATAACGATGTCCGTATTCTCTTTTCTGGAATATTACGATGCGAACACACCATACAATCTTTGTAGTTTGTAGAATCATATATATAATGGAGAATTCTATTCGATGGTTCCTCGTCATCGGTCGTCGATCTACACCCGGTATCTGTCTTTTTGACTGCACAAAAATTCCCGATGATTTGCATCAACATTTGGCGAAGTTTTATGACTCTGGGGCTTTCGTCCTTCCCTTTTCTTTCATATAATGTATGTATTCACAATTGAGGTTTCTAGCCCCCAAAAAAAAAGTTTCCTCCGCTATTTCAATGCCTTATGCATAAAACAATATGACGTTGCCAGTTCGGCAGTGTTAAAGGGTTAAAATTCGTTTATATAAGGGGAAAAATTTGTCACAGTCAAAATGCTCAATGGTGTCTCTTCAATTTTTAATCATCTTATACAATTATGTCGATGTTTAATTGATCAATAATATTATATTTAAACATAATCGCCACTTTGTTAGCCTTATTTTTAATTTAAAATATATAGTAATTGAATATTCTTATTTTAAATGCATTATTTTAATATTCTATCTTATTTTGTTACAGAGCTTAATGTCCATATCTACCATCTGTATGAGCAAATTTCAAAGCTTTGGTGAGTAAATACTTTATTTTACTCAATGGTATTAACTAGTACTTAATGTGAGTTTTGCACATATGTTTAGAGAACGTGTGCACTTATGTGCTCAGAGCTAACTAGCGTACTTGTGTTTATTTGAAATGTATGAAGGACATAAACCGATTTCTATGTCGCCGGAAGAAGTTTTCTTAAAGGTGGTTTTCAGTTTGAATGCGAAACTACGAGATGCTAATGTTCATCTCTGCTACATGAATCGAACTTCTGAAGCTTTGACATTTAAATAGTTTATTTCTTCGGAGAATTTTTAAAATATAAATTAATAAGTACCATCAAAGACATCAAAGAACGAGTCTCCAAAAGATCTTGGCTCTCTTGTGCTCATATTAATAACAGACGCTTTTTATCTATTCATTCACGTTGACCCCATAACATTTCGCAAAGTATGGAGACACAGAGTAACGTGACTATGGGGAAAGCACCCTGGAATCGGCTATAAAATAAATTAGATCGATATTGTTAATTGATTAAAATCAAGCTTTCCAAGCGAGTCGATAAGGAGATTGGAAGATGATTAAAACGGAAAGCATTCTACCGTTTTATATATTTACAAACGACTGCTTCCGATCAGAAAGAAAGGTGTTAACGTCAATATTATTTGATATAATTTTCACGTATGCATGTGAAAGTGTATAGATAATGTAACTTGCGTTTTAATCGGGCTCAGTCAAAAAATTTGCGCCGGGTCTTTATTGTAACTGTGTAAAATTTGATTGCAATCTATTTAATTGCATGCATAAAAGACAGACATATTTTTAATTTTATATATACCGTCCTAGAAGAAAAGATTAGACACATCTGCATGTATTATATAATTATATTTAGCCACAGTATTTATTAGTGTTGATGCAACCATTCCATGGGTAAATTTTTCCTCCATCTTCTGATAAAATGCATCCCCCCATATCATTGTGATTCTTCCTCCTCCTCCTCCTCCTCCTACTGTAGTGTCACTGTGTATATATAATTTTTACCCAACTCTACTTGAGCTTCAATGTTGAGCGATAAAACTTTTAGCATAAATATTAAGTGAGTCATGATATTTCTATGTTGTCAATCATATATTTTAAATAAATACTAAAGAAACGTCGGAACAATAATAACGCAGATATATTAAAATTTTCATCGCATTCGTATATAAAGTTACGACAAGTCCCGAGGGAAGAAGCAAGATACCTTATCGTATGCATTCATAAAATGTAGATGTCATGAAGTTTATCGGGAAAGTCGTAAAAATCGCAAGGCACCATTGATTTGGGGCGCAAAGTACAGTATTGAGAGTTTTTTTTGAGTCCAAACGAAAAATCGGCTTTTTTGGATTTGCATTATTGTTATTCGACTTCGAGAACGATCTGATATAAATATATATATATATTAGGGTGGTCCTTATTTGGGTAAAAAAAATTGTTTCGAATATTCAGTATTTTTTTCTTTTTTTTAAAAATAATATTTAGTGGTCGCTAACAAGGTTTGAATTTTCATTATTAAAATAAAACACTGTTTTAAAGACTAACTTGTATTAATTAATATAAAACATTAACCCTTTGAGTAGTATGGACATACATGTATGTCCGAACTTTCATGTCCCATATAGAGCACTCTTGCACATTGAAGCTCGGAGACAGACAGAGACAGAGAGAACTTAGCGTGGTTCGGGAGACTGAGACGGAGAGCATCTTCACATGCATCGCATAATTGTATAGATCGTTAAGCCCAAATTTATCGACTTATAATGATTTCGATTTCAAGTGTGTTATTTTTTTACGCAAAGAAATGGCCGAATATTGTGTGTTATCGAGAGTGTTTGTTTATTTAACTGCTTGCCGTTCTTCGCTGCGTGTTGAATGAGTCTTTGTCCAATTATCATTTCCTTCTAAAGGAGGAGCAAATTAATCGATTTTTTGTGCATTGTTTATATAAAAAAATGACGTGATCTTGTATGCTATCAAATGTTTATTTACAATTGACCCTGCCTCGAATTGAAGATTGTCTTACGCTGATAGGTGTTGACAGAAAGTAATCGGTGTAAAGTGATTATAACATAAATGACTTCATCATGATATTTCTTTCTGTAAGCTTTTACTAACAGAAGCAAATATTGCTTTTGCTCTTCGTCGATTGTCATCAATTTATTATATTCCTTCATTAAGGCAACACCACGCTCAGCAATATTCACTACCCGCATAGGATGAACCATTTTCTTTGCAGCCTTAAAACCAGAGTCATATTTTTCCAAGTTTCAATATCAGTATTTGGAAAATCGTAGAGTTGCTAGCCATAAAGTCTTCTATGCTTTTTTCGGTGATCATCAATGCTTTTTCTTTTCTAGCAATCTTCTACATTTTTGAATCTTAGTGCATCTACCATATTTTGCTTATCTTTAACTGAAAGTTCGTCGTTAAAAAATGCAAAAGACACCAACTCTTCCAACAAGTATCATAAATGGCCCAGTTTTTTTTTTCATGTCAAATTTGGTCATTGTTCGGTTTATATTTTCAAAGGATACCAGGTCTTTTAATAATTATAAGTCATTTTTTGGTGCTGAATATTCGACAGGGGCTTAAAACCAGTGTTTTATGTATAATATGACTTAAAATACACACATATTTCACTGCTTTCTCTTCATTTTTTTTCAGTTTAAATAGGAAAATCCTAAAACAATAATTTAACCATCCATTTAGCACGATGAAGGCAGCAGACCTAAATGAAACTCCTTTTTAGGAATTCCCCCCAAGTAAATGATGGAGAAATTCATCAGCTCTTTATAGTCATCTCGAGGTTGATATACTTGAAATTGTTTTTTAGCAAAATAAACCCTACCTGGAAAATTTTCTATGATTTTTGAAGACGTGGTATCATAAATTACTGTTTTATAATCACTTCGAACAATTTTGCCCCAGTTCTTCTTAAATCTTTTAAACAATTGGATATCAAGAGCACTAGATGAACCGAGCGATTGACTCACTACAGCTTCTAATATCATTATCATTATATGAAGACAACAAGCTAGGCAAAGCATATCTTTTTTCCATTTTCTGCTCTAGAAGAACACAAGCTCCATTTCTCAAGCCGATGTTTACATCTGTAGTGTTAAAACATAAACGTAATACTTCATCAACATAAGGTAATTTTGATTGATGCAGATTTGGTGTTAATTGGTCGGTAAGCCATATATTGGTTTTATTTTTAATTAATAAACTCCCGTCACTGCTTATGTTCGCCATGATAAGTTGAAATAAGTACGTATAATTGGGGAAACAAAAAGCGCCTACTCTCGCTAATGACTGAATTTGAAGTGAGAAGCAGGGCAGGGCTCAATCACAATACGTACCCGCAGGAAAAAAAAATAAAAAGGGATGAATGGGAAGAGGGTTGACTGTAGCGAAATAATGAGTCTTTCTGCATGCTATTCCACTTCAAAATAGACTAATAAACGTACCAGAACTAAAAAGCCAGATTAATAGTTAAGTGGCCATACGACGTTTTTTCTGAAACTTCAATTTATGGTAGCGTCCTCTAATTTTTATTTTATTTTTTAGGACAGAAAATCATATGACGCGGTGACCGCCCAATTTTTTAAAAGTCGAAAATTAAGGACCATCCAAATATATATATATATATATATTGAGAATTGTGTATTTAAATTCTGATGATCCTACCAAAGTAGACAGTGTGATTATTTCGCAGTTCGTCCCCATGGTTGTCAATGGTGCATGGATAGATAATAAATTTAATCGTTCACGTTTAATGTTTTCTAGCTTTCATTCTTCCCATTTAAAATACATTGGGAAATAACAATATAAAAGAGTGATTACAACTCCCGTAGGGATCTAATCTACTTCTTAAGGCGTCATATCCGTCATCGGACGTAGGCGATCTCCATAAGCGATTTTCCCAAGGATAGATTACCTTAATGTGACAGTTTTCTATTATATCTATTATGTTAGGTTAAATTAGAATTAAAATAGGAAAATGGTGTATAGTGAATTTCTAATTAATATAATTTTAATTATTTACATAAATAAGATTTAGAGTTCTAGGTGTATTCATAGTTCTATAATTAAGTGCCAGTAATAAGTTCACTATGCCAATACTTGGTCAGAAATATGATGTCACATTGGAATATCTGGATATTTTAATGAAGCGACTATTCAAGCTAAACGAAATTTAATTAATGTTGAAAACTAATTAGAAATATTATTAATATTTGCGAAATAATTTATGAAGTTTCGTATTCGGCTTTGATATGTTTTCGTTTTTCGATTGTTCATACGAAAGCAAAGAAGATACATAGAATGTGCATTTATTAATTAAACTTTTATTGGTGTTGTTTGATACATCAAATAGGAAGCGGAACTAGCTTACATTTCTAAATGTGAAATTAATTTATTATTGAAGTTGGATCGTTTTATTAAATTATTTGAAATTTTTAATGAGATTTGCAACTCAAATATATTTGCATTTTGATTCAAAGGATTCATTTCAAAGACTAAGCGTATTGTTTATGATTTGTCAATGCTTCTGAAGCAAGTTAAACAATAGCTTTAGGAAACTGAGCTTAATAATTTCTCAAGCGCTATGAATTAAATTGCTTACTATGAATTTGAATTAAAAGTCAAATACGTCAACTATTTCTATTACAAAATATTTCATAAAAGTAAAATACATCGTTCATGGTTAACTCATCAAATAAAAATTGTTTGAAGCTGAGATTCGTAGCGCATTGCTTGCATCATCGTCCATTCATTTAGTCTATATCTTAGGAAACTGTCGATTCTATTAAATGGATCGCAAATAAGGATTTTTCATTAGTCAAATTGATTGCGCCAATTTGCTGAGCACAGTCGATTTATGCAATGTAAATATAAATTCATCCCTTGTTAAATTCAAATGAGGTGATGCATATAAATGTCGGGGAAGAAGAGTGTAGGAGTTTTCATTAAAGAATATCGCTATTGGGTTAAGAATACCATCGGCTTATTAACTCTCCTAAGGCAATGGAATTTCAAGTAAACGATGTGGAAATTTCCGGCTTGTATTGAATCCAGCCGTTTCGCAATACGCAGCAAGACAGCAGTCTTTTATGCACCAAATCTAACACCAACACTTTAATCTAAATATGTGCAATTCATTCCGGTGCTATTTAATCAAAGCTATAAATCCCATGCTGTTGTTTTTTGATGTATATTTGTGCAAGTATCCATGGAAGTTATGCACGACTCATAATGGAATGTCTGCCTACGAATCTGATTCATAATCGTCTCAGTATGTATTTTTTGGATCACTAAATTAGTATCTAAAAAAAACCATTACAATAAAAATTTTAACTCGAAAATATTCATAATTATCTATCATTTTTTTGCAAACATTATTTTATCAATTATTCCAAGGGTTTATTTGAAAATATGTGCTAGTATTGTTATGGTTTTTATTTCATAATGAATGTTATGAGGACAATAGACGATGGATAGAGGACGACAATCAAAGGGTGAGCTGATCGGTGAATAGGGCTGATGGGGTAGAATTCGAAACAAAACATGTATTTTTCCAGTGATATTTTTGTAGAATGAAATCGAGTGTATCTTGTTCAAATATTATTTATTATCGTAGCCTATAATTGACTATTTTTTAGTATATCACTGCTTTAAATGTTTGATCAGGTTATAATAATGCAAAACTAATTACTCCGGTGATATTCCATTACACAAAGTGAAGTACGTTTGCGTTTGTATGCTTCGATTTACGCGGATTATCGTATGCACTAAATTATAAGAAGCTTAGTTAAATGACTTGAAAAACATGAAAGCTTAATTGTGTATTATTTTTATTTAAATACACAATTTTAATATTGAGGTTTTGTCTGTATTCAATTTGCAATAATATTATTTTACTTCAATATAAGAGTTAATTTCCATTAGAATACTTGTTGCTTGTGTTCTTTCTAGAACAAGCATGTAATATGTTTTCAAGTCAAGTTGAAGTCATATTTAAACATAATATAAGAATTTAATACGCTGAAAATATTTGCATTTATAGTTTTCATTTTATTCGTTATTTATTTCATTGAAGCAATGTAAATTTGTGATTGATTGTTGCGCTCATAGTAAAAATATTTTTATTCTGTTTATATCTGTATAAACGAAACGCGATAGAGGAGTCTAAAATAGCTTTGTGCATTTGGCGACCTTTCACATTTATAATTGATTTAAAATGCAGGTGAAATGTAACTGATCAACCGTTTTTTGCCTTCCGAATGAGAATACGTCAATCAACGTCCATTAAATGTATTTTTGCAGCTCAAACACAAATTTATTTGAATGCAAAATAATGCATTCGGCGGAGCGGAATTGGCCATTAAAGGGAGGCTGGATTTGTATATTCGGTGCATTTCCTAATCATTTAAGTACGATAATGGTTTGAAATTGCTAGTGCAGCTAATAATGCTCTGCCCGGGCACTACCCGAGTAGACCTTCGAACCTTGCATTAATTGAAAGTCCAGGGGCAGAGTGAGCTACGGAACTACCCTGGCGGCCGTGAGGCTTATCGACAGAGTTCGATCGCCGCCTGGTGTATACTTCTATGTCGCCAAATTACAGGTCAACCCTTAATAGCCACCGTTGCTTTACACGAATTCCACTGGTGAAAAATGCGCTCCATGAAACATGCTAATTCTTCCACCCACACGTTTTACCGACCGTATGATGCCGTTCCGTGTCATGGTCGAATGGGCGATTTGACGGCTCTGATTCTCCTCGTTCTATTTTTATTATGGTGAAATGTCCATCTATGATGTTCAACTTCTTAAATATTTTTCGCAAGATTGAACAGTGAAAAAATAACAGATTTAGTACCACGATTCAAATATATATTTGAGTTTAGGAGCGATTTTAAGATGCACTTTTTAAGAGTTGCGTAGATTTTCTGAGAAATTCAGTATGTTTCAGAAAACTTTTCCCCGTAAAACCAATCATCTTGTATTGAATGGTTTTCCGTTATTTTTAAAACAAGTTTTTTTAAAAAATATTTTTTCCATTTTAAGATAAATAACTACCTCTCTTTTAACCTGTTGAGGAGCGAGCAAATTTAAAATCGATGAAGTCGTTGATGTCATAATTGCTTTACGCTGATTACTTTCTGTCAGCTCCTAATCAGGGTAAGACAATCTTCAATTCGGGGCAGAGTCAATTGTAAATGAACACTTGATAATGAATACAAGACCACGTCATTTCTTTACATAAACAATGCACAAAAAATCGATTCATTTGCTCCTCTATTAGAAGGAAATGATAATTGAACAAAGACTCATTCAACACGCAGAGAAGAACGGCAAGCAGTTAAATAAACAAATACTCTCGATAACACAAAATATTCGGTCGTTTCTTTGCGTAAACAAATAACACACTTGAAATCGAAATCATTATAAGTCGATAAATTTGGGCTTAACACGTTTAACGCCAAAGCACATTTTGAGAATATACATACATGCGCCGTGTATGCATATATAGTCTTCATAAATTAAGATTTATAATTTTGAAAAAAATATATGTATATGCATTCGACTCAGGGGCGCCATATAGGTCACATTCTATGTTAAAATTCGAACTAAATGTGACCGCTGGCGCACCGGGACCGTTTGTTTGAAAAAAAAGTCGTAAGTCACCGGTGACCTACGTGGCGTGAAACGTGTTAACGATCTATACAATCATGCGATGCATGTGAGGAAGCTATCCGTCTCAGTCTCCCGAACTGCGCTAAGTTCTCTCTTTCTCTGTCTGTCTCCGAGCTTCAATGTGCAAGAGTGCTCTTTTTGGGGCATGAGAATTCGGACATACATGTATGTCGATGCTCCCTGACAGCTTAAATCGGTACCTCAATGCTGAGAGTCGTGACCTCTTTATTATTGGGTAAAGCTGTGTCCACTGCCTACGAAACGATTACTCTCCTTTCAACTTTGATTTCGGCTTTTCTAAGAGCTGCAACCACAGAACAGCTTGTAGCGTTCTTGTTTTGATCGGTCGATGGGTTGGGGCCTTCTACTTACCCGTGTCCATTATAGGGCCCCATAACGCACCCGCATACTTAAAGAACGAAATAGTTTATACAAAAAAATAACTGTCTCCGAGAGGACCAAATTCTGTTCAACCGATTGACCTGCGCGCATTTATCGCGCGAACTACGAATTTGGGCTAAAGGAGTAGAATACTAAATAATCTACAACAGGTGATCGGAAATTGATTTTTATCACGATTAAAGTCATAAAGACATGCAAATTTTATTTAGCGCTATTTGGGTAATTAGAGCAATACATATTAGGAATGTAGATTCCTATATAGGGGTTGAATGTTGATGGGGAATTTGGCGCCGAAACTAAAGCAAAAGGTATTAACGGCGCTAAAAGCACTGCGGCGGGTTTTCCACCGTTGATATGATTTTTGTAACAACAAAATAGATGCGATGATCGTTCTTCATAATATATTCGGTCACCGCTGATTTGTAATCTAATTGCAAGATTGCGTTCTGATGTTGTGTCATCGATATATCTACTGGTGTGTTCAATGTACGACATGATACAGGCTGCGCATTCAATCTCGCAAGCCCCCTGATTTTCGTTTTTCTCTTTGTTATTTTTCTTTGACGGGAGATTTCATATCTTTTTTCCCGTCTCAAAGATCGTACTTATGCCGCGCTAATGAAATACTTTTAGATACACATTATTTTTTCGTGTGGTGCGTACCGTAAAAGGCCGTGAACAGCCCACATACAGCTATCCTTGTGAGAAGCATGCGCGCATATCCTGTGTGTTACATGTTACATGAAAGCCTTGCTACATGTCGTGGTGAATTTACGTTTCGGAGAAGAATTATAGGAACGCCAATTTTCAGTATTAAAATATTAAATTCAAATATAATTTTTATATAGAACGATCAACTAAATTAATGTTGTCATGTTTGTTCGTGCCATTTAATCAGTGACAATTTATATATACAGTATATTTGAATGCGTTTTCGATGTGTCGCCAAATGAATTGATGCAGGTATGATTTGAAATGATGACGCTTGTGACTTACCGCCACACGTAAGAGAGTGTATGTTTTGTTTACTTTAGAAACCACCAGACCAATGTGCGCCAAAATGGTGCACCCGTTAAACGTCTCGCAAAACAAATTTCGCTCACAAACAATGGTCAAGTTTACAAAATGTTACAGTTTTACTCACTAATCAAAGGGTTAATGATTGAAAAAAATCAAGATGCTGTATGTGAAGTAGACGTGCACACTAGGCGTGTTCTTATCATGAAATGTATTAATATAAGATTCAATATAATAGTTGTAAAGTATTATTTAATATTTGTCAATAGTTCCATTGATTGCATGAAGCTGGCATGTAATTACGCTACCTTACATCCTGACTAAGCAAGCTAATTAATGCATGTGTAAATTATTTCCATACGTTTAATTGGAATAGTTTATATATTCCAAGCATCAAAAACGTTTTATAGATAGAACACAATAAATATATCATAGTTATTAATGATGTTTAAGCAATATTGATAGGCGTTAATGACAAACCGTCTACATGTTAGTCATATCCGTATGTATTCTTAAAAATATAATTTTGAACTGTAATAAGAAAACTTTTACGTTTTTCTTTCAGGTATTGTGTAAATATGCATTTTATATACAATGTGGGGAGGTTGAAAAGCTGCGATTTTAGCATCGCCTTGTTTTATCCTGAAATAACCACTGTTGGGACATTTTATTCAGAGGGTGTAAGGTCTTATGTAGGTCAATGGATTTTAAAGGCCCGTGAGAAGCAAGTCGACCGTTCTTACTTGTAAATAAATGATTGCAGCTGCTTGCATAAAAGCCAGTTCTATATGCAGTCATACCATTCTAGTGTTGATGGAGTTGCCTAATTAACATGATTCATTTATGAAGCGAGTTTTATATTGCAACTGCATAAGGGCGGAATTTTTGAAAACTTAGCTTTAAAGGTTATTCCTCGGAACTAATTTCAATATTGAGCTATGCTGCAGTTGTCAATATTCAGAATGCATGCATAATCTGTTCAAAAAATAGCTTAAATGCGTCATATGTTGATTGTATTTTTGTGCGAAAGCTCATTTAATATTAGATGGCATCTTTCGATTAAATTCTAAATCAAGGAATCATTTTTAGATTTTTTATCGTAAGAAAATTACCCGCTAAAAACTACTAGAAACTCTGGAGGGCGCAGAGCGTCCTGACGCCCACATCCGCGCCCTCCAGAGGAGGCGAAGTTTCAGCTGAAGAAGAAAATCAGCTGCAGATTATTGCACCTGAGGATAAGGTGGAGGAGGAAGGACAAAGGTTAAAACTGAATTCAAAGGAATACTACCGCTGGTTCATCGCCACCACGAGGCCATCGCCATCGCCACACACCCTTTTATGGGTGCGCAGCATGGTAACCTGCGCACCCAACTCATATTAACTGGGCCACCCCAGCTGCATTTGAAGAACAAACCGACGAGGCTATTTTTGCGCACCTCTACTCCACATCATTATCCCTGAGGTTCAACCCCCCCACAGGCGTAGGGTTGGCTCCCCCCCCCCCCGGGGTTTCATAGGTAGGTAACATGGATTGTAACACTCACCCAAATAGTAGCCATGGACAGTCAGTTTATAGTTTGTCTAAAAAGTGTTATTTTTTATTTCTGTACCAGTGGCGGATTTACCCGTAGGCGCAGAAGGCATACGCGTTCCGGCCTCCAAACTTTAGAGGGCCTCTAAAAGTTTTTGGTGAAAAATAATGGCTCAAACTCTTTCAAATATCGACAATTAATTACGTGAAAATGAAATGGAATGGAAATAAATTCAGCCATGTTTTACACAGAGTCCGAAACTTTTAGATAACCTCACGCATCCTTCCTAGATCGATTGAAAAACATGCTGATATTAATTAGATTATGAAACTTGCCAGCTCGCCTGCTTCAGTTTATAATCTCCTTGTTATTGCGTTAAGTTTTACTCTTGCACCTGGGAGCAAAGATCTGGCGCAAACACCCAAATGACTAACTTTACACGTTAAACTCGTCAGGAGCAGACAACCGGAAAATATATAATAAAACCTGGATTCAAGCACTTACTGTTTTAATATCGAAATGATTAACGCATTTGATTTTGATTCTATGATAAATCGTATTTTCAGATTTGAATTTAGCGACATTGCATCGGAATTGTTCCCAATTCGATAATATAAATATTATTTTGGTACGATTTAAATCCTTATATGAAAGGACATAGGTGATGAGAGCTTTTCAGCAAATTTTAATCAAAATATTGTTTTGTTTACGTCATTTTTTTTGCGCGCTCATTTTTCACAAGCAGTAGTTATCTGTCAAATGTATAGTATAATGATGCAGCTTTGAGAGTGCTTTATGACAGTATAATTATCATGTGAAAAGATTTAAAAAAATAACTACCCTCAAACAAACAAAACCCTTGCACTGTCCCTATTTTATTGACTGATAGTTTATGCAATCAATTTTTAGATATTTATTTGATTTTGACTAATTTTCCAATGATAAACGATTGTTTCGATAAAGGATCCGTTGGTTAAACGATTAAAAATCAAGTTAATCATTTAAATTACGTGTGTATAATTCATATTAAGACGTCATAAAACTGATAACGGCTTCATGGAGAACCAATCAATGTATTGCCAATGATTCGGGGGATTTAAACACGCAAAACTCGTATTAGTTTTGCCTATGATGAATGGAATCGTTCTCTAAAACTACGAGCTAAAATAATTGATTAAATAATCAGCCCACTTACGATACGGATTCAATAAAACGCAGTTTTAAATTAATATATTATTGTTTGACCTAGGTAGTCTCGAGATTAAGCGGACGGACTTGTGACTCAATGAGCATGGGTTCAAATCTACAGGAGGTGTTGGCAATAGTCCTAAAAGCACATTAAAAAAAATAGAGCTCTCTTAATTTGATATTCCGTATAATTAGAAAACTGTTTGTATAATGATTTAGTTCATGAACTCGTTGAATGAAATTTATAAATAAATTCGAAGGATTTTTTCACTTCAAACTCTTTTCTTCATTTAGGGTAGTTTTTTCTTCGATATTTTTCGTAATGTTTTTTAAAAAATAAATCCTAAGAACTTAGTGAGTGATGTATTATATAACATATATATATACAAGGGTCATCTAGAAAGACCGGTTACAAGGGCTCTTGAAGCCGGGGGATTTTTCTTGTTTCGAAGTTGGCGCAACTGGCGTGAAGCGTAATCCTAACGGTCAGTTTATTTGGTCCCGCGTGTTTGTCGACCATTTGGTTCAGTCATAGCAAATTATTCGAAATTAAAGTCGTCGCGCACTCTCGCCACCTCTTTTTGGATCGTCCGAAATTTCCCCCGGCTTCGGGAGCCCTTGTAACTAGGGAATCCAATCCCGAGCCAAAATTTCGATCCCGGGATTTCATTAGACAATCCCGGGACCAGTCCCGGGATCCCGGGATTGGGATTTTCAATGTTTTAAGAAATTACCTTGATGAGTTTGATCCAAAATTACTAATAAGTCCATTTGTTCAATATAAAAAATCACTTGAAGGCCAAAGAATTTTATTTATTTAAGAAAAGATAAAAATACAATTCAAAAATAGATAAATAAAACACTAAAAAATTCAAATATTATTTTGAAAATATGCCCGAAGTAACATTAACATTAAACATTAGTGTTTCGTCATTTAGTCTGGATCTGATTTTGGAAGTCAGACAACTTGCTGCTGAAAATGCACGCTCAGCTTCCACACTCGTTGGAGGTATCGTCATCAGATATTTAAATACTAGTTCGAGTTGATGACCGCGTGAGCCCTCATTTTCGTATAACACCATCAATGTGACTGATAAAATTCTTTTCTGCTGAGACACGGACTAAAAATCGCAAAATTCCCGATTTCCCGACAAATTATTTATTTCCGTCGCTGCAGATGAATACTTATATACTATAATACTTTGATGTGATTTGTAATTATATTACGGAGGAATACAAAATAATCTGAACCCCGTATCTATTATATTTCATATCGATATTCCCATTATTCGTCGAGGTGTAGTAAATACATCACCGGTGGGGAAGCTAAATATGTACATATAACAATTTGAAAAACATACGTGTACGCTATATATGTATACATAGATTAGACAGTCACTGCTCCTATGAGTCGCCTAAGTTCGCCAATTAGTAGTTACGCCACTGTTTCCAAGCGTCCAGATTTCGTCGGAAATGTCTCGATTTAGTAGCCTTCATCATGTTGGTTTCCTACTTGTAACCTTACTTTATAACTGACCCTAGGATATTACATTACTCAATAAGTTCGTAGGATGACTAATAAAACATCAACTTTTTTTAATAACAACGCATTTATTCATCAGCATAGCCTCCTTCAAGAATGATACATTCATCCCTAACTTCTCTAACATCTCGATGTCTTTTTTTATAAAACGATTTATCTTTGTCCACAAAATAGTTTTACAGTTTCGTGCAATTTTGTCATTGTTGTGATCGACTTGTGAAACGGTGGTGCATTATCTTGGTGAAAGAGTTATTTTCTAAAATTATTTTCGCCGCTTGGATGTAATAAATATTTACAGCGACTGTTTAAAAATCTTATTGGATACACGCCTAATAGCTCACCAAAATTTAATTGCAATCGGATGAAAGGCAAAAAATTAAAAACGATTTTTTTTTACCTTATTCGATATTTCGGACCGCCTATCGGGTTCATTATCAAGGATTGACTGCCGCCATTGTTGCCTAACAAAAAGGATAGGGTGAAAAACGAAAGTCAGGGAGTATACGACATCCAACGCGCAGACTGTGAGATGTCATACAAACCATTAGACAAGTAAATCACAGAGTAAAAGAACATAAAAAATCAGTTTTGCAATTGGACTACAAATCGGCACAAAAAAACCTCTAATATATATATATATATATATATATATATATATATATGCGGGAAATTCTTGTTTACGCGATAAACCCAAAAATAAATCATTTCAACACATGAATGAACCCATTTCGGTTGTCATTATTAATTCTGCCAATTAATTATTTTCATGGACCTCAATTAAATACCACTCAATTACAGAGTATCATTTGTAAATAATGTAGTCGAGTGTCCTTTTATTGGTGCTGAAATACATTAGGGAAAAAAAAATTCGATGATTATTTTTGGCAATATTCAATGCTAATTCGACCTAAAAATCAAATCGCCATAATTGGACTCGAAGCAATGATTCATAAATGTCATTTTATTACGTTCGATGATAAATTAAATCAACATATTAAGGAAATCGGCAGTATTAATATTTCTGATTGGCTTAATCCAGGTTTCCTAGTTGTGAAATATGTGATTGATTTGCTGTAATTATAAAATATAGTTTTTAAAAAAAAAAAAAAACAGATTTTCTTTAGAATCCGAGCGAATTTGAATGATATTGTTAGTTTTAACATTGCAGTGCAGTTGATAACATTGTTCATTGAAGTTCGACTAATAATAAAGCTTTTACGAGTCGTCGTTTTGCCTATTTGAATGGAAACCAACCAGTTACAATAATTGACTTTATGTCTTAATCCGCTCGAACTAAGTAAACGAATACATTTTCCTTGTCCTTTCTCCTCCATGGAACAAAATCCTTTAAATCGCTCTGCATCGATTTGTAACTAATTTGAACATAAAATAATTCACGTGCTATACATTTTAATTCAGGATGTTTTCATATGTGGTTTGTATACACCAGTGGTTTTCAACCTTTTTGAAGTCACTTAAATTCGCATATGCGTTATAATAAGCAAGTGTAGTTACACATTTTTTGAAACAATGAAATCAAATAGAATGCAAATGTACCATTATAAATCAATTTGAATAAAATTAACAGGAAAAAAAATGATCGACAAACGCAAATTATAGTGCAATATACAACGCATGCAATATCAGTCGACAATAATCTGTCTACTCATTAGAGTATTAATAGTCGCATATTTAAAAAAATATAGGATGGGATGAGGTTATTCAATATTTGCCAGACCGAGTGTTGTCTACTTCGCTTTATCGCTGGTTAACAACCCGCTTGTTTTTAAATGTATTGCTGTGAAAATATAGAACACGTTATGTTCCAACATATAATAGATATTTGTAATGGAATTCAAGCGCAAAAATGTGCATGCTTTACATTTGATTGATATGTTTCAATCGGTTATTATTTGAGCTTGAACAAAATATTTGTAAATCATTTTTTAGTGGGTTAATATATCGCATACCGAAATCGCATTTTAACCTTTTACATACTGTGCTAAAATACTCACCGATGATATGTATTTGGTGTACCAATATGTAGTGGTGTACTTTATTGACTATATTTGAAGTTGAAATGGAACAATTTTTGTAAAGTTATAAAATTGTACGAAATACATCACCGGTAGGGAAAGGTTAATACATCGCATCAGGAAAGCAAGAAACAAACTATCGTACGAAATATGCTAATCTGGTTTTTACAAACGTTTGGTTCAAAAACATTTTATGCAGCACAAGTAAATGATAAAATATAAGTTTTTCTAAGCATATGGTGTAAAAATGATTCCTTGGTACAACTAAAAATGCAGGCCAACGTCAGAAATATCATAAATTATTTTATGGAGCGAAAGGATTAAAACATTTTACAGAATTTTAAATTCTGTAAAACCCCTAAAAGGACAAAGTCGCGGAGAGTTGTTTAAACCTATACTTAGTTACTATTAAAAAAAAAACATCGCAAAACCATAATGGGTCTGGCCAGATCATCTTCTAGATAAAAGAGTTAAATCGACACTCGATATCAGTGTAAAGCGATAATTGTAACCAAAGCGAGAAGCGTCATCCCCGAAAATTACTCAAAATGTGAATTGGCGTTATAGAAATTACCGATTGGTTCTTTTCGTCACACATTACGAAATGAACTTGATAAGTTAGATGTTCAGCAATAATTTTAAACAGCCAGTAGTCGTCAGAATACATGGTTCTATCCCCGTTATAAAAATTAACTAAATAGGTTGCCGTGCGCGCCTATCCCTATTCCCTAAATAAAAGGGAAATTCATTTCGATTTTTTAACATTGACGTTAAGAACTTTTTTAACATTAAAAACATCGAAAACTGTAATTTTTGTTTCTTGGTTAAGGATATATTCGAACTCTTTCGTCAGGGTTGGCACAAACAGAAATTGTCTAAAATATCAAATTTATTCAAAAATATAAATTATTAACTTTTAATTGATAAAAAGTAAGCAATCATTCAAAATTTCTATAGCGTGAATAATCATAACTGGTTGGGAAAATACCGAAATATTTTTTTTTTTTCAAAAAATATATGTCACAAGATAATATGGAATTCATTATTAAGGCGTCTTCTCACTTTAGGCGCCTCAAAAATAGGCTATTTTCACGATTTTTTTCCGAGGATTTTCGCTAAAAATTGAGATAAAATGGATCTTATGTAATAAACACATATTTCAAATAAATGAAAAAAAAATATTTTTATTTTTTTGAACAATTATTATAATAAAACAGTAGCATCGAAAAAGCCGTGTAGAAATGTTATGTTCGTGGCTTGTTGATGGTATCTCCGAGATGGGTCATTTGAAACAAAAAAATAAAACAGTTTTAGATTCAGTATATCAGTGGCTATAGCGCATATCATCAGATTTTTGATATTTGCGAAAATAACAAAATGGCGCACGTTTTACGAAAAAAAAACGCGTTTTTTTTGCAGTTTTTTGTAAAAAAAAATTACTTAAAATCAAAATTTCAAAAATCTGATGATATGTGCTATAGCCATAACTATGAAGAATATGTCATTCAAATTTCATGACAATCGGCCGGATAGTTTCTGAAATTTCATCAACAAGCCACCGAAAAACCTTGTTTTGAGATAAACGCGTTTAAAATTTTGGTTGCAGAAAAATTGCCCAGACACAGCTGTTGAAACACTCGTTGTTATTTTGGGTATTTCCTCCGCAGATCTTCATAAATCGGTTTCAAAACCTCGTGAACATCCTCAGCTAGAGCAGAAGGATGTTTAAAAGTTTATATCTGATTGTTTTTCACCACTTTCTTGTACTTGCACCATGAGTCTGAACAATACGTATGCAGCCGGTACGGTCGCTCAAAAATGTAGTTAGACTCGTCCGATCTTTATGAAATTTCGATATAACATTTGTATTTTCAAAATTTAAAATAAAATAAAAATCGATTTTTTTAAATTTGTAAAGTGAGAAGACGCCTTAAAGAAACTAATAGGCAATACCGATATACAAAAATCAAATTCTTATAAAATGAACAAATGGTGCGATACAAATATCGACGAAATGTACATATTTTTAGCGGTTTGTTTGTTGATATAAAGAAATTCGAGAAATCACCGAAAATAATTTTGGTCCACTGATATTTTATTGGTGATTGCAAAAGTGGAATTGTTTTGGACTTCATCGTTTATACTGAAGCCACTACGGAGCTAAACAAAAACTACAATTTGGGTATTAGTGGAAACGTAGTAGGGACCTTGATGACACCATATTTTAATAAAAATCACGCATTATACGTGGATAATTGGTATACTAGTCCAACTTTGTTTCAAACGTTGCATTCGTTTCAAACCGATTGCTGTGGAACCGTGCAAAAAAATCGAATTGGTATGCCTAAATATAATAGAAGATTGGCCAAAGGTGAAACGCAAATTTATAAAAAATTATAAAATGGTCATTCATACTTTGCATTTCGTGAGAAAACAGTGAAGCATATCACACTTGGTGATTTTCAGCTGACAGTGCTTCGACATGTGGTTCAAATACACTGTCCAAACGACCCAAAACTACAAGAAAATACAAGAGTGGAGATTTACCTTTTCGCCTAGAAGGACAAAACAGCCATTTCTTAACTGATATGGAAAAAGTCTTCGATGTAAAAAAGGAAGGAAACAAAATTCGTGTGCGAAAATTGTAAAATACCTATCGATTTGCCTCAAAGCATACCACACCCAAAATGATTATTGCGGATATAACTTTTTAAATTTTTTCAATATTTGTGTGGCAACCCTAGTGAAAATCAAGTGTCATTTTTTCATGCAAATTATATCCTGATTGATTATGGCTCACCAATTATGCAAGTGAAAAATATTTAAAATATGTATTTATCGGTAAAGTATTCGCGGCAATCAAGGGGTTAAAAGATTAGCTTTGGGCATATATAATACAATATTTAGTTGAAGACATTAGAGATCTGATTGTTTTGAGTTTGACTATCACAAACGTTGAGACGCGTTTTTTGTTGTTGTATGGATGCAATTGCAATAATACTATTATGTTATTATTATAAAGTCAGCTTTTGATACGTTTTGATAAAAATGTGTTAGGGATTGCAGGGCGTATCCATAGAATAGGTCGGGGCCTTGTGATAAAGTGCATACGATTTGATTTTATTAGGTCATGGAATTGGGGCAATCAGAGTGCAATACACATCTGTAAATTAATTTTTCTGTATGTATTTTTTGAATAATTGACATTCATCATATATTGACTTTATAGACATATTTGTTAGACGCGTTGATGCAAATACTGAAGTGAAGCTTTTATAAAATCGCTGATGAGATCTTGTGTATCGCTATGGCGAAAGATGACCATTTTTGATGGCCAGTTGATAAATTTAAATACATAACAATAGTAGTTATTGACACTAAAATAAGTAGAAGAAATTGACACGACAGTTTCTCCCCGAGTCTCCGATGATTAGTTTGAAAACAAAAATACATCCAAGATGAGAAATAAGTTATATTTACTTGGGATTTATTACAAATTTTAATTAATACAGGATAAGTAGAGAAAGAGCTAGATAATTTATTCACGAATTACTCTTAACTTATGGAGGTTTAACGTAATCTGAACACTGGAGTGAGATATTTATAGATAGTTTTATATTTCTAGATATTTCGTTGTATATTGTATGCAGCATGTAACATAATCGACAAACTACCCGTTACTTTTTAGCAATATGATTATGATATATGTAAATTACTTTTCAATCATTTGTTATGCTATATAAATTCGTACAGAAGGTTGATTATTTTCGACAACTAGTTAGTATTAAAACTTATTTTTTAATTTTGTCTGAGACCCTGACAAAAAAAATATTGGACACGTAAAAGATTAATGTTCTATGATATTATTATAAAATTTTAATTTTCATGAATATTGTACAATGAAAACGGGCAATTGGGCAAAAAAAAATTATTTAGACGCTCACTCACCTGATGCTTACATAAAAGCTTTTCGTTTCACAAAATATACTTCTATACTGATAATAGTCGAGCTATTAAATAAATATAAACAATTTCGGCAATAGCTTCCAAGATCTTTAGTAATTAATCTGCACCATTACCATAACAGGGTTTCCACGTAAACAATAATTATGGAAAAAATTATCGGATTGAGGGTATAGATTCCGTTTGATATCAATTAGGGAAAGAGAACGTGTCGCGAGAGGAACTTTAAGCACGAAAAGCCACTATTGATCCTTTGACCTTATCCGGAAATCGTGACGCCAAGCACTCCGTTGGCGTTGGAGGATGAATATTTCGTCTAAAAATCGTTACTGGAATATGTAGCTCACGTAATTTTTGACAACCTGGGCGAATTTTTGAGTCTTCCTGCCCTGTTGATGGCATATAACATAGCCGCTCTGGTTTAATTTCCCTCCATATCTAGTATGTCTATCAAACTGCGCGCATTTATGGGTGTATTGATCACCAAATTTGAAAAGTCAGGGTTGCTTTGCCTGCTTGTGGAAATGTCGAAGTTGACAATACTCTGACGTGCCATCAACGATGACCGTAAATATGAGCATTTTGTCCTAACAAGTATTTTGCAACACAAAGGGGAAACACTATGTGGCGTAAATTTAATTGCTACCCTCAACAAAAAGATTCGATGTTAAATATGCATAGATCGCTTTGAACGAATTAATTAATCGACGTAAAAGGATTGATATAAACTAACTCTATTAACACATTCTAGCCGTCGCTGTGTTTCGCGTAATGCTGTCGCCTGGAATCCACGCGAATATCGAAGAATTATTACATGTACAATGTAATAGATGCATTGTAGGTTCGTTGATAAGTAATTCGCAATACAGCAAACCTGTGGTAATCCGGCGCCCCTTGTTATCCGACATCCCAATACAAGTATAGTGCATATGTATGGTAAAGCTTCGTCAATATAAAAACGCAAAAGTGTGATTCTGGACCGCCTAAATCGTAATGAATATTTTTGTATGTTGGCAAATTGAATATGGCGTAGGACGATTCACAATTTATGATACAAAAAAGAACCGCGAGAACGTTCAAAGTTCATCTCCACCATTGATTATCGGCAAGGCAAGAGGCACACTTTCAAGAAAGCTGAACATCCAGAGGTGGAGGAAGCTTTGAATATGTGGTTTCTTCAGGAAATAAACATGCATACACTTATTTCTGGATCCATATTGGCCATGAAAGCAAATTTGTTTTACAAAATAATAACAAAAAAGATGACTTTATAGGCAGCAAGAGATAGTTAAAACGCTTCAAAAATCGCAATCGTTTTTTTTTACTGCTATGGCCATTGTGTTTATGATGTTAATTCTATAATATGAAACCTTATGTTGTCTATGCATATCTTTTCATCTTAATATTTTTTCGTATTACAAATACTCCTTTCCGGAAAATTCCGGATTACAAGGGGTCGGAGGCAGTACTACATAGTCCGACAAATTCGACAATCTGACATATTTGTCGAATTACCGCGGGTCTACTGCAGTGGTTTCAAATTATCTACATACAAGTAGGGAATCCAATCCCAAGCCAAAATTTCGATCCCGGGACCAGTCCCGGGATCCCGGAATCGAGATTTTCAATAGCTTAAGAAATTAGACTGATGAATTTGATCAAAAAGTCCATTTGTTTAATATAAAAAATAACTTGAAGATGAAATAGTTTTATTTATTTAAGAAAATATAAAAATACAATTAAAAAATAGATAAATAAAACACTAAAAAAATCAAATATGATTTTGAAAATATGTCCGAAGTAACATTAAACTTCAACTATTTTGTCATTTAGTCTGGATCTGATTTTGGCGTCAGACAACTTGCTGCTGAAAATGCACGCTCAGCTTCCACACTCGTTGGAGGTATCGTCATCACATATTTAAATGCTAGTTCGAGTTGATGACCGCGTGAGCCCTTATTTTCGTATAACACCATTAATGTGACTGATAAAATTCTTTTCTGCTGAGACACGGACTAAAAATGGCAAAATTCCCGATTTCCCGACAAATTATTTATTTCCGTCGCTGCAGAATAATACTTATATACTATAATACTTTGATGTGATTTGTAATTATATTACGGAGGAATACAAAAATTCTGAACCCCGTATCTATTATATTTCATATCGATATTCCCATTATTCATCGAGGTGTAGTAAATACATCACCGGTAGGGAAAGGTTACTATAACAATTTGAAAAAATATACATGTACGCTATATATGTATACATAGATTAGACAGTTACTGCCCTTAGGCGCCAATTAGTAATTATGCTACTGTTTCCATGCTTCCAGATTTCGTTGGGAATGTTTCGATTTAGTAGCCTTCATCGTGTTGGTGAGATGTACGATTTCTGATAGATAAAAATTTCAATCCCGAAATTTTCGGGATTACGTTTTCTAATCCCGGGATTCTTAAGTACCTAAAATTGTCCGAGATCCCGGGATCCGGGATCGGGATTTGGGAGCGCCGATCCATCGGCGCACCCAAACTATGCTAAAAGCCCCACAGCGCCGATCCGTCGGCGCTCATTTCAATGTCTTATATAAAAGACAAATATCATTTAATCATCGTGAAACAAAAAACACCCACAGGATATAAAAACTAAATCTTCAATATATGAATTGGAAGTTTTGAATTTTTGCGTGTTTTTTCTTTCGCAAAATTCGAAGATCATATATTATAAATTATATTGTATATTATAGTATCGTATATTATAGTTGATCGTGTATTATAAACCGAAAATTCCATTGCCGGAAAAATATGTAAAAGCAAAATACACCAAGATACATATTTTTTCATAAAATTTGAAGCATCGTAAAACAAAAAATCTTTCGTCGCAGTATTCAAACAAAAGGTTACCATTTATTGCACTCAGCGTGCATCGGAACAAAAGCTATCCTGTAACAATTGATCTATCGTAATAATGAGAAAATATACTCGGGCAGGCCCGGCATCGGAACAAAAAAAATAATTCAATTGACATTTCTTTACAGCTTTTGTCTACTATCGATGTAAAAATCCATTGTGTATATCTAATTAATGAGCATCTATTGAAGTTCCAACATGCCCCCCCCCCTTTGGATTAATTGAAAATAGTCGTTAATAATGTTACTTTTATTTTAAATCACTTCGTGTTAGCATAAAGAAAGTGTGGAGAGACATTACTAAAAATATTTTAGTCTATTTTAATTTTCTGCGGGCGCCCAAGTTCATCATCAATATTATAGAAAAAATATAAGTGGATGGATAGAGCAAATAAATGCAAACAAGCATGTACCACCCAAAAATGTCTGGGGCCAAAAGGGTTAAGGGAACAAAACAATTTTTAAAGATTAAAAATTATGTATGGGGGGCATACAAATTTTAGAAATGTTAAGGTGGAATATGGCCTAAAAAAGGTTGTGAAACAATGGTTAAGATCAATTGAATAGGTATGCTTAGATAGAAAATAATCTGATTCATAATCGTTATTTTTTAATTGTCTCAGTATGTATTTTTTAGATCACTAAATTAGTATCGAAAAAAAACCATTACAATAAAAATTCATAATTATCTATCATGTTTTTGCAAACATTATTTTTTCAATTGTTCCAAGGGTTTATTTGAAAATATGTGCTAGTATTGTTACGGTTATTATTTCATAATGAATTTTATGAGGACAATAGACGATGGATAGAGGACGACAATCAAAGGGTGAGCTGATCGGTGAATAGGGCTGATGGGGTAGAATTCGAAACAAAACGTGTATTTTTCCAGTGATATTTTTGTAGAATGAAGTCGAGCGTTATCAAGTATTATTTATTGTCATAGCCTATAACCGACTAATTTTTGGTATATTACTGCTTTAAATGTTTGATTAGGTTTTAATAATGCAAAATTAATTACTCCGGTGATATTCCATTATACAAAGTGAAGTACGTTTGCGTTTGTATGCTTCGATTTACGCCGTTTATCATATGCAATAAATTATAAGAAGCTTAGTTAAATGAATTGAAAAACGTAAAGGCTTAATTGTGAATTATTTTTGTATTTAAATACACAATTTTAATATCGAGGTTTTGTCTGTATTCAATTTGCAATAATATTATTTTAGTTCTATATAAGAGTTAATCTCCATTAGAATACTTGTTGCTTGTGTTCTTTCTAGGACATGTGTGTAATATGTTTTCAAGTCAAGTTGAAGTCATATTTAAACATAATATAAGAATTTAATACGCTGAAAATATTTGCATTTATAGTTTTTATTTTATTCGTTATTTATTTCATTGAAGCAATGTAAAATTTGTGATTGATTGTTGCGCTCATAGTAAAAATATTTTTATTCTCTTTATATCTGTATAAAAGAAACGCGATAGAGGAGTCTAGAATAGCTTTGTGCATTTGGCGACCTTTCACGTTTATAATTGATTTAAAATGCAGGTGAAATGTAACTGATCAACCGTTTTTTGCCTTCCGAATGAGACTACGTCAATCAATGTCCATTAAATGTATCTCCATTAGAATACTTAGCGTTAATTCTATAATATGAAAGCTTGTATTGTCTATGCATATCTAACTATTTTCATATTTTTCGGATTGCAAATACTCCATTCCAAAAAAATTACAAGGAGTTGTAGGCAGTACAAATTTGATAATCCGTGACCGTCTTGAAAAACATTTGTCGGATTACTGCGGGTCTACTGCAATAATTTCAACGTGTTGCATATTGTGTTTTCCTATCAAAGTAAATAATTTATTTCCACCTACCTTTTCTCTATAAATGCTTCTAATCACTTTTTTATAGTAATTAACAACAACGTAACATATGCACTTCACACAGTTTTTTTTTGTGCCCGACACTTACTAATAGTTACTAATAATTTTTCAAATAGTTCTTTGGATAATTTGAACTGAATTCATATGAGAAAATGTGCGCTCATATAAATTTATCATGTATAAATGACGAGCTCTTTATGTCCCTCCAAAGTGACAACCGAGCACCAAGAGCTACTGATTGTGTATAATATTTATAAACTGAGTCAGAATCGAACCAATACTACACATATGTCCTACGAATACATCCATGTTCTATGGATAATAAACCACCATGACTACCACCTCTCGAGTGTGGGAGAATTTTTTTCGGGGAATCGTCGCCTGCTCTTTGCTGTACAACGGACATAAAATGAAAAATTATATATCTTTTTTTCGTATGTATTTTTTTTATATGTACGGTGAACATTTTTTTCACAATCTGGATTTGAAGCTAAACCTTTATTATATGAGTCCAGGATTTAACCCAATGGAGCGGAATTAATTCAGTTTAAATGTAAAGTAGATTTTATGCGGTCTATTGACTCCGCTCCAGAAAGCAATGGTTAAATTGGTTCGTTAAAAGTAAAATTTATCCCGTATTAATTTTTGATTAAAGCTCAGTGTGATAGCTCAGCTCAGCGTCCATTTTATTATTTTATGATGAACGCCAAAGACTTCTGATTAAACATTCAAGCAAAGCGTTCGGCTAATTTCAAAGTCCGACGTGCAAACTTCCATGATCTCTGCTTCTTTCTTCTTCTTTGATTGGTTAGCGGAATATATTTGTTTCTAAACCAAGAACCATCAACCTTGCGGAAAATTGTCAGCAAATTCAATAGCGCTCCTTATGCGCTGAAAGGCATTTCAAATTTTTACAACACACATTTCCATTACTTAAATCCTTGCATTTCAAATAGCAGTGGACTTGAAAATTTAGACATCATTTATTATATGTGATGTATAATTACATTTATTGTAAGTAATTAATTACTAATACGTATTTATTATAAACTAGCAAGTGCCCGGCAAACGTTGCAATGCTACACTTAAAGAAATAAAATGTTTGTGTTTTAATTTTGTTCATTGGAGTGCTTTTATATATTTCTAATTACGATTAAAAACGAGCATACGATCGCGCTTAGTAATTATTTGAAAGGTACATTAAAAATTCAAATGTACCTCTTTCCGATATTTCGAGTCTCCTGTCAGGCTCATGGACGTGGAATATTTTTTTCCGTCCCAAAGACTGTGCTTATACCGTGCTAATAAAATGTTTTTGGATACATAATATTTTTCCACGTGGGTGATAAACAAGAAAGCCGCGAGCAACCCACATACAGCTGTTCACGCGAGAAGCATGCACGCATACCCTGTGTATTCCTGTGATTTGTTATTGCTCGCATCATAAACTACAAACGTTTCAATTCGAACGACATATCAATCGGAACCATTGGGACACGACATCTTCTTTCCAAATCAAACTGTAGCTTCGATGATATTATTCACCATCTTTTTCACTGAAAGCCTTGCTACATGTGGTGGATTTACGTTTCGGAGAAGAATTATAGGCAAGCCAATAATTTTTATATAGAACGATCAACTAAATTAATGTTGTCATGTTTGTTCGTGCCATTTAATCAGTGACAATTTATATATACAGTATATTTGAATGCGTTTTCGATGTGTCGCCAAACGAATCGATGCAGGTATGATTTGAAATGATGACGCTCGTGACTTACCGCCACACGGCATAGTCCACCGGAGACCGAACGCTCGGGAAGTACGTAAAAAATCAACGGTTGCTATGTTTTGTTTACCTTAGAAACCACCAGACCAATGTGCGCCAAAATGGTGCATCCGTCAAACGTCTCGCAAAACAAATTTCGCTCACAAATAATGCTAATTTTCAAATCCTCTTCGATACACGCCCAATAACTCATCAAAGTTTCTTCGCAATCGGATGAATGTTATAGGAATGTATACATAACGGTATTTATAGGATCAGTGATAGGGGTCAGAATAAGTACCTGACCTTAAGAAAGCCATTATTTTTTATGAGGATTATTTTACAGCAGGGGTTTTAACCTTATTGTGGTGGCGGGCGCACTTGAAATTTAGAAGCGGGACGAGCGCAGGCCGGATTTAAAAAAAATGCACACATTTTAAACATATTGAAAATAATATATATTTATGTATGCTTTTTATGGTCAGCTAAATTTCATTTTTTTTTCTGTCAGTCCGTCATTTTGTATATCTAAAATTTCTTCTTTAGCAATTTTACTAATGTGAAAGGGTTTAAAAAAATAATTTCAATTATGGAAAATTGATCGAATCTATTTTCAAATTTCTTGCAGTAAAATATGTGTATGGAAGAGGAAATGAGTCTTCGGGAAAATTTAAGAAATTGTGAATTTGTAACAATGAAATGAGAATATAAATCCAATGTGTCATCAGCTGGAATCAGCTTTGATGTTAAAGTGTCCACATCGACATTGAGCACGATATTGTTTGAATCTGCACTAAAAGCTAGCTGACGAAGACAAAGACAGACAATTACATTAGCAATGAAGGCCAAAGAAGATAGGGCGAGTTTATCTAAAATTTTAGCACCAATTCATCAATAGAATTGAACTTTTGCCTTCCCTCAGTAATAATATATTTTTCTGTATTCGCGGTCCAAAAAATTGTGGGATTAAATTTTTATTAAAACACATCAAACGCGGCATTTTCAACCGGTATCCCTCATTAACGTTCAGAACGCAAATAACAATTTCACTCTCAAATATTTAATATTTGCATATAGATACATAAGAATCCGAATAAACATTGAAATATGATGGTGCGTTTATTCATTATATTTGAATAACATCAGATAAGTTGATTTTATGATAGGTATCAAACTTACGCTGAAAAGTCTGCCAATTATTTGGAGCAGGGAGTGGATGTAAAAATGTATGGAGTCGCTCAGATCATGATTAGATTAATTTACCTTGATATCAACTCAATATATCGTGTCGAATCATTGATATCAATTGAAACATATATTTATTCTTTACAAATATTTGTCTTATATGAATGATATTTGAAAATCTGATACATGTTTGAAAACATGTATTTTATTTGCTTGAACGATTTTATATAATAAATCAGATGCTTATTTAAATAAGAATACTCCTTTAAATTGTTCCATTTTATTTTACAGGAAATTGCAAAACTCGAAGCGTTCAGCAGCTAGGATGTCTCTTGTCTTATGATCGATGGAAAATCTACCAGTCACTGCCAAAAATTCGAGGTAATTAGATCGCAATATATTGTGTGAATTAATTATTTTGCATGTATCTAGAATTACTTTCAGAGCCTGACTACGTTTTCATTCGTCTGAATTTTATATTTTGTATCATAATTCAAGCGTCCTTGAGTTGTCCCTCTGTTCAAAAATAAAATCATATACGGAGCGAAAAGCTTTCATACTGTTTTTCAAATGTATTCGAGTTTCTTAGAATCACCGATAAGACGGTCTTAAATGCGCGCGCAGCCTCAAATGTTCTGAGTAGTGGAAATACGCCCAATATTTTCATATTTATTTGCTACTTAAGTCCTCGTTCATTTTTTCGCATTGTGATAAAAATAAAATATCATATAGGCGGAAAAAATGACGATATCACACATATTGTGTCATTGGTAAATGTCGTTGTGATGTATTGATTATGCGAAGATGGTAAATCTGAATAATAAAATTGTTTTGCTCTCGCCTTAAGGCATAAATAATATCAAGAAAAAAATTGCCACAGATTTTTAATGGCGCTCCTCGACTCCAAATAAAGTGCCAGCAATATTTACAATCTTCTGAAAGGATGCACTTCTTTTCAGCACACCAGCAGATAGCTGATGAGGTCACAGAGCTATCAGCTTGCTGTCTAAACTTAAATAGATGTTTGGATACGTGTTCAGGGTGTTTAAATACGCCCAAAAACATTTTGATTTCAAAATGAAATTTCGACATCATTCCCCCTTTTCATTCGGAAGAATTATACATTTTATTGTAAACAATGCATTGAAACGTTTCAGCTAGTTTTTTTTTTTGGGGAAGACTTGGATGACCATTATTAATATATACATATCTAATTTGGTAAAAATATATATATCATTTTTACAGCTGAAATTATGTCGTCAATTATGTAATATTTCATGATGAAATAAAAAGTCGTCCTATAATATACAGTAGAACCTCGATTATCCGATTCTTCAAAATAAAACATAATATATAATTTGCACGTCGATAATTGTGTCCACTTTTGCTCACCTATGTAGGGAATCCAATCCCGAGCCAAAATTTCGATCCCGGGATTTCATTAGACAATCCCGGGACCAGTCCCGGGATCCCGGGATTGGGATTTTCAATATTTTAAGAAATTACCTTGATGAATTTGTTCAAAAAATACTAATAAGTCCATTTGTTCAATATAAAAAATCACTTGAAGGCCAAAGAATTGTATTTATTTAAGAGAATATAAAAATACAATTCAAAAATATATAAATAAAACACTAAAAAATTCAAATATTATTTTGAAAATATGCCCGAAGTAACATTAAAATTAAACATTAGTGTTTCGTCATTTAGTCTGGATCTGATTTTGGAAGTCGGACAACTTGCTGCTGAAAGGGCACGCTCAGCTTCCACACTCGTTTGAGATTTCGTCATCAGATATTTAAATACTAGTTCGAGTTGATGACCGGGTGAGCCCCCATTTTCGTATAACACCATCAATATGACTGATAAAATTCCTTTCTGCTGAGACACAAACTGAAACTCGCAAAATTCCCGATTTCCCGACAAATTATTTATTTCCGTCGCTGCAGAATAATACTTATATACTATAATACTTTGATGTGATTTGTAATTATATTACGGAGGAATACAAAAATTCTGAACCCCGTATCTATTACATTTCATATCGATATTCCCACTATTAGAGTCGAGGTGTAGTAAATACATCACCGGTAGGGAAATGTTACTATAACAATTTGAAAAACATACATGTACTGTATATATTTATACATAGATTAGACAGTCACTGCTCCTGTGCGTCGCCTAAGTTCCCCAATTAGTAATTATGCCACTGTTTCCAAGCGTCTAGATTTCGTCGGAAATCTCTCGATTTAGTAGCCTTCATCGTGTTGGTGAGGTGTACGATTTCTGTTAGATAAAAATTTCAATCCCGGGATTTTCGGGATTACGTTTTCTAATCCCGAGATTCTTAAGTACCTAAAACTGTCCAGGATCCCGGGATTGGATTTCCTACACGTATGTGATGGATTGCATATTACGAAGTTTACTAATTGTTTTATATCAAAAAATAGAAGCTCAGAGCAAAAAGTTATTAAAAAAATCAAGAAAAACAGAAGTTGAAGTGTTTATTTTTATATGGTTCATACAAAGACGATCAGCTGGACAGCCAATATTTGGTCTATTATTATGTGAAAAAGCAATATTTTTCAATACAAAATTAAATGGAGATTCCATCTTCAAAGCATGTTCGGGTTGGCTTGAAAAATTCAAAAGGCGACGACATGGTATCAGGGAAGTTGAAATTCATGGGGAAAAGCTTTCTGCTGACATACCTTCAGCAAACACATTAATTGACAAGTTGAAGCTATTTGTGGAGAAGAAAGGATTCGACGAAGAATTTACATATAACGCTGATGAGGCCGGCTTAAATTGGAAAAAAAGCTTCCCTTCAAATCTTTAGCATCAAGACTAGACAATGCACCGTCCCACTCATCTATATAAAGTTTAAACCAGATCGATGAAATGTTTACGATAAAATTTCTTCCACCAAATGGCATATCGGTAATACAACCGATGGATAAGGGTGTAATAGAAACATTCAAACGTTGACATGGTAATCAGATGCTCCGACGATTATCGCAAGCAGATGAAAATAGTGAAGAAACAGTTATCAGCTTCCGCAATAAAATTAATTTAAAATGCTGTTGATACATCGCAGCAGATAGTTGGAATTCTTTAGATGTGTCAACTTTGAAAATATCATTAGTAAATTAAAGTAACGCGATAGAATGTGATATAGGAGACATTGCAAAAGCAATAGCACAACTTTCTATATGTGCTGAATGCGACGAAGATGTAACCGAGTGGTTAAATTGCGATGCAAACGATCCTGCATTCACAATTTTGTAATGATGAGGAAATAATTTAAAACATCCCTCAAAAAAACAAAGTTGTGAAGAAGAAAAAGAGATTTGCGAGGGGGGAAATATTGGTCCTACACATTCTGAAGGTTTTCAGTATTTAGATGTCATCATGAAATGGCTTGATAACCACGTATGCATATTTTTAATAAAACATGATTTATTATATGTGTATATAAATCCTGACAAATAAAAATTATTCATACATTCCCTGTCAATTATGATTATTTTCGAATATTCGGATTTTTGTTATCCAGACTACTTTCATCCCCAATTAATCCGGATAATCAAGGTTCTACTGTGCAATGATTATAAGGCGTATAGTCATTTTTTGCTGAGTTGCAAGTTGTAAACATGATTGAGAAATAGACGAAAACGATATTTTACGATACGATATTATGATTCTAATGTCTTATTTGTTTTTCGTCAATTATGTTTCCAACGGAATGCTTTAATGTAAGTGAGAATGTCAATATGATAATGTAAATTAATTTGAAAAAAAAAATCCTTTAAATTCCACCTAAACATTGTGCAAAAATAAATTCAATGTTTGTGTTATTGTTAAATGATTAATTGGTAAATTTAGAAGATTGGAATTATTAATATTTCCAATCGATTATTACGATTCAAGATCATCATGATTTACTACTTATGAAAATAGTAATTAAGTCAGGCAGTAAATAAATAATTTGATGATTTCGCTCTTTAATTTTAGATTTACACCTATTTAATCCTGGATCTATTCTGCGAGATTTGATCATTATGAACAAAATTACAAAAAAACTCCGATTGTATTTAATAGCATTTTTATCCTGATTATTATTTACCTTTCAGCCTTGTTATTTATAATTTAGGTATGACTTGCTACCTATCCCTACCAATACCCGTCAATCTGATTTCTCGATTGATTTTATATTTAAACATAATTAACCAGCTTTATCTATGAATAATTGATATGGTGGCAAATTTGAAACTAAATAGAACCTAAATAATTAATAAAGTCATAACGAAATATAACTGTGTTAAAGCTCTGTTATCTGAAAATGAAGAGATCTTCATATAGGAAAAAATAGAATTTTCCATATATAGTGTCAGAAAAAGGATGAATTTTAATGAAAATGGATTTGACCTTTTGGAAATCCGTAGATTCATACATTTTCATAAGAAAATAACGATCTAAACGCTTACGTATAAATGAGTTTGCCCTAATATTAGAGACGCGGAGAAAATTTATTGACAAAGTAGGCCATATAAAAATATTTCAATTGTTGAACATATTATGCCTTTAGGTTTTCAAAAAATCGGTTAACTTAACCTAGCTTTATTATTATACATGCAGAAGATAATAAGAAACTATGATATATCGTCTATCATTGGGAAACCCTCCGATTTTGATTATATGATTTCAAATAAGATAACTTATGAAGAATTATAAATATAATTGACTAATCCACTACAATATAAGTTTTTATGCTTTTAATATATATTTAAAATAATGCCATTATGAATTACTTCGTAGTCTGTCGAATATTTGGCAGACGGATCTCTATCGAATTAAACTGTCATTAGGGAGGCTGCAGACAGCTAATTGCTACCAAATGATGGGCGCGTTGCACTGTACCTTCCAATTCCTGTGGGTACTTGTCGATATCCAGCACTAAATATCACAGTTATAAATCGGATGTTCTGATCTGGATTAATAAGCCTTAATTAGAGTCGGTAATGCTTAATAAAGCATTTTGCGCCCATGCCACGGATCGCGATTCCTAACCTTGTTATGTCGTTCCCTCGCCCACACCTGGGGGTTGATGTTATTTCTGCGAAATCTGCCATTTTGTGACATTCCTACCTTTGTCGATTCCACCCTAATTGACTTCACCTACCAAAAAGCTCCCTGTGTATCACCGCTTAATATTTATCACTGCGTGGTAGACTTAGGCAGAGATTTTTTTGTATTTTTTTTTCGGGGTGGGGGTTATAGGGTGAAACATTAGTGAACATAAGGTTTTCGTTATCACTTTACTATTGCGATATTTTCATGGATTATAAATAAAATAAAATATTGGGTTATTTATTGATTTATTAAAATACAGATTTTTTTGCGAATCTGCTTGGTATTTAGTTTAAAATAATATTAGTTTAAGAACCAATGCATTTGATTGTATGGTGTTAGATAGTAGTATCTTTATATATATATATTTCTAGAGTGTCAGTTCAAGTAAGTATTTAATAGCGAGTGTATGATAAGGCGAATAACGAATGATATGTCATGGTTATATCATTCGTAAAAACAATTATTTGAAGAACGAATATGAAATTGGTAAAAAATGGTCCATGTTCGCGGATAGAGTCAATCCGCATCCGCTCAGACAAAAGTTGATTTCCTCGGATCTTGGAATTCCTGTGCTTGGTTTTCCCGGATTTTTCTACGATCCGAATCTTGGACATTTAAATTGACAAAAGTAATATATTCTTCAGTTGCCTTTTAATATTGAGTCATTTTTGTTATTTCCATTTATTCCGTTATTTTCTGTAGACGTAGAACTACACGTTTTTTAAGAAATTCGCACTTTTTTACTTACTTTACGAAAATTATTTTTGTTAACGTATGGATTAATTTGCAACTCTTAGTGAATATTCTTCATAGCTGTTTTCTACTAAATTCCATTTATTGTTTAGTGATTCTGCGTTTGTCACAATCTTTAAAAAATATATTTCGATGATGATTTAAAAAAGTTAATCACAAATTTGGATCAATAATTGTTTATAATATTCACAATATTATAGCCTATATAGATACAGAGAGCATAGTAAACATATCGAACAAAGGATATCCAGGAACTGAGATCAACGATTTGACGAAAAAGTTTATTTGTTATAAAACTAATAAATATGTAAGTCGTATTTTATTTTCGTTTTACCCAGGGCCGTCGTACCGCAGGAACTGGGGCTAAAATTGATACCACAGTTTCTGCCCGAGTCTCCCGATAACTAGTTTGAAAACAAAATTGCATCCAAGTTTTCAAATAAGTTATATTTACTTGAATTAATTGCGAATAAACTTTATAAAGTAATAAAAAACTTCAAATTAAAAGGGAAAAAAAATCGAATTAAAAGGGCAAATATTTGTTTGGTACCCTTAGCGGTGACATGGTGTGCTTAATCGATATTGAAAAAGGCTTAGTTTTGCAGTGAACTGCCTACTTATTATAGTTGTACTGTAATTACACGGTGGAAATATGTAATTAGAATTAAATAATTTCGTTTTCTTACGACACAGTATTAAATTACAAGCTGAAACAACAACTTTTAACATAAGCAGAACAACATTTAGGCGGGAAAATGTTTTACATTTTCCCGTTGTTACATAAATGCATGATAAATATAATGCAGATATATTTTTATCATCGGCTACTATTTAATGAAAATTCGTGTGCACGAGGTTAATGTACGAAGCGCGAAGAATATGTCCCCATTTACTTTTTTTTGGGTGTCGTGTTTTCATAAAATATTTACGATGGACATTTTCGTATAAATATTCATATATTAATCAACCCTTTAGGTCGATCGCCTTCAATTTTCCGGCCAACCGACCGGATGACAATTCGCTTTATGTTTGTCCCGTTTCTTCAATTATTGGAATTTTCAAATAAAGGGTTAATCTGAACACTGATGTGTAGCTAGGGCCGTCTTGTTAAGTAATTCGATTTACGGATTTCGAAACGCCGAATTAAATGTAATCATGTTTTATCATATTTTAACCTTAGACTTGGCGGTCCGAAGGTTTTTTTTTCAAAAGTGTTTCACCAGCTCCAAGCAATTTTCAGTGAATTTATTAAAAAATATTTTTATGGTGAAAAATGAAAAAAACGTAGTTAAATAAAAATATGTATTTAATACGAACGGTGTTTGTTCATATATTTAATACTAATTTGCAAAAAATAATTCGTAAAATTACGTAAGTGTGGTTATTTTAAAACAATCTCCAGGGTGGAGGCCGGGCTTTTTCTCGCACGTATCGCAGTATAACGATGTCTGTCGTTTTTTCCCTGGAATATTACGATGCGAAAACACCATACAGTCTTTGTAGTTTGTAGAATCATATATATAATGGGGATTTATATTCAATCGTTCCTCGTCATTGGTCGTCGATCTACGCCCGGTATCATGTCTATCTGTCAACATTTGACGAAATTTTATATGATTCTGAGGCTTTCGTTCCTTTTCTCTCATATAATGTATGCATTCACAATTGAGGTTTCTAGCTCCCAAAAAAAAAAGTTTCTTCCACTATTTTAATGACTTATGCATAAAACAATATGACGTTGACAGTTGATCGGCAGTGTCTACTCCTCCCATATTTTTTATGTAATTTTAAATAAGTGTTGGCTTTTCAATCCCTTATTTTTGGTTTTCATTATCAATGCATTACCGGGTTTTCCTTCAGGGACTTCTCCTCGCCAATTGCGATGACGATGTGAGCTTTGCACTAAGCATCGTTACATTTCCCTTAACTCGCCAAGCTAACACAAGTTATTATTTTTGGTGGTAAGCTACTTCTTGCCCAATAGCTAATTTTTTTTTTTTTATATCCTTTGGAAAATGTTTTTTTATTTGCCACCGGTAAACCGCCATGGTTTCACCACTAAGGTAATAGTTTCTTCTTAAACGTTCCTAAATTCGCATTGGATTAGTGTAAAATCTGTCGGTGAATACATGGTAACCTTTTTAATTTCCGGAGTTATTATAATTTAAAAACTCACGAAAAATAATTAAATTGTCAGACCACTTCACAAACATGAGATGTTCACGATGATACAATTTGTCAAAGACTATTGTTTGAAATTGTGATTTTATATCTGCAGCGGACAAAAATGCCGCATCGCAAACATTTCTTTTCACATTTCAGGAAAGAATGAAAGAAATGATCTATTAATTAATAATAAAGCAATAGTATCCCTTCTAGAACATTTGCTTCATACCATAGTTTAAAAAAAATACTAAAATCGTCAAAGAATATTTAAAAAAAAACATATCTGTTAAATGTCCACACGTTATGATCACTGAACCTGCCAGTAAAAATATGATGTCCAATACGTGTGGACCCTAGACCACAAAGAGTTAATGATATCAATGTAAGATTTCTTCTATTATTTAACACGTTCCACGCCCAAATTCAATAGTCGGTGCGTAAACAGAAGGGATAGCGATGCAAAATTGAAATGCACGGGATAAACATGGACAATATATGGCGCATCTTCTCTCAGGTGTTGTTTTATCTTAGATCGACAAGCTTGACTCTACTATTAGTCAAATTAACAAAAAAAAGTGAAGATAAGCAAGTGCGAACAGACAAGGGTAGGAATGCAAGTTTCGAGGTCGATCTCGAAAGATATTTAGACAGTTGTCCATCTTAAAGACATTTAAGAAAGACGTTCGTAAAGTTAACATTTGTAAATCGTAGAAAAATGTAACAGGGAGACGCTGGATTCGCTTTTTGGAGACTGTTTGACTGACTGACAAATTCTCGATCTCCGGGAAGCGAAAAAAAAATTGCAAAAAAAGTCGCAAGATGTTGTCCTAATCGTCCAAAATCACCTCATATGTGTTTGAATTGTTTCAATGAATAGGTGGTAACATTATATAAAGTTATATTTTATTTGAAACATAATTTTATAACATTTAAACATATTTTATATGTATATTTTAGTTATTTTATTTTATGCCTTTATATGTTAAATATAAACATATATTTATTATATTCAGTTTGTTTAATATTTGCATTTGCTAATTCCATTGAATAGAAAATAAATAACTTGTTAAATCGTATTTAAATGGATGAAGAAAACGTCCGAAAGAAATCCGCGCCGCGTCCACCATATACGGTGGACGTGGCACGGAACGCGTTAATTAATCTCTAAAAAATAAGTTTGTGCTTACGGAAAATTTATTTATATTTCAAAACGAATCATATTCGTTTGTATAATACATTGCAAAAAATTGTATAATAAATTTCTTTATTGTGCAAATTTGTTACCTTTTTATTTTACATTAAGACTTTTCTTTTTGACGTGACATATTTTTGTAATTTTTACATGGCGTGTGGATGAAAAGCGGCCGAAAACTCTTAAAAGTATTTCAAAGTTTTTAAGTGAACACTTCTAAGTTTTGACTGCGGTAATTCATTCGTCGATTTTGATCTCGTTTTTAAAATGAAGTTTTCGCCGGCGATCGCTACGCTGCTCATCCTTTTCTTGGCTCCATAAATACTTATTTTTGTAGGGGACTTTTTTAGCGCTGCATTTGCATAACCGTCTGTCTGCCGATCGACCGCGTTATTCAAAACGTCCATTATTTTTATTGCATTATTGATGCTATCGGAAACACACATCTGAGAACAAAAATGGCTTATCTCAAATGCTTGACCGATTTTATTTGAAAATAGCCTTTCAACCCGTTAAATGAGCCACTTTCTTACCAAATGGCGGGGAAGATATGCGTTATGTGTCTTGTAGTCGGACAAATGCTATAGATACATCTTCATGAAAGTGCCTGATAGCTGAATCGTTCACGAATACACAAAAAACATTTTGATAGTGATAAATGTTTGAGGTAAATTCATAGAAAAGCTTAATTGAAAATGTATTAGGAGCGATGATTTTTTTGTAGAGCGATTTATCTTTGGCATCAAAATTGCTTCAGTTCCGTTAATCACTTCTTTATTGGAGCCAAATTTCTTTCCCTGGAGCATTGTTTTTGAAATTCGTGCAATTTTGCTATTGTTGCGATCGATTTCTAACATCATCATCATTCATCTGGGATCATTTTTCGCAATTTCTTTCTTTTTTAAGGTAATCAGTGAATACAATACTATTCGCATTCTAAAATACAGAAAGCAAAGTCTTACCAGCTGACATTTGCATTCTTGATAGCTTTGGGCGGCTTTCGCCGATTGCTGTCTACTCAGTTGATTATCGATTTGATTCATATTTCATCCATTGTCACAAATCGCATGAAATTATTTTATTATTATGCTGAAACAGCTTCAAATAGTGTTCTGAACTGTGAGCAGACGCGGTTCCCACTTCAAATAGAGCATTTTTATGGACAAATGTTGATGCAAAATTACCTTGTGATATCTTTAAAATCACATATCTCATGCAATTCCAATTTACGATCGGCCAAAACGATTTTGTAAAATATTTGATTATCCTGCGAGCTTATTGAGTGAAGTATTATGTTGCCTTTGTACTTGGTAATATCGAATTTAGATGCAGATAGTGCTTTGAGAAGCCACAAAGAGCTTTGAGAGTGAGGCATTTGATGAGTTCAATCAATCAATAATTTCAGCTAATAGACTATGTTTAATTATGAATATGACGTTAATTCCTGTAATAATAATTCATGCTTTTTAAATATGCGATGTATGAAATTTGGCATAATGTGTGATTGGGTCTCAATTTGATATATGAACCCGTATGCTATGTGCGACTAGGAGATATTTTCTTATTTTGAAACAATCTGAAGAAAAAAAGTCGCGTTCATAAAAAAATATGATTTCCGACGGAGGGGAAATTGCAAATAACATGTACGAAAATAGTTTTTTCATAGTAAATCTAATCGCGCGAAGATTTCCAGACGGCGCTAAATGTTCCGGTGCTAGAAAATTTTTAGAAAAAGGTTTACGAGATCAGTAGTTCGATTTCCTGTTGATCTGCATGTTCTTGTTGTAAATATTCAATAACAAAATTAAACTATATATTTGTCCGAATTCGTACATATTTATATTCTATTACTATAATTATTCTGTTGAATGCAGTGTGGGTTTTAAGAATTTAGATGTAGAATACTTTATTTCCTTCGTGGGCATGTTGAAGCTCATAATTGAAGCAGATCTTTGTCAGAGAGCCACGGAGATAGCTCTGAAGGATAAACTAATTATACGGGGTGAGGCGTCTAATAAAAGTGTGGTCGCAGGGGAATGGCTTCTGTGTACTAGATCCGAGCTCTGAATTCACTATCCAGAGACCAAATATACGAATACAATTTAAACACAGGCCATTAAGGTCATTAAACATTTTAAGGATCTTATTTTTATTAGCATCGATTGAGTATTTCGAATTGCCGTTAGAAAGTTAATACGTTTTAATATGGCAGTCCCAAAGAAACCTCAAAATGTTTGAGCGCATGTGGCAATGATAACCCGAAATATATATATATTTATATTCCATGGTTATTTACTTCGATATCATATAATTTTCAGATTCATCTAGAGTTTCTCAAACATTGCAATGTTTCCAAGATTTATATTTCTTCGCCAGTTTTGCAATTTGGATAAAAATGCCCTAAGATAATCGTGACATGCGATAATATTCGTTTCCGTTCCCTGAAGTTCCAGGTTAAGCCTATTTTGCTGTTCTAATATATCTGCTAGATATGCTACTCTTTTCAGTCAAGCTTTGTTGATAAAGTTTACCAAAATGTCATGTTTCTCTTGCACTTCCAGGAACAACTCGATTTCATCTTTCAATTCAGACACGATTCACAACACTTCCTTTCGACAAGCAACGTACTACAATGTAGAAAATAATAATATCGTGATCAAAATCCATGTCTTTACACAAATTTTTAAACAGACGGGTGCTTAGAACTTCAGATTTGATGTTATTTACGATTTTTATCAACAAATTAAGCTGTTGAGGAGCGTCGACATACATGTATGCCGGAATTCTCATGTCCCAAAAAGAGCACTCTTGCACATTGAAGCTCGGAGACAGACAGAGAAAGAGAGAACTTATCGCAGTTCGGGAGACTGAGACGGATAGCTTCCTCACATGCATCGCATGATTGTATAGATCGTTAAGCCCAAATTTATCGACTTATAATTATTTCGATTTCAAGTGTGTTATTTGTTTACGCAAAGAATCGACCGAATATTGTGTGTTATCGAGAATGTTTGTTTATTTAACTGCTTGCCGTTCTTCGCTGCGTGTTGAATGAGTCTTTGTTCAATTATCATTTCCTTCTAAAGGAGGAGCAAATGAATCGATTTTTTGTGCATTGTTTATGTAAAGAAATGACGTGGTCTTGTATTCACTATCAAGTGTTAATTTACAATTGAAGATTGTCTTACGCTGATTAGGAGCTGACAGAACATCAACGACTTCATCGATTTTAAATTTGCTCGCTCCTCAACAGGTTAAATACCTCTTGTAGAGGAGTTAGAAGAGTCTTACTGAAAAGGGCATACTGGTGAATCATGGAGTTTGTTTGGGGAGCTACTTCTTTTACATTTTTCTGAAAGCTCAATTTCGACCCAAGCATAGATGGTGCACCATCCGTACATACCCCACTGAACGAACTTTACGTCTGTTGAATCATCAACTTGAAAAGAAGACAATGGTAAAACCTTGATTTCATTCAAAATCTACTCTTTAATGTCTAGGTTTTTTATTACTTGGCAATTTCCAATGTGACTTTATATGATGCCCGCACTGATGCTGTGAATCATTGTTGAAAACGTCCTGTTCGATCAAGTCTCTGATGTTTGCAACTAGTTTCATGCCAACGAAAGAACTCCAAATCCTTTTTAGTGTGTTCTGAATGCTTCGCCTCTAAGTGACGTTTGAGTTTTGAAGGTACGATAGATTCATGACTGAGAACAAGTTTGTACAATACACATGGCTTCTCTAATTCATTGCTAGTCAAGTTAGTAAAGTCGAATTTTAGATATATTCTTCTGAATACTTGCAAAAATTGCATTTTGGTGAATATATTTTTTAGTTGACTGTATAAGTTGGCTACCCCACAGAAAACCCGTCGCGACCCCTAGGTTGGGAACCAATACTCTAACTCCTATATTCTCTAAACTCATTTCTTGCTTCGAAAGTAACGGTTAGTAGAGTCTTGACTGAGCACCCAAAAGGACCGAGCTGATTAATTCATGTCCGATGATACAAAATCACTAAATTTTACGGTTTAGTCATTCGTCGACACGCAAAATCGACGAAAGAAACTATCTAAAGATTTATCACGAGATGAACTGTTGATCAGATGTTCAGGAGCACAAACACAAAATAATAATGCATCATTAAATTCATTGATGTGGACTTTCGCTCCTATGCACCTGCATTCTGGCACAAAGATCGTTGAAGTTGCAACTTTTCTTATTGTGATTATCTTCGATGAAGAACTTAATGGAATTTTAAAAGTTTTAGTTACAATAGAATGTTAAATTGTAGCTCAAGCTTACGCCCATTGTCGTAATGAAAGGCGCATCTACCGCTCCGAATGACTTCGCTAAAAGAGGTAAAACAGATACCAGGGAGCAACAATCGGCGTAGCAAGATTTTTATCAAGAAACTGAAAATTTACTTTATAGAAAAGACGTAGCAGATTAAAGGTGAGTCAAAATTTTCTTAGTGATAAACAAATTGGAATCTGTAAAGGCGTTTTTCTCAAAACTTCATTTTTAAAATCGGTTGCCACGATATCTCAAATTTATTAAATGAATGTCTTTTAAATTTAATTGACTTACAATCTAGGATAATTCTGATTGATCAAGGCGTTTACGTTTTTCATGTAAAAGAAGTCATGAAAAACCACCCAAATTCACAAAAAAATTTTTAACAAGATGCCAAAAAATTACCGTTTTAATATTTTTTAATAATCCTAACATAAAAACTAGTTCATGCTTTATAAAATTAAAATGCCATTTAAATTGTTTATTTTCAATTAACAAATTGCCCCCAATCGTGGCAACCGAAAAAAACCTTTTTTCGCTGATGGATGTGTCTAAGTTGTCATATATTTCAGCATTGAGAAATGATTTCAATCTGAAAAAAATTGAAAAGTGCTTAAAATATGAATAAACATGTGGTAAATATTTCACAGTTGAATGTTTTTTAACAGTGTAATAAGAAGGGACAAACCCAATAAAGAGACTTGAGGGTTGTTGTGGAAACGATCCTGTGTAGCATGTGGGATACGGATGTTCGGTACGAAGACGACAACACACTGCTCGACTGGTTAGCTTTGTGTAGACTTTTATACGATTTTGCTTGAAAAGGCGTTTCTATGTCTGCAGTTCCGAGGCTCTGATTGAATAGTTTTAGCGGGAGGGCTTTGCATCCCGCTCATGAATCTCTCACGTACAAACGGCTCGATTGAATTTACAGTGAATTTATCTGCCCTGTTTATATTCAGGCCAAAAAATTGGATGAATGTTAAATGTTTGAAATTGCTCAATAAATCAAGCTGGAATAATATCGCACGCCATCAGATTCTGAATGAAATCTATTTGGTCGCTAAATAACTTTGAAGATCTTCACTTCGTCTGCAATATGTTCGATGACTGCAAATTACGGTTTTCCAATTTAATATGGAAATTTTGCGGCTTTGAAATACCTTGAAATTCGAAGTTCTTGCAGGACGAGATTCCATTGGATCTGATATTCTATTCTATAGAATTCGAGTTCAATATAATTTCTGGTCATACTGAATACTTTGGTTAATTTTATATTGGATTTAATGTAACAAAATAGAGATGTTAATTGAGTTAGTTGAATCGCATATGTTTACACGGAATTGAATACATTTGTTATTAATTATTTTTGCACCAATTCAGTATGAAATTAAAGCATGTGGGAAATAAAGGGACGCTGATTGTTTTAATTAAATTTTAACGTATAGATCTGATGAATTTTAGTATTGTTACATAGTACCAATTGAACATTTGGCATTTAAGTTAATTAGAGATTTACCGTTATTGAAAAAGGTTATGTGCAATATTTTACAAATTCGACTATATGAAATTGACTAATTACTGTTTTTGTTGCTATTTATATTGTTTTCTGTTACTTTAAACAGCGAAATCAGACAAATATCAACAAACCTTTCGGAAAAGAATCGACTTTATAATTAATGGTTCCAACAATATGAATCTTGACAATGAGCCCCTGAGGATGGCCCAAAACTGTCGTTGGTGATGAAGATTTAAAAATCATAGTGGAAGCTTACCCGCGTTTAATAGTTGAGATACTTATTTATAAGTTAGGTCTATTTCTCATCATCTTCTTTCAATAGGAAAGGTTAAAAAGCTGGATAAGTGGGTTCCGCATATATTATTAGAAGGCCAAACATTTACACTTAAAGTTGCGGCCTTTGTTGATGATTCGTAGTGATTAAACCCCATTTTTAAATCGCATCATCACTTGTAAGAAAAAATAGATTTTATACGACAATACGAAAAGATCTTGGCAATGCTTGAATGCCGATGAATCTCTAGGACAATTGCCAAAGCTTTCAAAAAGCTTGAAAATTCCCATGGTTACCGTATGGTGGACAAGCATGGGCATATTACACATTCTTAAAACCAGGGGTAGCCATTACGGCCGAATCACATTATCGTAAAATTATGAACCCGAAACTAAACATAAAACAGCTAATTTAAAAAATATGAATTAACGTATTGATGAACGCTTTCGCGACCGTCTTGATAGGGAGTGTTGGAGGTTTTTAAAAACTGAATAGTTTTCTTCGAGAGACAGTGGAAAACTACTCTAGAGTCTAGACGACCTTTTTGATTCTACTAGAAAGGGCTTTCTTAAGTGCAGAGTCCAGTCTCTCCTTTCCTCGCTAGGGTATTGCCGGGCTAGGGACAGACTAACTAAAATTGTAGACACGAATGTATTGTTTATGTTTACGCGAAGAAATTAACGAATATTGTATGCTATCAACAGTGTTTATTTATTTATGTACAAGCTTCATACACGCTGCGACAGTTCTGACAGATAAATGGATTTGTGTGGGCGAAAAGCGGTGTACATACGAATATAGCATCTACGAGTACGTCATTTTAAAATTGACTCACTACCCAAAGACTACGTACAATTTTACATATTTCTTTTGATATATATATATATATTGTAATAGATTTGATCCCTTTGCGCATTTTGATATAAGTAAAAATTCTCTTTGTGAGATTAATTTAACATTGAAATCAGGAATTTATTCAAAAATATATTTCTTGAAGGTGAAATATATTTATCACGGGATTGAATCTCTTTTTTCCTGTTGTTTTACTGCTTATGGCTGTCAAAAGAGCCGTCATTGAAAGCGGAATGCGATGTAACATTGACGACCGGTTTTAACGAATTAATATAGTTACATTTTTAATGAGAGTGCTTCTCTCGTTCTTTCTAATGGGATTTATCTTTGTCAAGCTATAGCGCTCAATGGGTCTTTTTCTGAAGTGCTAGCAGCTATAGCGTTATACACATTGAAATGATTATTCTCCTTGTGATTGGCAAACACTTACTTCACATTCCGCTCTTGTGCGTGATGGGAATCCGTTGAGAACGTTATAATCGTCAGTTGACGCATAACCGCCGAGCTATTCGCCTCTACTTTTGTTCCTCGCAATTTTCATTTATGTTATTTCAATTTTATTTGGACATTTTTTGTTCATCTGTGCTTGTAGTGATCGGATACCATTTCAATATACAAGAACAGGTGGGTAGCCTTTAATATAATGCTTATTTCTTTAGGGCAACCCGCAATTACTAAACTCCGCAACTGTTATAGCATAATTTTAAATATAAATCAATACATTTTGCAATGGCGATTATTGCTAAGATAATAATTTATTATCGAAACAAGATGATTTTTAATAGTGTTATTGTATCAGTATTATGCGATTTGATGTTTAAGCAAAAATTTTGACCTGCGAAAACCGACATATTAAACTTAAAATTCGGCTTTAAATATAAAAATTAAAAATTCATTATCTAAGAATTTTAGACGAAAAATATTGAACCGGTTTTGAAGAATGTCGTTTTTTTAATGTCCTAGTAGCTAAGCCTTTTTTCAGATGTTGCTGACTATCATGGACAGATTCCATCAATTGGTTGCAAGATTAACCCTCATGATCGCTCGACATTGATATATAGTTGTTGGCGAACAGATTAATACATAACTTACGCGATTTTACGAAGTCCAAATTAGGACGATTGTCGTCAACTGATCACGATTAACGGTTAGATGGAAGTCATCATTTTATTTATAGTAGATAAGGGAGGAATTATAGAGACTGTATGGTGTGTTCAGACCGTGAAACTGAAAAAAGATGAAAGCGAACGCTATATTTTTGCGACACTTAGGAAAGGAAACTAGTGCTTCATTCTGAAGATTGTTTCAAAAAATATATTACATAATTATAAAATACAAAATACTAGTTTTTTTTTATTCATAAACCCCAATTTTTTTCATTTTATCCCACACAAACGTTTTTTTTTAAGAAATACGCAAAAATGGCTTGAAATTGGTGGGAACTTTAATGAAAAAATTAAAAAAACAACTTATTTAATAGATTCGTTTATTTTGAAGGAAAAATTAAATGCACAATTGCGACAGCGAGCTTAAGTCTTAGGGCCATCGCAAAAGATGTAAGAGATGAAGAGTAAAAATACCCTACTTGGTACTTAACATTGATTGAATAAAATATGAAATATAACACGAAAACGTTGAAATAAAATAAATCTGCCTTTGACTTATATTTTTGGCATTTACTAAAATAAAATATGAAGAACTTCACTTTACAACGTTAAAAGCATTATCTTCCGTTGCATTCTATATCGTTTTGAAATCGCCGAATTGAGAGGGTCAACCTGAAACAGAAAGCCAATGCCAGTGGTGTAGGAGTGAAGCCGTGATGCACTTAACCTCTATGGGAGTACTATCGAAGGGTCTTCGATATGATCTTCACTATTCAGAAAGAGCACTCTTGTGCATTGAAGCTCCGAGGCGGATAGAGACAGAGAGAACATAGCGCAATTCAGGAGACTGAGACGGAGAGCTTTCTCGCATGCATCGCATGATTGTATAGATCGTTAAGCCCAAATTTATCGACTTATAATGATTTCGATTTCAAGTGTGTTATTAGTTTACGCAAAGAAACGACCGAATATTGTGTGTTATCGAGAGTGTTTGTTTATTTAACTGCTTGCTGTTCTTCGCTGCGTGTTGAATGAGTCTTTGTCCAATTATCGTTTCCTTCTAAAGGAGGAGCAAATGAATCGATTTTTTGTGCATTGTTTATGTAAAGAAATGACATGGTCTTGTATGCACTATCAAGTGTTCATTTACAATTGACTCTGCCTCGAATTGAAGATTGTCTTGCGCTGATTAGGAGCTGACAGAAAGCAATCGGTGTAAAGCGATTATGACATCAACGACTTTATCGATTTTAATTTTGCTCACTAACGAAAAGGTTGAGCATCACGTATGTCTTCACTCTAACCCGGCAACGCTTAGCCAGGAAAGGAAGGACTGGACTCTTTGCATTTCAGAAAATGCTTTCCAGTAGAATCAACAAGGTCGTCTAGAACAGCTTTCCACGGTCTTCCTAGCAAAAACTGCTCAGTCTTTACAACTCACCCCCCCCCCCCTCCCTATCGAAGAAGACTCGCTGGGTGAACGTTCTAAATAAAACTCGGAGGGTGTATGATAAATATTATGTTATAGCATTATGACAATTTAGCTTCCCAGCTGTACGGCGAGGCATTAATAACTAGCTTCGTCCTTCGCCGCCGTCTCTATTGGGCAGGTCATGTGGCACGTATGTCGATACACCGAGTCCCCCGAGCCGTTTTAGATTTTCAACCGAGTGGCAGTAGACCCGTCGGAAGACCTCGGCTACGCTGGGCTGATCAGGTGAAAAAAGACGCCGCTCGTCCAGGCCTGGGCAATTAGAGGGAGGAGACCCTGGACAGACGAAAATGGTAGCAAGCGTTGTCGTTGGCCGGGGTTCTCTGACAGGGCTATAAGCGGCACCCAAATTCAATCATGTCTAATAATCAACCGTTTATTTATATATCGTCTATTTTAACTAATCCATGATGCCCTCAATAAATATGCTTTCGATAATCGAAGATAATACCTTTCGCCCTGAGATCCTCTAAATCCAAAACTATGTACTACTCATATTATATTCATACTTATGCTTGATTTATACTTTGGTGTAAGATTTGCGGTGCATATTTAATGAGGCTTGGTCTATTCTACGTATATATAATCATCACAGTGCATCCACAAACAGTCCGCAGTAGCACTGAGGGCTCATTAATGTCCATTTATGAGAAAGGCTCACATCCACGTTGTCTATATCAGCAATTCTCAAACTTATGTAATCTGCGGATATCCTCTTAAACAATTTTTGCTGGCCCTATCCCAACCATAGGGATATTAAGTCTTCAAATTCTGACCTTGTGCGATTTTTTATTATGATTTCACTATAAATTTATGCGAAGAACGTCCTAGTGATTCTTGTGCCGTTTTACGAGGACCCGTTAGTATTTATATTGATTGTGATTTTCTTTCTTCGTATCCGCCGATCGTTCCAACTTTGGCGCATTGTTTCATTAGTATATAATATGTATCGTTCAAATCCAACGGTCTCAGGAAACAATGGGGCTATGCAACACGTTGAAATGAATTAGCACCATCGACCAAATGTATAAATGCATAGATCAAAAAACGAAAGTGATTAGAATTTAATAGGCATCGTGGCAGTAGATAGCGCTGTTGAAGTCACTCAAAATAGTAAAAACTACGTAGATGAAGTTGGCATTCAAATACCACAGGGGGGTTAGCTTCCAGCGTTTCCCGGAATGATTACTATTATGATCGGATTCTTAAAAAAAATCTTTTGAATTATGGTTCTCTAACTCTTACACACCATACAGTCTTTGTAGTTTGTAGAATCATATATATAATGAGGATTTATATTCAATCGTTCTTCGCCATCGATCGTCGATCTACGCCGGGTATTTGTCATTTTGGTTGCACAAAAATTCCCGATGATTTGCATCAACATTTGGGGGAATTTTATATGACTCTGAAGCTTCGTCCAACCAGCCAACATTATTCGGGAGGTCTGATTTCCATTGACTTTGTCGAATAAATTCGGCTGAATTTGTTGGATGGCGTTCGTTATGTTGATATTGAGGGCAATCAATTAAAATCACTTTTTTCCACTAATAAAAGATTTTTTCCGGATGGTTCGCTTTTCAAATTTCCACTTAATGTTTTGCTATTGCCTTCACCGATGTATATTTGCGCCGTAACTTCCGAACGACTTCGAATATCGGAAAACCACTTCATCCACATATTCTACACTATACGTGGATGAAATTTATGCAAAAATAATCGATTTTTTGAACCATTCACACGGAATGACACCCTTTGGTTCCTGGGTCAGCTGGATTTCATACGGGTGCAGACTCATAATTAGCCAGGTTAAATTCGCAGAAAGACCGAGTTCTCTCAAATTTAATTATGTGATGAAATATTTTTTATTTCTTAAAAATTGACTATTATTCAAAAGCTTGCCAGATCATATTTTGTAACACGGCTAGCTTCGAATATAATGCTGGAGAAGTAATTTAAAAAGGAAAATATAATATTTTTTAATATTCTTTTGACTTTTGACTTTTGCCTTTTGAATTCTGAAAGCCTTTTGGCTTTTTTGGAATCTCGCCATTGTAAAAGAAAGTCATATATTTCTGTTCTATTCGTAACCGGAACTATGTTACAAGGAATGCAATATTTTAAATAGATGGAGTATCCATATGTTTGAATATGGGAAATATTTCGAACATTTCTGAACACGTCCTCAATGTGAAACATGAAGTTTGTCGTACCCTTGAAACATGTTAAATGATAAAAAAGTGTCGAGACAAATTGTTCTTGGACGAAACGTGTACAAAATTATATTTCAATATAGTATATATTTTTTGGTCAATTAATTGTAAAGTAGGACAAATCATTACACGATGTTTTTTTATGGTCACTTGTTGCCTCAAATTATAATTGGATCTCCATTAGGGGTCCCAAATATTCGTAAAATCAATTATTCGAATAACGAACATAAAATTGCTAAAGCATTTGAGTATTCTAATATTTTATATATTTATACATATTTGTTTTTTAACAAGGCAAAATTGGAGTTAAATTTTAACTGTATCCGATATTTCTAACATTCTGTCGGGTTTGTGTTCGCGGATTGAGTCAATCCGCGTCCATATAGTCAAACGCTGATTTTCTCGGAAATGAATCGATTGGAAGAAATTCTAGGAATTGGTTGTTCAAATCTGGGCACAATGCAGTAAAAGCAGGTGGAAATATTAAATGAGCATTCGGAGAAGGATCGATTTGTGAAAGAATAATTCGAAAAGGGCAAAAATAATGTCGATTAGGGAAGATAAAAATGCTGGACAAGTGGGTGCTACATAGTAATAAGACCCCTAATCTCCATTCATGTAAATATGATTGTTTTGCTCGCAGTAAAAAACATCTGAGTGGGAGTTTGGGAGGAGCATGCATTCAAGCTTTTCAATGTGCTTAATCTTTCAAGTCATCTTAAATTTGCAATCGAAATGAATTATTCTATCGGACCGATATGCATCGAATTCACAATTGATTGTCGATTGCCACATACAAAAAATATACTACAATTCTACTGTAAATCAAATAAATGGTGTGATTTTGAAGAGAAAGATTTTATTCACTGCACTCGCTGTGTAAATTTAATGCTAAAATCACACTGCAAATAGTGAATTGATTTTCAGGAGTCTCTTTTATATTTCAGCATACTAAAAGCCAACAGGTTTGGCGATATTGAATTTGAAAGAGATATGCGTGGAGTATTTTACATATGATTGATGGTTCTCACAGCGATCGATCTTCATTATATACGATGCAGTGTGGGCTTACAAATTCTCATATGAGGGCTATTTTCTCGTTTAAATATATTTTCTATGACGCTATATAATAATTTATTAATTTGTAGCGGAATTGTAAACGCAATAATCTGCATTATTTCCTTTTAAATTTTAGCGGTGGTATTTAGATTTTCAAAATATCAACGATCCGTTTAAATATATTTAATTAGGCTATAAATGAATTAAAATGGATTGATTCATAATAATACATTTAGATCCATAAATGTCTGGCTTATAATTTTCATTCGGCTTGTATAAAGTTTTCCTGAGTGAAAAATAGAAATCATATTCCGCGCTTATTGGATAATCAGATCAGGTTTTTACTCCTATTTCCAAGAAGGCAATCATCGGGGCATGCACAAAGAAATGCAATTTTCTTGAAATTTCATCACGAAAATGCCATAGAAATATTGTTCTTTGATTAATACTAACAGTTACATAATTCCTCTTTATAATAAGCACAATTGACGCATCTTAGTATTGCAAATTTATTTTCAGTCTCGTAAATGTATAAGTATAATACTAAAATCCTATAAAGGATCTTAATAAGAGCAGAGTCACATATTTAAAGATATAATAGTTTCTAAAGACGTTTTACCTCTATTCACAGTATTGTAATTGCGGCTTATGAATGATTATGATACAATGCATATATATACGAGGGTCGTCTAAAAAGTAAGGTTATAAGCGCGCAACTGTCGTGTATATTTTGTTTAGTCACAGTAAATTTTATCGAATATCCATTGGAATTATGTGGAAGTCTATGGCAGTGATGTGTCGGCCATATATCATAAAGTGGGTTAGGTTGTTTAGAGAAGGCCGTACTACGAAGTAAGGATTCTGTGTCGAGACGTCCCGGGATTTTCGGTTTTTTTTTGATGTATCGAACCTGGGACTTTCAAAAAAAAAGCTTCGGGACTCGAGATTTTGTGATTTAAAATGTGCCTAATTTTAATTATGAAAACACATTTTCATGCCCCCGAATCTCGTCGAAATGTCCGATTTGTATTGAATGAAAGCAGATATAACAGGGTACAGAGTATGAGATTCCAGAATTCCATCAAAAAAATTCCAAGAACAATGGAAGGAATGCTTGCTTCAAGTATTTCTAGGTAATTGCAACAGCTGGGACTAGGGAATCCAATCCCGAGCCAAAATTTCGATCCCGGGATTTCATTAGACAATCCCGGGACCAGTCCCGGGATCCCGGGATTGGAATTTTTAATATTTTAAGAAATTACCTTGATGAATTTAATCAAAAATTACTAATCAGTCCATTTGTTCAATATAAAAAATCACTTGAAGGCTAAAGAATTTTATTTATTTAAGAAAAGATAAAAATACAATCCAAAAATAGATAAATAAAACATTAACATTAAACATTAGTGTTTCATCATTTAGTCTGGATCTGATTTTGGAAGTCAGACAACTTGCTGTTGAAAATGCACGCTCAGCTTCCACACTCGTTGGAGGTATCGTCATCAGATATTTAAATACTAGTTCGAGTTTATGATCGTGTGAGCCCTCATTTTCGTATAACACCATCAATGTGACTGATCAAATTCTTTTCTGCTTAGACACGGACTAAAAATCGCAAAATTCCCGATTTCCCAACAAATTATTTATTTCCGTCGCTGCAGAAGAATACTTATATACTATAATACTTTGATGTGGTTTGTAATTATATTACGGAGGAATACAAAAAATCTGAACCCTGTATCTATTACATTTCATATCGATATTCCCACTATTAGAGTCGAGGTGTAGTAAATACATCACCGGTAGGGAAATGTTACTATAACTGTTTCCAAGCGTCCAGATTTCGTCGGGAATGTCTCGATTTAGTAGCCTTCATCGTGTTGGTGAGTTGTACGATTTCTGTTAGATAAAAATTTCAATCCCGGGATTTTCGGGATTACGTTTTCTAATCCCGGGATTCTTAAGTACCTAAAACTGTCCGGGATCCCGGGATTGGATTCCCTAGCTGGGACTGATTGATTCGTAAAAAAAATCAGGAGTAAATGAAATTGTAATTTTTTATAAATACAATATCAATTTTTCTCCTAACTTGGAGCTAATTCGTGCTGCTCGTGTGTCTGTTCTCTGACGGATGGATTTTTTTGAATAAAAACACCGAAGAAGACATCACCGATGTGGAATGTTCAAACAGTGCGAAAATAATTAAAATATACCAACCACCAATAGTACATTTTGTGAAGAGGAAAACGCTTTCAGAAATCGTAGCAACAACGACTGATGGTGTTAGTGTGATGAAAAAAGTTTAGGCCTGAGAGTCCTGTCGTCAATGAATTTTGCACAAATCATGCTATACATCTAGTTGTTGCAGCAACATTGCATTAAAATATGATAACTCTTGAAAAAGCCATGACTTCCGAATCTCTACTACGAAGTAATGATTGGGTAATCATCAGTGATTTCTGGCGAACTTGTGCTAAAAATTGAAGAATAAGATAAATATGCGCGTTATGACGCGCGACGATTTTCAAGAAGTATTTCCTGACATTTCCCAAAGCCTCCGTGATGTTATTGTGCGGAAAAAAATTGGTTACAAGAAGTTGTGTGCTCCATGGGTGCCCAGAATGCTCACACTGGAGCATCGTCAAAATGGGGGATGAGATATGAGTATGTGACTACACCCCAGAATCCCAAAGTCAATCCACAAAAGAGCTGGCGCTCGTCTGTGATACTGGCACACAAAAGCTGGTGCCCCGTGAAAAATAGTTCAATACATTTGTGAAATATCCTGTGATTTTCAATTAAATACGTTACTTTCTGAACGACCCTCGTATATTTAAGGCTCGTAGGGATAGGTAAAAATTGATCGTAAAATTACTCCAATACCATTCCATGATTGTCTTTATGTCGGTCTATTGCTAGTAATACACATGCTTCTTCTCACAATCTTGTTGCATAATGAAAAACTACAAATTCATATAATTGTCCATCATTTTCAATGTAGATTATAAATTACGCCTATCACACCCTGTCCGAATACAAGAGCGTTGATCATTGCGGATTAAATCATGACCTGAGAAGGTTCTCGCTTTTTCATGATCGTTTTCTGTTCTAAATGATTGTCGGACCTTTCGAATTGAACGCCGTTTTATGTAAGCCATTTGGATAATTCACAATTTGACGCGGAAATTATGTGAATGACGCTTTATGATCAATATACGCCACTAATATGATATTTATTAAAATGATGTACAAAAGCTACGATTTAAGACAATTTTCATATGCATATGTGTTTATTTAGAACAGCGGTTCTTAAACTGGGGTCCGCGGAAATATAAAAAAAACATTTATCTATACTCGAACAATATATTTTTGTGGAACTATTTACATGAAAACATTGTAAGAAGATCCATTTTGACCAAGAAATTTTTGATGGGTCCGCGAAAATAATTGTTCAAGAGGGGGTCCGCGGACTACATGAGTTTAAAAACCGCTAATTCAGAATATAGTCGCTGTGCTAAAAACAATCAGATTGATTTAAAATTCGCCAAAAAATTAGATGCAAAGGTGAAATACCATATTTTCATTCAATAAGAATCATTGGAAGTATCAGAAATTAATGCGCCGGTTCCATTATTAATCCACATTTTGATTTTGGCAATTTTGTAATTAAAATATTAGCTACCATTGATGTCTTTCGATGAATTTTCTTTGTCTTTTTAGAGGGCCTCATTGGCGTTGTTTAAAAGTAGTATTCCCTTGATTTGTAATTTAGAATTTAATTTTCATATTCCAAAAATGTTTCATTGCTGATTTATTGTTGAAGTAATATAAGAAATTGATCAGCGTCTTTGGAGAAGATTTCATAAAAGCAAATATGTTCAACAGCGCGTTTAGAAATTCAAATGATTTCGAAATATATGTAATACATCAATGATTTCCAATTGTCATTTTTTTCACACAGACCATCTATGCCCTGAAAGATTCATATCAATGAAAAGAGCGATTAAAAGCTGAATCAGCGTCCATGACAAGAACCTCATTGTAGCGGGATGTTAATTTTTAAGCTAATCAATAATTATTGCATATCACGCGCAATAATTCGCGCATATTCGCGAAAATATTATACGTATGTTAAGAATTAAAAAACGGCACATTATTGTGATTTTAAGGTTTATGCTAGGTAAATTTGCATCATTTCACTAGTATAATTTTAAGGATTTAAGGAACATTTGTTCGATAATAAATTTGAAAATAATCAAGTCCCCTTCCATTTGGTTCACCATTTTTATTTTATAATAGATCGGAAACCTGTTGAGTAAGGAACTTTCTTACCATGCGGCGGAGAAGACATTCTGTATTGTGGATTAAAATCGTGTCTTGCGTGTGTCATGTTTTGTGGATAATAAGAGTGCAGAAGAAAGGATGGAATTTTAAAAATGTGATAATCTGAATAAATTAATATGATTATAAAAAAATATAGTAATTTAAAAATCACATACCTGACAACATTCAGGAGACGGAAACAACAATATTAAAATTTTAATTGATTTTCTTCAGTGAAACGTCCATTATTTTCGTCAATCCGTTTTGCACTCTCTTAATGCTGAAGTTCGCTCGTGGAACTATTTGATGTCGAAATTGAATATATATATATTTAACATGAGATTATTTTTCAATTTTAGAAAGCCACAAATTTACTCACTTTTAAAATGTTTCGTCTGTCATTTATGGAAATTTGCGGAAAACTCCTTATTCAGATTGAGTCCAGGATTTATCTCCCGAATACAATACACGTCCGACCCGTATAACTGCGCTGCAACTACTAAAATGTGCAATGGGAATACACTGACAGCTTTGCATGCGTATACCTTTTACATCGATAAAATCCAGAAATCATATTTAATTAATGGGAATTGCATCATCGTTAGATTTAAATTACCAATGATAAACGTATACATTTCATAGGAAGCTTTGAAAATTTAATCTGTGCCAATGCACAAAGGGGTTCATAATAAGGTCGCATTGAATAATATGCTAGCTTTTTTAATATTTGTTTCATGTATTAATTTCTCTTGTGTCAAAAATTTAGCTTTGAATATCCGTTTCTGATGCTATTATTTAATTTTCATTGAAATTTTCAGGCTTTGTTGCCATTTGTAATCCGTTTTTTATAGTTTTAATTTAAAAATATATCAGTTTGAATATTTGTGCCCTAATCTAAATACGTTTCGACTAGCTTCAAAACTACAAATTCATCCAAGGGTATTAAAGATTGCGTTTAACAATTCAAGTCGTAGATTACTCTCCTTATCTTAATTATAAATATTAGTTTTACATGTTGTAAGTTAATTTATTTCATAGGGGAAATTTAAATTTAATAGGAAACTTAAAATCCCTTTGTGACATATTGTCTTAAAAACCTATCTTACATACTAAAAATACATAATTCAATCAAACATATATCCATTGATACATCTCGCACTCATGATTATCTACTGTAATAAAATTTAATTTTGGCATTTTGTTCACGTTTAGGATTTATTGTGTGAAGCATTGAAATATTTTTGTGGAGTTTATAACACGATTGAAAATTATGTATATATTTAGTCCATATATTTAGGTATTTTTTTCCACTGCAGATATAAAATCACAATTTCAAACAATAGTCTTTGCGAATTATGTCATCGTGAACATCTCATATTTGTAAAGTGATCTGGCGGTTTAATTATTTTTCGTGAGTTTTTAAATTATAATGACTACGGAAATAAAAGGTTACCATGTATTCACCGACAGATTTTACACTAATCCAATGCGAATTTAGGAACTTTTAAGAAGAAACTATTACCTTAGTGGTGAAACCATGGCGGTTTACCGGTGGCAAATAAAAAAACATTTTCCAAAGGATATAAAAAAATAAAATTAGCTATTGGGCAAAAAGTAGCTTACCACCAAAAATAATATCTTGTGTTAGCTTGGCGAGTTAAGGGAAATGTAACGATGCTTAGTGCAAAGCTCACATCGTCATCGCAATTGGCGAGGAGAAATCCCGGAAGGAAAACCCGGTAATGCATTGATAATGAAAACCAAAAATAAGGGATTGAAAAGCCAACACTTATTTAAAATTACATAAAAAAATATGGGATGAGTAGACACTGCCGATCAACTGTCAACGTCATATTGTTTTATGCATAAGTCATTAAAATAGTGGGGGAAACTTTTTTTTTTTTTGGGAACTAGAAACCTCAATTGTGAATGCATACATTATATGAGAGAAAAGGGACGAAAGCCTCAGAGTCATATAAAATTTCGTCAAATGTTGACAGATAGACATGATGCCGGGCGTAGATCGACTACCGATGACGAGGAACGATTGAATATAAATCCCCATTATATATATGATTCTACAAACTACAAAGACTGTATGGTGTGTTCGCATCTTAATATTCCAGGGAAAAAATGACAAACATCGTTATATTGCGATACGTGCGAGAAAAATCCGGCCTCCACCCTGGAGATTGTTTTGAAAAATACCACCCTTATGTAATTTTACGAATTAATTTTTGCAAATTAGTATTTGATATATCAACAAACGTCATTCGTATTAAATACATATTTTTATTTTATCGCGTTTCCTTCATTTTTCACCATAAACATATTTTTTAATAAATTCACTGAAAAACGCTTGGACCTGGTGCAACACTTTTGAAAAAAAAACCTTTGAAGCGCTACATAATAAATAAATGATTTTCGACAGCATGAAAAAAATTTGATTACTTTACGACCGTCCATTGTTTTGATATTTATTTATTATGCTTTTTGATTCTATTGAATATAATCCGCAATGTTATATTTTCTGATTGCAAAATTGCATTGAACATGAAAGGAAGAAGTAATATTGTATATTTTTATTAAGCTTGACATGGCTGTTGTCGGATATAGACAATCTCCATAAGAGATTTTCTCATAGAGAGACTTTTTATTAGACGGTTCTCCGTTGACTTTCACGTAACATTACATAGATACTAATGAATAGGAGTGCATTTTAAAAATGCATATTTATAAACACATGCGAAATATATGTTACTTAAATCTTTCATTCATCTTTAACACGCATCCAGTTTGAATATAAAAGCGGCTTTGAATTTGAATACGACCGTTTTATTTGTTGAAATTGTCGTTTGATATTAGTATTTCATAAACATATAATTTCCGTGAATTGGTCCATGCACTTACTTAATCGGCTTTGACACTTTGCAGACGTGAATTGGTCCTTGCACTTACCTAATCGGCTTTAACACTTTTGAACTATTAAATCTAGACATGGGTGTCGTACTGGTCTGCTGCTGTCCATTGCAGGTTGCCATTAGAGTTTGCTTCTTACGGCCAATGTGGAAGTCATAACTAAAACTCCAATTAACCCTTACAACTCCTATGGCCACTACGTGTAGCCGGTTTTTTCTCGGGTAATTTTTATGAATTTCAAATAAATTTTGGTATTATTTTTAAATGTAAGAATAAAATAGATATTCTAAAAATGCCGTCCTATTGTCTGACCATTAATTTGTCATCTGGAATATGGAAAATAATTGGTTCAGATGAATTGAATCGGTGCAGGTAAAGAACATAAAACAATAGTCTTGTTTGGGGTTTTGAAACATCAATTGTAAACTGTTATATTTTATACAAGGAACATGAAATCAAAGAAAATAGGAATCTAATAAATCATAAAAAAATTCGCTGACAATTCTTGACGCAACTTATTGGTAACTTTCGCGATTTTATGAAGTCCAAATTGGGATGATTGTCGTCAACTGATCACAACCCCACACTCAGCAATATCATTCATTACCCGCATACAATGGACCTTTTTCTTTGCAGCCTCAAAATCAGAGTCATCCTTCCAAGTTTCTCACATCTTTATTCAATAACTACGATCTTATACCCAGTATATGGAAAAATCGTAAAGAGTTGCTAGCAACAAAGTCTTATATGCTTTTTTCGGTGATGTGTTCGACATCAATGCTTTTTATTTTCAAGCAATCTTCAACATCTTCGATTCTTAGTGCATCTATCATATTTTGTTTATATTTAACTGAAAGTTCGTCATCAAGAAATGCAAAAGACACAAACTCTTCCGGCAAGTACCATAAACGGCCCAGTATTCTTATACTCATTTTTCAGGAATTCCTCCCAAGTAAATGATGGAAAGATTCAGTAACTCTTTATAGTCATCTCGAGGTTGATACACTTGAAGTTGTTTTTGAGCAAAATGAATCCTGTCTGCAACATATTCTATGATTTTTGAGGACGCGGTATCATAAATCACTGTTTTATAATCACTTTGATCAATTTTGTCCCAGTTCTTCTTAAACCTTTTAAACAATTTAAGCACTAGACGGACCGAGCGATTGATTTAATACAGCTTCTAATATAATTATCATTATATGATGGCGACAAGCTAAGTAAAGCATATATATTTCCATTTTCTGCTCCGGAAGAACACAAGCTACATTTCGGTATAAAAGCTGCCGGTATTTATAGCCGTAGTCTCAAAACTATACACCAATATTTCACCAATAGAACGTAACTTTGACTGATGCAGATTTGGTGTTGATTAGCCGATAATCCATATATTGGTTTTATTATAGATGCAATGATAAGATGAATCAATTATATACGCGTAATGGAAAAACGTAAAGCGCGTACTCTCGCTAATGACTGAGTTTGAAGTGAGAAGCAGGGCAGGGCTTAATCTCAATATTTACCCGCAAGAAAGAATTAAAAAAGGGAGGAAGAGGAAAATAGATTTGAACTGACTTGTAATGAGTCTTTCTGCATGCTATTCCACTTCAAAATTGACTAATAAATATATCAGGATCAATAAGGCTGATTAATAGTTAAGTGGCCATACAACTTTTTTCTGAAACTTTGACTTATGTTAGCGACCTCTATTTTTTTTTAGGGTAAAAAATCATATTACGGCCCAATTCTTTAAAAGTCGAAAAATAAGGACCACCCTAATATTCAATCAATAAAAACATAGTAATAGCGTTATTCTACACTTAATAAAATTTCACTTGTGGCTAAAACTATATTTTTCAGTGGGACATGCCATTATTTAAAATTTATATCGTCCAATTTTTGTTAAACTAAAATATTTCCGCTTTGCGGCTCACTAATCGTCCATATAACTTAATTGCGATGGAATGCAATTTTAAAATTCATTGCAAATGAATGATATGTGTTAAAATAAATAACCGGCGCACAGCAATATATAATATTTGTGGTGGAACGCCATTCCAAATGTGAATTTATATATCGTCGGTCTGATGTCCAATGACAGTGTTTCGTATGTTTAAATAAATATTTAAATATTATTAAGGTCTTATTAATATATATTTAATTCAAATGCGTTTGAATTTACAATGTATGTTGAAGTTTTTTATCCGTTTGTATCATTGGTGTTTCCGTTGGAACGCTCGGAAAATTAATTTGGGAGCTGAATGCAATGCTAAGTAAGATAACTATTTTATATATTGTCTATCCCAATCTTGTGTTGTGTCAATTGCCGTAATTCAAATCGAATCGTCAATTTAGCTCTTGGCGTATGTTATCGACGGCGGGGGACCAAACCGCTCTAATTGCTCTGTCTTGAAATTAAACAGTTAAAATATAGTAAAATGTTGCAGAGATACATCTGGAAAGAAGATAATAGCGTAAATAGCGACGTTAATTCCAAATGTTATAAATTGGACGATCGTTGAGATAAAATAATCGACTTTTAATTTGCATTCAGTCTTATATTTGTAAAATAAGGGCTCTTTAATACGCAGTGTTTCAATTAGGGTCCGTATTATTAGATTATTAAATTGGCGGTGAAACACTGCTGAATAATTCATCCGGCGACCACACACTATGCTTTTATTATATTTTGCAAGAAATCTTATTTATTAATATCCACAAATTATGTTATTTTTTTTTAATAATAAAGGCAGAAAATTTGACTTACCTTGATTGTCGTAATTTTCTACCGCGGCGCCTTAAAAACGTCCGACGGAAGAAGTCTCAATGTTGTAACTTAATAATTAAAACATTTATTAATTTAATATATTGGATCTATTTAATAAAATATATATAAAGTCGATTTATAGCAAATGGTGATTTTGTATAATCAATTCACAATATTTTTTAATAAGTGCGCGCATATTTACGCGTTGTGATGAATAGTTGAAATTTATTCACCTGTTTCCACTTTATCACCGTAGAGCTGAATACATGTACTACCCTTAACTCTGTTGAGAATCGATTAAAAATAAGCTCGCTGTGTGATGAGCTCGAGGGGCGTTAGTACCGTGTAACTAAAACGATTGTATATGTTCAAGGTGGGCGGGAGTTCTTTGAGGGGAGGGGGGTTGAGATGCGCATCCACGAAGCACGTCGTCGGATGCGACGATGTCACCCGTCACCTGTTGCATACTACCGTTTTCAGAAAAACCGAGCTTCGGGAATCCGCCCCTACGACCATCCCCACTCCCGCCCCAACACTATTTGTTCACTGGAGATCTCTGTTCTATCATACAGCTCGTGGCAGTCGCGCAGATCACTCGGTCTTTCGGCTTCGTTACATCCGTCCGCTCAGGAAAGGTGGCCAACACACCCTGAAATATAATTGCTCTGCGACTTTCCAAAAGCTCAATACTGTCTTTATTTTGATCGCGTATCGTAAAAAGTGATTGTGATCCGATCCTGGAGTGCGTTTTGCGTTTTCGACCCCGTAGTCTAAGCGACTTATCTTAATCAATTTTAATCGAAAACCATTTATAAATCAATTTTTGTTTTTGTAGGTGGTCACTGCAAATCTGCATTACCTGGGAGCAGTTGCGGTCGTCAGCACTTTTGGTGAGTGAATTTTCATATTATCGATCGGAATAAAAATTGGGAAAAATCGGAAAACCGCGAATAAAATACGAGCATGCAAAAAATAATATAATTAAATTTATTTTTATATATATATATATATATTTATATATTTATTTTTTATTTATCACCAGAATAAATATCGGCAGCGCTATTTTGTCAAGTATTCTTAGATATTAACACTTTCCACTCGGTTTTTCAGGCTTTATACTGGAAATTTAAAATTAAATTATATTCAAATAGAACATAATATGCACGAGTTGAAAATAGAAAGGGTTTAAAATAAATTTTGCTTTTCGAAAATTTGATAAAGAATCGCTCAATAATTTTATTTAACAATGTCTGTGAAGGATGAAAAAATATTTTGGCACTTTACGTTTTTAATTATCGATTTTTTTATAGACAAAATGTTTCGAAAACGATGCAAAGTCTTCTTATTCGAATAATTTCAGCGTCTTATTCAACTTCTCCCGCAGGTGCTCTATTGGGTTTTACTTGGCACTTTGGCTTGGCTAATCCAGGACGCTCCACATTTCGTGACGTCATTCACGGGCTTGAGTTTATACTTTGGATCGTCATCATGTAGAACAGGGGCTTTTAAACTTATGTGGTCTGAGAACCCCTTCTTGAAAATCGGACCTCCTTATCCTAGACATTTTACGTCGTCACTCTTGAGACTTAATTTCTGGCTCCATAATTTCATAGGTATTATAGTAAATACAGTAGAACCTCGATTATCCGGACTAATTGGGGATGAAAGTAATCCGGATGACGAAAATCCATATAATGAAAATAATCATAATTGACAGGGAAAGTACGAATAATTTTTATTTGTCTGAATTTACTTACACATATAATAAATTATTTTTTAATAAAACAATCAATGCTCGAATTTGGCTTTAAGCTAGCTTTTAGAAGCTGTTGATTGTTGAATTGTAGTATCAGTACATATATACAAATCGATCCATATTTTTTAAAATTACAATGGCGAATACATGGCGAGAAAAACCTCCCCAAACCATGATATTGCGCTACCATGTTTGACGGTAGGTATTCGATGCTGAATATCATATATTTTGTTTGTAAGACGTCGAATATATCATTTAAACCTTGTTCCATCAGATGGCACTAAATTAAATTAAATACTTCAATCATTCCACAGTACAGTATAACATTTTGAGCTATACTTTTTATATACTATACTTTGTGTATACGAAGGCGATACAGATGTAACCCGGAATTTTGTTGTACAAATTTATTAATGATCAATAAAAATACCTGTGGAGTGTCTTATTTTTCTATATAGTTTTCTTCAATTAGAAATATATTTATTCCATTCGGATAGGAAGCTTTTTGATCCCGTAATCCAAGAAAAGAAGGCGGCTGCTCCGAAAACCAGTTGCGCACGTATTGTTGGACCGCAGCATTGTTCTGAAATCATTGTCCCTCTAATGCCTCTTTCAATCGACCAAACATATGAGTCGCATGGGACCAAGTCATAATTAGGTGAATTTATCACGATTTACGGCTGCTGTATGTGACATTTTCTTCGTCTTTAATTACGATGAGCAGCCTTAGGGTTGTCCAGCAGCTAGCAGTAGTAGGTGGCATTCACTGTATATTTATCATGTAGAAAATCAATCAATGAAATACCTTTCGTGCCCTAAAATATCGTAGCCATATTTTTTCCAGCAGACTGTTGCGTTTTTACCTTGATCGGCGCCTTCTCTCCAGGTTGCTCCACACTCGATTTTTAGTTTTATAGGGTGTAGCGGTGGACCCACATTTCATCGCAGGTTGTATTACGATCCAAAAAAGTCTCTCCTTCATAGCAATTCAAAAGTCGCTGAGAGACGTCTATCCGTACATTATTTTGTGCCTCGCTGAGCAGACGTAAATTGCTGATGTTTTTCTGTATCCAAAATATTCCGATACAATGTTATGGACACTTTCAACACTAATATTCACTAGTGACGCAATCTTGACTATCGTAATCCGGTTATCGCCAGGACGCCATTAATGACTCTCATTTTGCACATTATCTCGACTTTTGCGACCAATGGGTCCAATCAAACCCTTGGTTCTTAGTAGCATCACCGAACTGTGCCTCAAGTCTCCTAAAAATTTAACTTGATTTCACGCCTTCGTTAACGAAAAAACGAATAATTACACGTTGCGCAACAGATGATGCTATTTTTTTTCCCCCCTCAATTTCCAAGTAATATTTGAGTGTCCCTCGTATTATTATATAACGGAATATTTCTATTGGCACGTCTTCGTATTGAACGATTTTCACTGTTTAAAACTTTAAAGATAAACTTCAATGCGTCCAGGCGTTGTTGATGTATTTATATTTATTCTGATATTTAATATTGCTTCTTGTATTACTGAATATAGATTACACTCGCCATAGATTCTGCATTGTGTACAAATGGATTAGATTTTGTTTGATTTTCAACTATAAAAATAATGCTTAATTTAGCTGGCATATGCCTGAGTGACTTTTCGTTTTTCAAAAACCTATAAGTGTACCACCGTTAGATTTATTTTGATAATATAATCTAAGTTCTTAATTAAGAATGTGTATCACGTCATATTATGGTTTATTACCGTCGTGAATTGTGGGCCTTGCAAGGACAGATTCTCTTTACACCCCATGACGTAAAGTACCAACCCCATGTATATTGTATCAAATTACGAGCGCTCACACTAATTGTTGTTTTATCTCAGATTATATTGTCATTGTGCAAGCCTATTACACTTTGTAATGGGACTTTTTTATGCAGTGCAGATTGACCTAAATGCATGTATTCGTGATCATGGACTTGTCTTAGTGTGCGATAATTAGGTCTGAAGGCGTTGTACAAAAATAGTCAGGTATTGTGTATGGAAATCAGAATAAGTAATTGAATATTGAACGTTCTTAACAATGATCGGATGTATTATATTTCAGAAGTACAACAATGTCTATTTGATGTTGCTATTACAAAATATCTATAGTAAAATATATATTACATTTATCATTTTTCAAAGAATTTCTTAATGATGCATGAAATATTTATTACATTGTATTCCCAAAAAATATGTATTTTCCATTATAATAGGGTTTCACTTCTTCTAGATTTTACTAAAGACAATAGCTTCAGGATTCTATTGTTTACTGCTCAAACATGTATATGAAACAAACTTAACATTTCACGGGAAAATATGTCGAAAATTGCTAATACAATCTATTGAAAACAAAAATATAATGTACATAGCTGTATTACACAATTTGAACATTTTGGTTTTAAACCCATAAGAGTTTTTTTAGAAATTATTACATTTATTAGAAAAAAAAATATCAAAGTGATCGACAATAATCTTGTAGAATGAATTGTAAAAACCTATATAATACAGACTTTATGTGATTCTAATTGAGGTATGAAACTTTCTATAGTTTTCCGAGATGTTTTATGATGTATAATTTTAGTGATACTTATGCAATAGTTTTATCCTCGCCAAAGTTTTATTTCACCCAAAGGAATGATTTTAAATTTGATGATCACCAATCTCGCCAAATTGGCGAACTTGTAAAATTTTTCCACCCACACGGTGTGACCAATATTAATTAACGACTAACAGCTTCATAACCATTTAAGAGTTTTAATGCAGTTTTCCGGAACTATGCTGTGCGATAAATTCATTATAAAATTTAAATGACTACACCAACTTTGTAGCCTTCAAGCGTAAAATTTGTTAAAATTTCTTTAATACTTATTTGTTGTGACGTTTTAATTTTGTTTCTAAAAAAACTGTGTAATTATGATCTTGTTCAGATTCTCTTGAAGCGTCATTTAAAAGCGATTCAACCCATTTAAGTCCTTAATAATATTTAAATTGGCAATAACATTTGGATGCTCTGTAAATGCGTCAAACTATGGTGCAACTATTTTATTTGTGTAGTTAGACTATACTTAGACTTTAATATAGTTAGATCCTGGACACTAATTATAAAGGTTCAGGTACAAATCTAAATCGTGGAAAAGTGTTTATCGATACTTCCGATCGATCTTCTCGATCCAGGTGATTATTTTAATGCGAAAAAGCACATAATGAGGCGATCAATAAAATCATGCAGAATCGCTTATGAGTGATTGGATTCGTAACAATAACTATAATAACGTATTTAAAAAAATGATAATTTCACTTTATTTATATTTCCGATGTCCCCAATTTTGGTCGTTACGATGGAAACATTTTCCATTTGAACCATAAATTTTATGATAAGAGGTCAGAATTTACACCATTATACTAACACCTGGTTATATTAAATTCACTTAAATATTAAAGTTTAAATACAGATGATCCTTTGTAAATTTATTTCAATTCTCAAGTGGAGCCTGGAGCCCGGTTCTCGACTGAGCTCAAATTCGTACAGGTTGCACTTTTTTGAAATTTCAGTATTTGTACGCGTGGCCCATACATGTTAGCATTACAGGATAATGCTGCTTTCGTTGGAGAGATTAAATATTTACAGCAAGAAAATGTAGCTTATTCAAACACTCATAGTTTCCTATTTAATTCAACACAAATAATTTCGTTTGTCTTTTGCCTTTCTGCCTGTCTGTATTCCATTTATTTTCTGAAAATTTTGGTACTCGAATACCAGTATGGGATGTTTTTTAACTCCATAGAACATAAAAATGTAGAACCTGCAACCATAGGTCATTAAAAAAATCTTTTCCTTAGACGTTACCTGTTTCTTGTCTTATTAAATCAATATACAATTTGAACATCATTTTCAAATGACTCGTAAAACAAAGTTATTTTCCACTTGATACAAAAACATATCATAAATTAATGCAGGAACTCCAGGTTTAATCAGACATCAAAAGATCCAGGTTCAGCCTATTTACTTTTTTCGGCTCGAATTTGATTCGGAAACGGGTTTTTCTTGTGCAAGGTTTGATCTTTTTACAATATGTTAAACAAATATATTTGAGTAAATATAAAGTTGAACGCATTTTTGTATGTATAATGTGGAAGCGATGGAAGTCACGGATATGTGCGACCCGAATTTATAGGGTCAATTCAGAAGTTTGGTTTCAATTGTGAGTTAATTGAAATTTAGGGATTCCATATACATACTTCGATCACAGATATTCTTTAAAAATCCATTTCACCGCAAATCGCGTTTAAATTTATGCGAAATTCCATACTATACGAATATCTTCAAAAAGGTAATGTAACAACTGCAACTAAAAATATTTGTGATACACTTTGAGAATCTCTAACTTTTCGTTAATGTCAGAGATAGTTTAAATAATTTAAAAGTGAAAATTTTAGTTAAGAAAATAAGGTCCGAAGTTAGAAAAAGATTAATGTGGATGACGATATTCTGCGTGCTGAAATTGAATCAAATTCAACATAGACTCTATAAGGATTAACAGGCAAGCTTGGATACTTCGGGAAAATATTCAAATACACTTGGAAAAAATAGGAAAGACCAAAATCCAGGGGGTGTGAATACCGCACGACATTGCACATGACATCAAGAGATCTTGAGAGAGAGAGTGCGCGGGAGTATGTATCATGATTTAATCGATGAAGAGTAGTCAAAGTCGTTTTACACTATCTTGTGACTGGAGATGAAAAGTGGGTGTTGTACTCGAATCAAAAACGCAAAAGACAATGGCTTTTAAAGGGACAGGTAAAGAAAACTCTTTTAAATGTATAGTGGGACTCAAAAGGGATATTCTACCATGAAGTCCTTCCATATGGTCAAACCATAACGAGAGGGAGACTTATCGTTCACAATTACAAAGTTTAAAAAGTGGTGTTGAGTATTTCTATTGATCTTTAAATATTGTATAATCGGCGTCGATAATCGTACTCAATCGGTTGCTTATTATTCTTATAACGCTGTCCATTTATAACTGAAATACATCGAAGGCGACTGATGACGACATGTCGAAATTGAGGTTAAGCTGTAGTATGCACGACATTTACCAAATAACGCAAGGGGTATTCAAATATAACACGGAATTTCGCTCTATAAAAAAAAGTGACGAAATCAAGACGCTTCCTATCCGACGGAACAAATGTATTTCTAATGAAGGGAGCTATGTAGAAAAATAAGATAATACGAATTTTTATTCACAGTCTGAATTTTGACCCGAACCTTTATTATAAGCGTCTAGGAACCGTCACACTGTATCAAATTTCCCCAGGTCAGCTCAAATATAGGATCATCCAAGTGTGACGCTTCGATGTCAGCGCTACAATGTATACACATAACGTGTTTTCAAAATACAATGATACAATTTCGACCGTTTAACAACGCGTTTACATCGATCAAACTTATTTTGAAATTGAGCGTTCCTTAAAAAATATTAATCGCAAAATTCATTAATTCATTATCGTTGAAAATAATCGACCAAATCAATCATCAGTGAAAAAATTCAGTGAAAATGGCATTGATAAACCGAAAATTATGTAATAATGAAGACATTGCTGCTGTTAGTGTTGGAAATAAACTAATTACATCAAATTCATGTCGTTCGCAAGAATCATATGGTATTTTATGGAAGATTCTGCATAAAGATTTGCATTTACACGCTTATTAAATTCAATCAACCCAGGAATTGAAAGAAAGACTATTTACATCGTTGTAATTTGACTTGTTGGATTATTGAACAACTAAAGAGAGATCCATTGTTTTCAAACAACAAAAAAAATGTTCACACAATCCTAGAAAACATTACGTTTAACCCTTACAACTCCTATGGCCACTACGAGTGGCCGGTTTTTTCTCGGGCAGTTTTTATGAACTTCAAATAAGATTTTGTTATTTTTTTCAATGTAAGAATCAAGTGAATAGTCTAAATGTCTGACATTTTGTTCTACGCCTTTTTAATAATCTACAACAGGCGAACTCAGACATAAAAGGCTATCATATATTTAAGGATAGGTTTTACACCAATCCATCCCTTGCTGGAGAACTCTTGAAAAGGAAATGTTTTCTCACTGGCACGATAATGACCTACAGAAAGGGTTTACTTAATCATATAAAAATAACCAAGATTAGCTGTGGAACGAAAGTTAGCATACAGAAAACAAGATACTTTAGTATTGGCTTGGCTCAATACAAAACATACGTCAACTTTTCAATCAATGAGAAAAAGGCAATGCAAGGACTACCCCATTCTAATCTAATCAAGATGAGCTAATAAATAAGCCAGTAGTAATTTTAGATTACATTAAAAATATGGGCGGGGTGGACATGGCAGATTAATACGTAAATTAATATTGTTTCATGCGAAAGACTGAAGTAATGGAAGAAAGTATTTTGACAATTTTTGATGCAACTTATTGGTTGGTAATATTCGCGATTTTACGAAGTCCAAATTAGGACGATTGTCATTAACTGATCACGATTAACGGTTAGATGGAAGTCGTCATTTTATTTATAGTAGATCAGGGAGAAATTATAGACTGTATGATGTGCTCAGACCGTGAAACTGAAGAAGGATGAAAACGAACGCTATATTTTTGCGACACTTACGAAAGGAAACTAGCGCTTCATTCTAAAGACTGCTTCAAAAATATCATATATTACATGATTAAAAAAAATAATAAATCAAATAAAATGCCTAATATATTTAACCCCTTCAACGTTTTGATTCACTGTTAAAAGTGGCATCCGTAGTGACGCGATCTTTTCGCCTTTTCGATCTTTTTGCGTCACATTCAGTATACGAAAATAGTATATCATCAAGTTCGAACAAGTCAGTTCCCGAGATGAATTATTCTTACATTTAACATACACAACACTGCAATCGGACATATCCGTCATTTTCTATTGAGATTTTCTTAACTTTCGCAATGCGGATATGTCCGTCATACCCACTTTGCATGGACTTTGGTCTTGACGGATATATACGTCATATCCACTTAAGGGGTTAATAAACGTCCTGCATAACAAAATTATATATTTTTTATTCATAAACGCCCAATGCTTTCATTTTATTCCATAGAAACAAAAACACAAAAAATGGCTTGGAATTGGTGGAAACTTTTATGAAAAAATATTCGAGCCCAAAGGGTTAAAAACATCTAGACATCATATTTTGATGATCGTATGTATTGAACATTACATTCTTATTTATTCATATATCGTAGTACCGTTTGAATATGTTCATTTTGAAAGACTGCGTTTAATTTCGAAGGTACGCAGTACTTACAGAGGAACTGCGACGCGACAAAATTGTGGATCGAGGTCAGAAAATTTGGTGGAGTTGCTTCTTGCATATTAATAAAATCGAACACAAAAAGAATGTGCCTTTCCAATCCTGATTCCATTGTTGAGCTGCCGGAGTAATCATCAATATCGTCAATTCTATCATGCTTAATATTCATTGGCCTTTATCGAAATTAATTTTCAAAATAAGACACTGAAAACTTTTTCCTGATACATTGACAGTGTGGCGATGACATCATATGGGATTGAAGCTAATTTTTTCGCATGACTGTGATCGGTGAACGTTTACACCGACTTATCCGAGTACGTAACGAACGTATGACATGACCGAAATGTTAATGTTCTTACATCGGCGCAAGTCGTTATACATAACGGGGGTTGGGTTCATATTGAAAATAAACGGGGTTGAATGAATGTTGAGCGTTATCGCACGCGTATGCCGTGCTGAGGGGTGGCCGAACGATGGGGATGACGCATGCGCTTCGACCTGACCGCCCCCGGTTCTCCTTCACGTCCCGCTCTTTATCAAGCATTAAGCATTCGCAGAAATTCAACCATGAGATAGAGCCCAGAAATACTAATGAATAATGCCGATTATGCCTAGAGAAAAATTGGGATCTTGCATGTATCCTTAACCTCGTTAACCTTTTGCTCTCCAAATAAAACAATTATACGAGGACTTTGAGATGCGAAAATAGTCTTCCGCGTTTGAATATCATACTTATTACTATATCAGGGATGGTATAATTTTTTGAGAAAGGGGTTGAATTTTGTTCATTATTTTTTTTAAACTGTTAATTAGTTAACCTACAACCCGTTATTTAGAAGGAAAGAAAGTTTTTCTACCCACCGTGTAATTAAAAGATGCACCGTTTCACTCGTATGCAGTATGTAGGCGCCAGAAAAGAAATTTTATAATTCTTTCTTTGATTTTATCTTTTAAAATCAATCAATCAGTTATACAACATAGTCTATTTTATCCTTTATAATATAAACAACGCTTGGGTCATTTAAAAATCTTCATGGATCACTGTCTGATCCGCTGGCTAGACGATTTCCGTCTTGTTTGAATAATTGTGAATTTGAATACATTGGTATTTTTTATGTAAATTCTTAAGCGTTGAAATCAAATTATTTCAATATTTAAAATAGATGACAAACGAATTAAATCTGCAAACTTGTATTTTCAAAAACTATCAAAAATTACTGCGAATGGTATATCAAATTTGCAACAAAATAGATTGGTCTTTCGAATATTCGACAATATCTCATTGTATTAATGATATCATCGTCATTGCATTATAATAGAACGATACTGAACGAAATCTAACTGCAATGATTTTTCAATACTATCAACGAGCATTTTGTGATTTTAGTAACATACAGTAGAACCTCGATTATCTGGACTAATTGAGGTTGAAAGTAGACCGGATAATGAAAATCCGAATAATCGAAAATAATCATAATTGACAGAGAGTGACAGGGAAAAAACGAATAATTTTTATTTGTTCAGATTTACATACAAATTTAATAAATTACTTTTTATTAAAAAAATCAATGATCGATTTTGGCTTTAAGCTAGCTCTTCTTTTAGTATAAATTGTCCAGAATTACACTCTTCTTGGTTCTCAATCCATTTCATGGCGACATCTAAACATTGAAAAGCTTCAGAATGTGTCAGACCAATATCTCCCCCCTCGCAAATCTCTTCATCGTCTTCTCAACCTTGTTATTCTGAGGCAGATATTTTTTAAATTATTTCCTCATCATTCAAAATTTAGAATTCAGGATCGTTTGCATCGCAATTTATCTACTCGGTTATATCTTCGTCGCATTCAGCACAAATTTGTGCTATTGCTTTAGCAATGTATTCTATATCAGGTCTTTTCAAACTTTTATTTCATGATTTTTTCAAAGTTGACACATCTGAAGAATTCCAACTATCTGCTGCGATGTATTAACAATCTTTTAAATTTACTTTCTTGTGGAAGCTGATAGCCATTTCTTCATTGTTTTCATCTGCTAGCAATAATTGTCGAAACATTTGATTTTTATATAAACGTTTGAATGTTTCTATCACACCCTCATCCATCGGGTGTATTGCCGATGTGACATTTGGTGGAAGAAATTTGATCGTAAACATTTCATCGATCTGGTTTAAACTTTCTATAAATGGGTGGTACGGAGTTTTGATATTTTTTCATTCATCCAGACTTTTCTGAAGATCATATTCAACTGGAAGATTTTTGATATTTTTAAAGCATTTGGGGTTCTTTAATTTTCCAATCACAAGCTGTGGCAATGTGTTTACACACACCATTATAGTAACGTGTTCTTTACTAGTTTTGTACCCAGGTGAAGTATTTTCACGTCTTGTTGTTATAGTTTTATTGGATAGTTTTTTTCCAATTTAAGTCGGTCTCATCAGCATTATATTAATATGTAAATTCTTCGTCGAATCCTTCCTTCTCCACAAATAGCTTCAACTTGTCAATTAATGTGTTTGCTGAAGGTATGTCGGCAGAAAGCTTTTGCCCATGAATTTCAATTTCCCTGATACCATTTCGTCGTCATTTGAATTTTTCAAGCCAACCCGAACATGCTTTGAAGATGGAATCTCCATTTAATTTTGTATTGAAAAATATTGCTTTTTCACACAATAATAGACCAAATATTGGCTGTCCAGATGATCGTCTTTGCATGAACCACATAAAAATACACTCTTCAATAGCAAAAGTAAACACAATTCTCTGCGTGCAAATCAGCAAATTGTATATTTTTTTGATTTATTTTGCGCCAAGTCCAAAAACACTACTTTCAATTTCAATTAAATAGCCAAGATTTACTGAGTTAGATCTTGGACTCTTATTATGAAGGCTCGCGTTCAAATCCAATTTGTGGATCAAAGTGGAAGATAATCGATCGTGTTGATATTTCTGATCGATCGCCTCGGTTCAAGTTTATCCTGATTTTCTGGATCTGAAAAAATAAACACTGAAACGGTTAATAATGCTATATGCAAGACTGCCAATGAGTGATTGCATTTGCGAAAATAATTATTATATCAAATGAAATTGATAACATTTTTGCAATGCACTAATACAGCGCTTCTTAAACTTATATATTCCGCGGATCCCCTCTTGAGCAAATTTTTAAAAAATACAAAAAAATGTACTCTCTTAAAATACTTAGTTAGTTAATGATGATTAGGGAATCCAATCCCGAGCCAAAATTTCGATCCCGGGATTTCGGGATTTTATTAGTCCCGGGATCCCGGGATTGGGATTTTCAATATTTTAAGAAATTACCTTGATGAATTTTATCAAAAATTACTAATAAGTCCATTTGTTCAATATAAAAAATCACTTGGAGGCCAAAGAATTTTATTTATTTAAGAAAAGATAAAAATACAATTCAAAAATAGATAAATAAAACACTAAAAAATTCAAATATTATTTTGAAAATATGCCCGAAGTAACATTAACATTAAATATTAGTGTTTCGTCATTTAGTCTGGATCTGATTTTGGAAGTCAGAAAACTTGCTGCTGAAAATGCACGCTCAGCCTCCACATTCGTTGGAAGGATCGTCATCAGATATTTAAATGCTAGTTCGAGTTGATGATCGCGTGAGCCCTCATTTTCGTATAACACCATCAATGTGACTGATAAAATTCTTTTCTGCTGAGACACGGTCTAAAAATCGCAAAATTCCCGATCCCCCGACAAATTATTTATTTCCGTCGCTGCAGGTGAATACTTATATACTATAATACTTTAATGTGATTTGTAATTATATTACGAAGGAATACAAAAAATCTGAACCCCGTATCTATTATATTTCATATCGATATTCCCATTATTCGTCGAGGTGTAGTAAATACATCACTGGTGGAGAAGGTAAATATAACAATTTGAAAAACATACATGTACGCTATATATGTATACACAGATTAGACAGTCACTGCTCCTATGCGTCGCCTAAGTTCGCAAATTAGTAATTACGCCACTGTTTCCAAGCGTCCAGATTTCATCGGAAATGTCTCGATTTAGTAGCCTTCATCTTGTTGGTGAGGTGTACGATTTCTGTTAGATAAAAATTTCAATCCCGGGATTTTCGGGATTACGTTTTCTAATCCCGGGATTCTTAAGTACCTAAAACTGTCCGGGATCCCGGATCCTGGGATTGGATTCCCTAATGATGATGATATACCTAAAAAAATCTTCTTATACTACAAATAAAAGTTTAAATTATTATTTTAAATGACCGAAACGAAAAAAACGACGGTTTACGTAAAACTAAATCAATATTCAATTTCAAAACTAGATTCGATACTTCTTTGAGGAGAAAAGCGTGAGAATTCTCGTGACCCGCTGTTAATGTGTTAAGATTATTGTTGTATACACAAGGGGGCATCCACAACATACGAACATTTAACTTAAATACTGTCAAGTAAGTTTTTTGTTGAGTTGTTCTTCAGTGAAATTTACTTAGCACATGCTGCTATGAAAGTTACTTTAACGTCCTTTTGCAAGAGCCTTAGTTAAAATTATTATCAGTTATTTTATATATAAATTTAGACGTATCCCTTAATACTTTCTCATGTATCCCTAAGGATACATAGACTGATATTAATGAGGTCATCGCCCTCCAGTATACTGCTGCTGGTATAACATGTTGATGATTATGAATATATTATACGGTTCAAAATGGCATATTCCACATCTCCATCGAAAGCTTGAATTTGCTTCTCCCGACATAAAATATAGATTTCAGGCAAGATAGTAATGCCGCTATTATTATAGTATTAATATAAATAAATGTATTGCTATGTGAGCATTTATTATGTATTTTATCTTTTCTCAATTACTTAAATCATAAATCACACGTGAGGGCTCAGTTTTCTAATTCCCTTTATGAAGTGGAGAAACACGAGAAATAAAAGCTCTATAATAGTATCGAGAGGAAAAGAATCACGTGAAAGGTCACCATAAAGCTCGCGAAAGGCACTAGGTCATTACCTCCCCTTATCGCACCAACAAATAGGCCAACGAATAAGCACATACCTATGGCCCGCAGGATTTACAGCGCCCGTAGACCGAGCCTGGGGTAAGGTTTACCGCCCATTCTCTTTTGCATCTTTCGTTCGAATAGATTTGCTTGGTATTCAACAAGCCCTAGTCGGCGCTTGCGGAGGGTTGTGCCCTTTATACATCTCGCGAATCTTGAGCGTATAGTATTAAGAATAATGAGAATTGATCGACAAGTCATACGCCCTGAAGATATATACATTTTGCGTGGAACTTGATGCGGATTGCGGATACACTGAAAACGATTTAGTTGATAGATTTTTAGGTAATGTTTTCCTAATTTATCCCTATTAATTGTTGCGTTAATCAATCCTCAATGTTTTAACATCAAACGACAAAAAATATTTTTCTATATCATTCCTTTAACAAGATCATGCTTTCTTATAATTATTCTCTCTCGAAACGTGAATGTTTACGTCGTTTTTCTTGTAATTATTTGCTGATCGCGTTGTTGACATTTGCTTTATGGACATTTTTCGTAGATATTGTTTTATTACACAGTCTTTTTTGGAAGAAGTTTTTTTTCGGACGGCTACTTCTGATCTTATTTTTCAGGATATTGTATTTGTTTAAAATTTGGAGTGACTTTTTTGTTTCCTTTCTTTATTTAGGGCAGTAATTAGAGCCTTTTTTTTAAAAGACTGGAACATTTTTAATGTTTAGTCATACTAATAAATAACACTAAAGCAATTGTTGGGTGGACGGAGGTACATAGTGACGAAAATTTTGTATTAGTGGTGGATCCTTAAAGGGTCATCTCACTTTGACGAGCCAAAAAATAGGCAATTTTTAAGAAAAAAAAATCTCAGTAAATATTTTCTCAGTAATGAAATAAATCTTTTTGAAATTTATTATGGCATTAAATAATAAATAATTAAAAAAAACATATATCGTTTTTAAAACATCAAAATGACATGCCAAAAAAGATTGTAATTGTGTCGCTATTGCAGTAGCGTTAATGAATAGTTTTTGTTTAAAAGTAACAAAATGGCGCTGGTTTGGAAAAAAACCCTTTTTTTTTTTTTTGGTATTTTTTAATATAAAACATTATGAAATAAACATTTTTACATGGTTTTGCGAACTGCCATAGCCATATGTATTTAAAATAAGCTCGTAAAATTTCAGCCCAATCGCCGACTTGGTTTTTCAAAATTCTTTCCATACCACACGCAAAAATGTCGTTTCGAGAAAAACATGTTTGAAGTTTTAAGTACTAGTTTTTTAAGTAAAAGTTTTAAAAAAAAGTTGTATGGTCACTTAACTAACTACTTCACTACAGTCAACCCTCCTCCCGTTCACCCCTTTTCTAATTCTTTCCTGCGGGTACACATTGAGATTGAGCCCTGACGCCAATTATACGTACAGTAGAACCTCGATTATCCGGACTAATTGGGGATGAAAGTAGTCCGGATAACGAAAAATCCGAATAATAGAAAAAAAATCATGATTGACAGCGAAAGTATGAATAATTTTTATTCGTCTTGATTTACAAACATATATAATAAATTATTTTTTATTAAAAAAAATCAAATATCTATATTTGCTTAAGGCTCGCCCTTCTTTTAGAAGCTGCCAAATCACGAATATTCTTAATATATATAAGCTGTCGTGATTTATATTCATCTTGCTTCTCAAGCCATTTCATGGCGACATCTAAACACTGAAAGGCTTCAAGATGTGTTGGACCAATCTATCCTACATCGCAAATCTCTTCTTCGTCTTCTGGATCTTGTTTTTCTGAGGCAGATATTTCTTCAATTATTTCATCATCATTCAAAATTTGAAATCCAAAATCTTTTGCATCGCAATTTAACCAGTTACATCTTCTTCGTCGCATTCAGCACATATGGAAATTTGTGCTATTGCTTCCACAATGTCTTCTATATCAGGTTCTACCACTTTACTGGAACCTACTAATGGCCTTTTCAAGATTTTGTTCCATGAATTTTCAAAGTTGACACTTTTAATGAGCTCCAACTATCTTTTAGCAACAATCTTTTAAATTTATTTTCATATGGAAACTGATAACTGTTTCTTCATTATTTCCATCTGCTTGTAATAATTAGGTTCGACGAAATTGATAATACAATCATTAAGAACTACCCACGAAAGTTTTTAATGTTGGCTTGCAAATCGGTTATTATCCCACTTTATGAAAATTTGCAAAGTTCTCCACGTGCAAATCAGCAAATTATATTTTTTATTTTGTTTTGAACAATCCGGATAATGGAGGTTCTACTGTTCTTATGTCAACGCATGGCGTCCACAAGTAGTGGCACGAGTTTATTAACTAGAAATAGCACCAATATTTGGCTTATCAGTCAATCAACACCAAATCTGTATCAGTTAAAATTACCTTCTATTGGTAAAGTATTACGATTATGTTTGACTAAAATATTTCTGTATAGTGGTTGAAATCCTTCAGTATTTTGCTGACTATTAAATTTTGCTGAATCTTTCCATCATTTACTTGGGAGGAATTTCTGAAAAAATAAATTCATTTAGGAGGCCTGCTGGTCTTCACCGTACTAAATGGACGGCTAAACTATGTGTTGCTTAAAGAGTTTCCTATTTAAACATCAATTCTAATTGATGAAAAAGAAAGCAGTGAAAGATATATGTATTTTCCCAATCATATATATAAAATACTGGTTTCAAGTCTCTGTCGGATATTCAGCACCAATAAATGACTTACAATAATTAAAAGAACTTGCACCCTTTGAAAGTATAAACCAAATAAATTGCCATGAAAAAAATACTGACTTATTTATGGTACATGTTGGAAGAATTGGTAGTGATAAGAAGAGTAGATGCATTAAAAATCAAAGATGTAGAGGATTGCCCCCCAAAAAAAAAAAAAATGTTGAACACATCACAGAAAAAAACCATAGAAGATTTAGCAATTCTGCGATTTTTCCAGATACTAGGTATCTCATCACAATTTTTGAATAAAGATGTTGACTTTAGAAGGATGACCTTTACTATGAAAAACCATTTCCAAATGGTCAGCAATAGTTCCATAAAAGGGATTAATAGGGATCTCTTATGTTCAATCAAGGAGAAGTAAAAAGCGCGTGAATTAATTGATTTACAATTGTAGCCAATGGATAACAATCGTTATTATCGTTTCAAGGCAATGTATTAGCCCTACAAGTGATGGAGCCTTGATGTTAATGCATGCGATTATATTTTATTGCATATTCCTCGTTTAACTCGAATTATAAGATGGCAATTTTTATTCAATGCCATCGTTGTTGTGACCAGTGCTTGCGATGCACGCAACGTCTTCATTATTCACTTGAACCGTGACGGAGGCACGCAAGTGCTCGATAACGCTCACTTGCCTTTTTAGCGATATGCTTTGAATTGTGATTCGAGTTTCGTATGAACGGGGGTACGATCATATGTTTGTGTTTGTTTCGCGGAACGTTCTTTGGCGATGTCAGATTATTACAATGGCATTGGTCGTCAATATTTCGCAGCCCGACAATCCGAGTGCGAGACTCGATTTTAATTCGAACGGTTGAACGAAAATATTATATAAGTTGATTCTTGACCTCATCGGTTGTTTTGTAATTTTTCCCATCCAAATAATGCTGCATAAATCTAAAAAAGATGGAAATTCGACGGAGCGATGTCTGGAGAATAAGAAGGATGTCCAATTGTCTTTCCGCGTTATTTTCGTCGTATGTTTCGTTGTTTTTTTTTTTATTTTTTTTATTTCCGTCGCTAAACGATCTAATTGTTCATAATAAAGTATTGTATTTATTGTTTGTCCAGTTTTAAGTGTTTTAAAATGAATGATGCCTTTGCAGTCCCACTAAACTAGGACTTAGGAGTCGGTTTGGCTACCTGACCCTTTGATAGCCATTGATTTTTGCGTCCACATTTAGAGTAAAGAAATCATTTCTCATCTCCAGCTATTAAGTCGCCTGAAAACGGCGTTTCGGATTTCATTTTTAGAAGTTGTTCGCATGCGTTAATACGATCGCCCAGATTCGCTTAGCCCATGCGGCACCCACCTTCCTTGTCTCCACATCTTCCCGAGTTTTTTCAGATTTCTTTGAACACTTGATCATGCGTATCCGAGATTGGCTGATATTTTTTCAATAGTTGCTGTTAGATCACTTTTGATTTCAGCAGTCAGCATGGCGCCATCCCCCTACGCGGTCTTCCAATTTCCAAGGGTATTATTAAAATCGAAATTTCTAGAATCAATTTTGACATTTGCGAACACTTAAAATACCGCCTTGTACATCGCAAATATTTTTAAAGAAAACGATAAAGTATTAAATTCCAAATAAATTCTTCCCTCGGTGAAAATCGATCCATTGTATATTGGGTTATTAATTTTAAAATTTAAAAATCACAATTTATTCTTGTTGACTAATATTACGAAAAGAGCACAAAATACAACTTGAAAATGCAGCAGCCCAAATGCAACTAATCCACAAAAACGGTCAAGCAATAAAACGAACCTCTGTAAAAGACTGTTCTAAAGGAACGATTTTTCATGTGATTTCCTATTTGCCTTCCACACGAGGTAAAGATCGAATAGGGTTCAATTGGATTTTTTTCAGATAGGAATTGATGTTGTAAATTCAATGACTTATTGGCTTCACTGTACAACTTTAATAAGATCCAGGATTTCAGGGTGAACATAGATTGAGATGATAGATTATTTTTTTATTATTATTTTCAATCTCCCAGATTTATTGGTAGGGTGAAATATTTTTTCCACAAACTGGATATGAATTCAAAATTTTTTCCTAATAGAGTCCATAATCTAAGCCAGTACACCAACACATAGTGAATTAATAAATCATTTCAATACGATAGTATAAAGATGAAAGTAACTATCCAGTTATTTATAAATTGCTAGTTTCGATCTATCGTTTGAAGCCCTCTGTAATTATTTGATCGTTTGAAAATTCCGTGCCAGTCAAATGCACTATTTCCTGCTCTGCAACAGAACCCAATCTTCAGTTCGATTTGTTTTCTAGTGCTTGACAATAAACTGAAAGCCGTTGAATTTATTTCCGTGTTGTCGGCATTTCAACGTCCGATTTGCAGCTCTACGTGTACGTTGTCGTTGCAAATAAATGCACATACGGAATGCAAATCCTAATCACATATTCAATCACACACAAAAATACAGTCGTATAAATATTTAAATTTGCGTTATTCAAAAGCTTTAATCTGAGTATCTGAGTATAAAATTTCAAACATATCATTTTAAAACTCTAAAAATATTGCAGATGAAATTGTTTAAAATTTTATTCGTTAGTTAAAAATTAAAATATCGCCATATACATCGTTTATTAACTGACTTGATGGATACTACGGTTGAAACCCAATTTACACACCTAATATCCAATATCGACTTGCAGCTTTGTTAGAAAACTTTCAGTTATCTGATCTGTTTTGCAAAATATGATTTATCCATATTATAATTAAAGCATTGCTGTAATCGATCCTCCTTGTGATTTAACTCCTTCCAACGTAGCCCACCACTTTAAGCAAACTAAGACTTGCCTTGTATGCTTAGTTTCTAAATATACCATAACAATTTTAAAACTAGCGAAACAATCCCCGAAAGACTCTATTTCCCTGTCATATTGTATGCTAATAACAAGCCAAAAATTGCCGACTTCGCTGCACGCTCGCAAGTTTGATTCCGATTCAACAATGAATATTAAAACGCTAATATTATTACCCGAACAAAGTTTCTATGTGGTAATTGGATGTAAATTTCAACACTGATTTAAAATTCATTACATAGATTGGATTTAAACAGAATTAATATTAAATAATTTATAACGTTTAATTGTATTTAACCTCAAACCACCCAATCGTACATATGGGGCCACTAAGAGCATTTTGTAAATTATTATTACCCGAAATTTGTTCTAATAAATCAGGGCGTCATGATTACATCAAAAAATACAGTCAAAAGAGTAATTAATTAATTCAATTAAGTATGGAATTGGAGAATTTCACTGCTTTTCGTAAAAATAGGCAGTTTTGGAAATTGGAAATTGGAAAAAAAATACAGGATATTGTCGATATACTTGTTAACTATTTTTCAACAAAATCGCCATCCCGTTCAATGCATCCGGTGAGCCCTGGCTAGGGGTCCCAAATATTCGTAAAATCAATTATTCGAATAACGATTATGAAATTGATAAAACATTTGAGTATTCGAATATTTTATATATTTATACATATATATTTGGAATTGGCAGAATTGGAATTAAACCTGTATCCGATATTTCGAACCTCCTGTCGGGGTCGTGTTCGTGGATTGAATCAATCCGCATCCATATAGTGAGCTGTTTGAATTTCTTGGAACTGGAACATTTTGCTGATTTTGTAAGAGCTCAAAACTTGTAGTTCAGAATTCTGAGAATCAAAACATTTCCCTGGTTTTCTCGCAAATGAGCCGATTGGAATAAATTCTAGGAATTGGAATATTTTATTGATTTTCTCGTAAAGATCGACCATGATTAAGATAGGTATAAGTTCGACTATTTGAAATTGAAAAAAAAAAAATTATTTAATTGCCTTTAAATATTGTATCATTTTTGCTATTTCTATTGTTCAATGACTTTCAAGTATGGCGTCAACAAAAAAAAACGCTAGCTTCTTGTATGAGATCAAATTGGGGCACAATGCAGTGAAAGCAGGTGGAAATATTAAATGAGCATTCGGAGAAATATCGATTTGTGAAAGAATAGTTCTAGAAGGGCAAAAATAATGTCGAAATAGGGAAGATAAAAATGCTGGTCAAGTGGGTGCCACTTGAACTGTGAGAAGGCTATAATTGAGCCGCTTGGAAGTGTTTTGTTCGTTGATAAATTCAAATACATAACAATAGTAGTTATTGACACTAAAATAAGTAGAAGAAATCGACACGACAGGTTCTCCCCGATTCGCCGATGACTAGTTTGAAATCAAAAATGCATCCAAGATTTGAAATAAATCAAAATTTTCGATCCCAAAACACCGAGGCCATGATTTGATTTTCTTCGAAATCAATATAAGTTTAAACTTAGAATGCTTGTATATTTTTATACCTGTATCAAGCTGATTGTTTCCTATCCATACTTCTGGAATCGTGTAATATTTAATATATTCATATTGGGGCTTTCATAATTACTTTCTTTTGATTTTAAATTCTATAAAAGTCACAAGTGTCCAATCCAACATCCATTACGAAATAACAGAATTTGCTTTTCCCTTTGATTTCCCACGGTTACATAGCACTTATATAAATTATGTAAAGAAGGAAACCAGATGTCATGTCTCCGCTTTGCTAGTCTGTTTGCCTTTTGCATAGATATATAAATGCATTACGCCCGTCTGCAAAAATAAAACTTCAAACTAAATCTCTATAAAATATAATACGTCACAAGCCACGAACCTAAAGTTTCTCTCCTTTTTATAAAAAATAGCTCATGCAGAATATCAAGAATCGAAACGGAACTGCCAACCGATGTTTCGCTGTAGGACACCCGTTAATTAAAAAAAAGCGTTCGGTGGCTCATCGAAGTATACGCAAAAAGAGCAATAAGGCGACGGTCGATGAAAAAGGTGTCTTCCTCTTTTTCTATTCTTTTTACGCTTTTGAAGTACGCTCCTTTCCCTAATTACTTTTTATCTAGTCGGCTATGTTGGAAGCTAATTATTAGGTTCATAATTAATATATCTCGGCCGGGGAATTTTAAAAGTCGCTTTGGGGCTCGGATTTTAAGAGATCTTAAAATTTTGGGACATTGTCTCGGCGTCGATTTGGCGAAACGAGCCGTTTCTAAATTTTAAGGGCCTCTTTATTTCAAACCATCTAAAAATATAAATTTTACAACCCTCGCCGGGGCTAGAGTCACTTTAAGATCTTCATGCAGCATTCTTGACGAAGCAACCTTCGATGATTATGAGCCATCTCAGCGAGGTTGCCGCATTAGTTTTTATAATGGCTATTAATATTTGTAATCGCAGTTAGGACCATAAGCGAAATACTTTCGGCCTTTGCGGCATTTTTTTATTATGTATCAGCTGTAGTAATATGGAATTTCCGATTCTGCATGGCTAAATAAAAATCTCAGTATTGATTAAAGCAATAATAGCCACTAGGGATTCTGTGCCGAGATGCCCCGGGACTTTCAGGGTTTTTTTACTGTATTGAGTCCCGAGACTTTCAATGAAAAAGTCCCGGGACTCGCGACTTTATGATTTAAAATGCGCATAATATATTGTACATTTTATTTATGAAAACACATTTTTTGTCGCCAAAATTCGTCTAGTATAACAGAGTACAAGGCATTAAAAAATGTAGCACGTCCGCGTCCAACTGATATTTATGAGATTTCAGAATTCCATAAAAAAAAATCCAAAAAAAATGGAACGGATGCTTGCTCCAAGTGTTTCTAAGTAATAGCAACAGCTAGGACCGATTGATTTGTAGAAACATTCAGAAGAAGTAAATGAAAGATCAATGTTTTTTAAATACAATATCAGTTTGTCTTCTAACTTGGAGTTTTTCTTGTGTCAGTTCTCTGACGGGTGGCTAACGGATATTAATATAAAAGTTTTACGAAGAAAAAATAAGTGAAGTAATTTCCAATATAAAAGTTTAAAAGAGGTGAATGCTCACTTTAGCCTGATAATGGATGAGTGGACGAGCATAAAAAATAGATGTTTTAATATTACAGTACATTCTGAAAACAATATCTAGGAATTGTTTAAATTTCGGCAAAATGTGACTCTTGAAATTCGTAAAATTGTTGAAAGTCGGTTGAGTGAATTTAGAATTGTTTTTGAACGTGAAATAATAGCAACAATGACTGACGGTGCAAGTGTGATGAAAAAGTTTCGGCGTGAAAGTCCCATCGTCAATGAACTTTGCATAAATCATGCTATACCTGTAATTGAAACATTGTACTAGAAAGCTTTTCAAACAGAAACAGAAAACATTGAAACTGAAGAAGATTTAGATTATTCCAATGAAGATGAACAAAACACTGAAGAAATTGACTCCCCAAATGATGATTCAGAAAGATAGAATAAGATGATTCTTTTAATTTACACATACATACATATGTAACACATCAATATTTACTTTAAAAAATCTGTGTATAATTGAAGAGAAAATAAAAGTGTCGAATCCTGGGACTTTGAAAAAGCCGAGAGACTTCAGAATCTAAAATACTTCAAAATGACTCTCGGTTCCAGTCCAAAATATCTATAGACTCTGAATACCATGCTTATATTAATAATGAAAGGTTCGGTTGGTGAGCTAAAATTTAAAACGAGATATCATTGGATGAAACTCGGAGATGATACGAGACTTGATCTTAACCTAATAAAATTTTCAAAATATAATAATTCTTTAACGCGTTCCGTGCCGCGTCCACCGTATATGGTGGACGCGGCGCGGATTTCTTTCGGACGTTTTCTTCCTCCATTTAAATACGATTTAACAAGTTATTTATTTTCTATTCAATGGAATTAGCACATGCAAATATTAAATAAACAGAATATAATAAATATATGTTTATATATAACATATAAAGGCATAAAATAAAATAACTAAAATATACATATAAAATATGTTGAAATGTTATAAAATTATGTTTAAAATGAAATATAACTTTATATAATGTTACCACCTATTCATTGAAACAATTCAAACACATATGAGGTGATTTTGGACGATTAGGACAACATCTTGCGACTTTTTTTGCATTTTTTTTTTTTTTGGCTTCCCGGAGATCGAGAATTTGTCAGTCAGTCAAACAGTCTCCAAAAAACGAATCCAGCGTCTCCCTGTTACATATTTCTACGATTTACAAATGTTAACTTTACGAACGTCTTTCTTAAATGTCTTTAAGATGGACAATTGTCTAAATATCTTTCGAGATCGACCTCGAAACTTGCATTCCTACCCTTGTCTGTTGGCACTTGCTTATCTTCACTTTTTTTTGTTAATTTGACTAATAGTAGAGTCAAGCTTGTCGATCTAAGATAAAACAACACCTGAGAGAAGATGCGCCATATATTGTCCATGTTTATCCCGTGCATTTCAATTTTGCATCGCTATCCCTTCTGTTTGCGCACCGACTATTGAATTTGGGCGTGGAAAGTGTTAATAAGTCAACGTATTAAAACCGAATTTGAGAGAACATTTTTCGTAGGCCGACATTTGAATGGACCAATATTATTTATATAGAAAATAATGTGTGTAATAATTTTAGGCTGCCAATTTGACTTTGTTTTGCACGTTTTGTTCCGTTGGAACTCGCCGATATTTTTTGTTTTCATAATATTTAAGTTGAATATAATATTCGTGCTATGTTTATACAACATATTAAATAAATATGTTGGAGTAAATATAATGTTTAAGGTGTTTTTATGTAAGTATAATCTCCAGAGGTGACTTCTACGGAAATGTTTACAGGGTGGTTTCCCATTATCTTTCACATATAGTTAAGATAAGAATTATTTTAATAGGCGTAAGCGAAGTTCCATAAATTTTGATTATTGCTGGAAATAAAATAGTCATTGACCCAGTATTTCTTTATTAATCGCCCGAGTATTTACTTTTTTGTGATTTAGAACTTAAGGTCTCGATCGAGACGACCGAATAAAAATATTAATACTTTCGATCTCTCAAATTTGTAAGCTTAGTTAAATTTTTATCACAGTCTAGATTTGAAACCTTACATTTATAATAATAGTCCAGGATCTAACACATTGTATCAACACTAGCATTAAATTATGCAACTGCTGTTTTATGCAATTTTGTTTTTATTACTTTTTTTTGCAAACTTGTACAACATTAACAAATGGTAAACGCCGTCGTGCACTCAATTCTTTTGACCAATCATCGCGATATTTAATTTAATTCTAACTACAATGAAAGCCTTCGATTTTTCATCGAGTATTCAAAGTACATATGAAGTTGTTCGATCATATAAAAAAATGTATTTGAATCTTCCTATTATGATGTATAATTGTATTGAAATTAATGATTATCATGTTTCAATTACTAATTTAAAAAGTAAACATAAAATAGATGCATTTATAATTATTACCATGAGATTTCAATGTGGGGTTAGGCTAAGAGACTGCATTTTTGTATTCCTGTCATATGCAGGTATTACTCGTTATAAATCTGCTTGTATAGATACATTTTGCAGCAGGTTTTCCTTGAGGATACTTCATTGAAATCCAAATTATGCAACTTTGTATTCTTTTACGTAAAGGATGCTTTCCATTTTGTAAAATCATATTTATTAAATTTGCTAGGCGCTCCGCTTCATAATGAAGGCGCGGTCTTATAACGATGTTTTTAGTTCTGTTAGTTAGCTAATTGCTTTCAAAAATACTTGAATTTGGCCTAATTTTTTACACTTAATAGGCGAAGACTGTATATGTTTGTCATTGCATTAATCTAATGTATTTTTCCTGAATAGATTTATTTGATAGGAGGCAAAATGTTAATTAGGGATGAACTGAAATATCAGGTCAGTCCAAAAGTTCATGCTGATACCTGATATTTTGGCCGGTTTAAAGTATTAGCTTGCCCAATTGAAGAATTGTCGAATTAATTTTGATCAGTTTCATCATGGCTTTGTATAAATTTCTTAAACCTGTGCAAAAAAAAATCCAGTTTTATTTAATTGAATACGCAATCATACGTTTGTAGCAAGCTAACAAAGCCCCGAATAACTATTCGTAAATCATAGAATGACCTATGAAGTTGTATTTGTCAAATGCTATTTTTTTTTATTCAAATGAATCTTCTCGTGTCCTAATTGTCGCTATAACTTTTTGAGCAGATGACTCTTGACTGACAATGAACGCAGCGGTTCTCTGTTTTCGTTTATCTTCCTCTCATTGATATTTAAATTATTCATTTTACTGGACTCGTTCTTAAAACTTGTTTATCTTGCTGTTTGTTGAATTACTAATGGTCGTTCAATCAAATCGTATTATATTTCTTGTGCAGCGGTATAATCAAAGCAATAATCTAGTTTGCATTGCATTTGGCCTGCAGGCAGACCCCTGGTATAGATGTATGTAAATTATACCGAAATATTTGTCTCCTGCCATTGTGCATTTACAAAAACAAAATCCAGTCCTTCCAGTCCCACCAAATGCATAGCAAAACTTTTTTTGGATGTAGGCCAGGTTTAGCTACGGTTAAAGCTTCTGTACCCTTGGTCCAAGACCGTTTACGTTGGATATTCTCATAGAGTATCCAATTTTCATCTCCAGTGACGTCTCTTCAAAAAAGGTTGGCTATTATGTCGTTGAAGAAGAAGATCACATGTTGAAATACGCTGAAGTTTATTTGAGTCAGTCAGTTCATGATGAAGCCACACATCTGAACGATTGATGTATCCAAATTTTGTCAGATGATTATGGACGGATGTTCGTGGAATTTCTAACTTGTTAGATATTTCGCGAACTGTATATCGCGGATTTTCTTCAACCATGGCTATGATTAGATCTGTGTTCATTTGCGAAAGAAACTTATGGGACAACCCAATACATTTGACATTTGAACTCAAAATTTCTATTGTATTTATCGTACATCAGCGAAGCTTTACAATTTTATAGAATCACAGACACAGGTACAATTACATTTATTATTAGAGTAATATTTCATTAGTTTTTAGAATCATATTATCGTGGCAATTTTCCTGTTCAAGGGACTATTAAATGTTTCGCGATTAGATTTTTACGTTGAAGGATTAGTTGATGTGGGTGATGGTGATTAGATTAGAGCGATATTGCTGTCAATACAGTGTTCGTCACTGTCGGAAATTCAGTCTAAATTTATTTATTAAAGATATATCACGTACACTCTCAATTTATCGTGATAGACGTTGGAAATAATTCCGGATAATTGATTTCACGGTTAATACAAAAACAAATAGACGTTCACTAGAATATGAATCAAATAACCATCTCTTCGTCTGAATCAGAGGCTCTTCAACTGGGGTCCGCGGCATATAGAAATTGTGGTTAAAATATCAACCTTCAGTTAATAAAAAAGGACGTTATCTGCCTACATATCGTATAATAGTGAAGTCCTTTTATGATGGGGTCCGCAAAAAAAATATTTTTCAAGAGGGTGTCCGCTTAGTGCATAAGTTTAAGAACCGCTAGTCTGGATCATTGTTGAGTCAGCCAACAAAAAGTGAAGAATATTAAAACAAATTTTGTTGTGAATTATACATTTTTATTTATTCATGGTATGGTTCAATATTTTATAAAAGAACATTTTTCTTAGAATATGTAATGTAACACTTTATGACTTGAGGGCACCACATGGTGTCTTTTAAAAGCCTCAGTGTAACAAGGACACCCCGGAACACTCCGGATTCGATTTATTTTTATATCACATTTTGATATGTGAGGTTACACGTGTTGGTATAGTGGATAAGATCCTGGACTCTTATTACAAAGGTTCGGGTTCAAATCCAGATTGTGGAAAAAATTTTCACCGTTCCAACACATTTGGGAGATCGGAAATATTAATATTTCTGATCGATCGTCTCGATCCAGGTTTACCCTGATTTCCTGGATTAGAAAAAGTAAATGCTGAGGCGATTAATGAAGTCGTGCAGGGACGCCCATTAGTGAGTGATTGAATTTGCAACAATAATTAAATTATCATTTATATATAATGATAATTTCGCTACTCACTCATAGATTCTCTCCTCTCCTACCTTTCCAAATAATCCTATCCTTACTTTACCACGTGTGGAAGGCAACGGGAAACCACCACATTAAAATCCTTTCCCTAGTAAAATCTCCTATGGAGATCGCCTACGTCCGATGGTTCGGATATGGCACATTAAGAAGAAGAAGAAGAAGAGGTTACACGCTCGATGTTAAAAAATGAAAAGTTGCACAGATTTTACTATTTTATATTAATTTATTATTTAATTATACAGTTCTAAGAAGAACTTGTGTGTTACGCATGTTTTAACCGCGCATCTATAAGATGTAACGATAAAGCTAATAGTTTTTTAAATGAAAGATTTTTTTCAGTAGTTGCTGTTAGATTACTTTGGATTTCAGCAGTCAGTATGACACTATCATCCTACGCGGTCTTCCAAGTTCCAAGGGTATTTTAAAATCGATTTTTCTGGAACCAATTTTGACATTTGTGAACATTAAAAATATCGCCCAGTATATCACGAATCTTTTTAGTGACGCGCGTTGCAGTCTCTTTAGAGAAAATGATAGAGCATTAGATTTCGAATAACTTGGCGAAAATCGATTAATTGTAATGTGGATTGTTAAATTTGAATTTTACAAATCACAATTGTTTCTTGATGAGTATAGTCACCGAAAGAGTACAAAAACGGTCAACAAATAAAACAATTAACGTTTCGGGTTCTACTTATATATTGAAGTATTATAATTAAGCTTTAGATAAATGATATAAACTACCTAGCCATTAATCTGCTATTTCAAAACCATATAGCAACCTTTATTCTTCTTCATATGCATAATTTAAAGCTTGTGTTTCCTCTTTTCTGGCTTTCCGAGCTTCTTTGCTCTTCGTTGCGCTACGTCTATTCTGTCGGTTGATCCATTTGTCGTGCATAATTAAAAATCTGCATACCAATTACTATTTTCATTATCATTACAAGTGCCGAATTTCCTTCATTGAATAAGCAAAAGCCGTAACCTCGATTACTTTTAGACCAGAATGTAGGTGCTTCGGAGCTAATCGCCAAAACGGTCGAGCTGAAAATATCGTTTGCATTCTGACCACTAGGAGTCTCAAATATTCGTAAAATCAAATATGAAATTGGTAAAACGTTCCAATATTCGAATATTTTATATATTTATACATATATTGTAAAAGGCAAAATTGGAGCTAAAATTTTATCTGAATCCGATATTTCGAACCTCCTGTCGGGTTCGTGTTCGCGAACTAAGTCAATCCGCGTCCATATACTCAAACGCTGATTTTCTCAGAAATGAGCAGTTTGGATTTCTTGGAATTCTAAACCGAATAATGTCCGATTAATTTTATCAATATTCGTATATACGGATATTGAAAAAAAGGCAAATATATTCTAATATCGAATGTGCGATTGGGTGACCACCTAAATATTTCGTTGCAAATTTTCATGCATTGCATGGATTTTCATGCCCTTCAGGCTCCGTTCCAAGAGCTTTTTTCTGCCAATGGTACCAGCTATCATTTTTCGTTTTGTCATGAAACTTTGAAAACATCTTACAGAAATTCAACTTGGTAACTTGGAGCGGCGGGATATTTTGGATGGCAACTCACACAAAATGTCATCTAATTGATTTTATCAAAAATCATTTTATATTTGAATTTGTCGACATTTGAGCCGTAAACGTGCAATGTCAGGTGTACCAGATATATCTTATAATGTCCAATATCTGCCGACTTGATAAATAAACATAGTATTTCGATTTCATAAATGTTAAATATGTATTCATAGATGTCGCTCAGAGATATTGTATTGAAATAAACAGGATTGTAACGACAGCTACGCGCCACAGTTTTTTGTAAAGTGAGATTAAATTCTCCCATAACATTTTTTTCATTCAGGCTTACCTGAAACACAAAGTAAAAAAAAATCTTAATCTGTAAGCGTGTCACTATCGCACTATCATCAATTAATACTTTATGTTTAAAGGTTACAAAATGGCGCTCGTTTAAAAAGAAGTTTGGAAGAAAACGCATTTTTTGAGAGTATTTTTTAATATAAAACATAAGATAAAATAAATATGTTCGTAAAATTTCAGATCAATTGGCGACTTGGTTTTTTTTAAATTCTTTCCACACCGCATGCCATTTGTCATTTTGAGAAAACGCGTTTAAAGTGTCAAAGTACTTAATTTTGTTTGTAAAGGGAAATATACTACTAATCTTCTAACTTATTTAGAAGATTCGGAGCCTTGGCGGTTGGTAAGGAGTAGGGAATCCAATCCCGAACCAAAATTTCGATCCCGAGATTTCGGCCCCGGAGATTCCAATTCGGAGATTCGGAGATTCCAATCCCGGGACCAGTCCCGGGATTGGAATTTTCAATATTTTAAGAAATTACCTTGATGAATTTGATCAAAAATTACTAATCAGTCCATTTGTTCAATATAAAAAATCACTTGAAGGCCAAAGAATTTTATTTATATAAGAAAAGATAAAAATACAATTCAAAAATAGATAAATAAAACACTAAAAAATTCAAATATTATTTTGAAAATATGCCCGAAGTAACATTAAACATTAGTGTTTCGTCATTTAGTTTGGATCTGATTTTGGAAGTCAGACTACTTGCTGCTGAAAATGCACGCTCAGCTTCCACACCACGTTGGAGGTATCGTCATCAGATATTTAAATGCTATTTCGAATTGATGATCGCGTGAGTCCTCATTTTCGTATAACACCATCAATGTGACTGATCAAACTCTTTTCTGCTGAGACACGGACTAAAACTCGCAAAATTCCCGATTTCCCAACAAATTATTTATTACCGTCACTGCAGATTAATACTTATATCCTATAATACTTTGATGTGATTCGTAATTATATTACGGAAGAATACAAAAATTCTGAACCCCGTATCTATTATATTTCATATCGATATTCCCATTATTCGTCGAGGTGTAGTAAATACATCACCGGTGGGGAAGGTAAATATAACAATTTGAAAAACATACATGTACGCTATATATGTATACATAGACTAGACAGTCAATGCTCCTATGCGTCGCCTAAGTTCGCCGATTAGTAATTACGCCACTGTTTCCAAGCGTCCAGATTTCGTCGGAAATGTCTCGATTTAGTAGCCTTCATCATGTTGGTGAGGTGTACGTTTTCTAATCCCGGGATTCTTAAGTACCTAAAACTGTCCGGGATTGGATTCCCTAGTAAGGAGTGGATACGTTCTTTATTGCGCGTCTCCACGAATCGCAATGCATCTTTTTATACATTATTTTTAAAATAGGTTTAAATACTTCGTTAAAAATGCAGGCCGCATTTTTGACGAAGCAGGCTACGGAGTTCTTTCTTTTTGTGCCCTTACTTTCCACTTGCTTATTTGCATTTTTTAAATTAGTATTAAATTATTTTTTGACCCAATTTGCTTCTCGCTAGAACGAAGATAAGTAAGATCCCCACGGAAACCTCTGGTCTGCAAACAAAACCAGGAATAGGGGCAAGCCTGTGGCCGCAGCGGTCTCAGAACCGTTGGAGTGCAATCTGGATGGAGTGATTCTTTTGAGCGTATTACGCGAATTAGCTGTAAAGCATTGAAATAGTCCGAATTTCTTCACCAAAATCATGGATGACTTCCTTTCAAAAATGAAATTTAAAAAACGATTTTTTTGACGTGATAAAGTGAGATGACCCATTAAGATAAGAAGCAACCGTTGTCGCATTTCGAGATGCCGCATGATGCACCATGGATGCGTTTTTCGAGTGCAACGGCTAGATTCGTTATTGACATGTCGATAGCGAAAACTGATTGTGTCATAAAAATAAAATTGCCTCTGTGATATCTTACTTCTGGTGGAATTGATTGCATATAGTCTATATATTTCCCGAAAGCGTGACTGAAATTTATATCTGGGCTCAGAATATAGTTGCTTGATTTTTTCGTTTTATCTTCCTCATGTAGAAGTTTCTGAATAGGCGATAAATAGCAGTCTGGACTGGGGCGCGCGTTCGTTCTTTGCATATGCATTAGAATTCCACACGGTGTCCACATGTTGCCCGCCAAGAATGAATCCCTAGTCGAAATGTTGGGAACCGGCCGGATGCTTATCCCCGACGGAAAACGGTAGGGCCTCAGTTTTCGGCGAGGGCCTATAAATCGGAGCCGGGCGCCGATTAGACAGAGCACGATTGTTTATATGAGCGGGTAGGGGGAGGTCGGGCGCATCCACAGGTCCCCTCCCGGGCGCGGGCCGGCTGCCAATATTGATCTAGGCGCCTCCGGCTGGCGCGTGCGAGCGAGGCCCATTCGCCGCCGCGACCCCGCCCGAGCGACATGTACCTCAGCGCTCGCAGCGCCCACCGCGCCCGCTGATCGCCACCTCACATCGCCCGCCACCGGTGGCAGTTTCGCGCATGCTGTGATATACATGTTTAGTACTCTTAATACGTGCTAGCAGACCCCGACTGCGGTGCCGCTTCTCTCCACGCAGGACAATCAGGTAAGCGCACCCCCCACCACTGCTCCCCCCCCCACAACTGCCACCCCCCCCCCTCTTTGACGGACACACATTATATTTTCACGCACTGAATATTATCTATAAATATTTATGACACATGTGGCGTGAAGCGTTACTCGAAAAATATTCTCAACCCCTTGGAAAGTGAACGCTTTTCCCTTTAATGAAATTCATATTTCCCGGGGAGACTGAGCCGGAAAAATAAATTCAATGGAGTCAATGAAATAGTATGCGCTTGACTTCAATATATACCCGCAGGAAATAAAATAATAAAATGGATTTCTTTTCTAAATTTATTTTAGAAAAAAAAATACATAAAATCTGCCATTTAAAAAAATGTCCCAAAGGGGGGAGGCTTTTATGAAAAATAGTTTATTAAATGTTTTTACGCATGTTTTTTCATAAACATATATAAAATAATACAATCAAATAATAATTTAATTTCCTTTGTGTTCCTCATGGTATGCGCATTAAAAATTGATTACATTTCGTATGGAAAATTAATTTCGAATGTATTTTCAAAGCATAGACGTCGCCCAATAGCGTATGTGGAAATGCGATATTTGAAGCTTTCAGTGACGCACAAGTATGAATAATCACGATTTGCATAGCTGTTGAATAGCTGCTTAAAACGCTCTTTGTGCGATGAGAGGGAGGAATAATCGGAAAAGCGCCCCCGATCGATCCATTTTCTACAATTTATTTTTCGTAGCATTCGAATACAGGATGAGCTGCACAACGACGCGACGTGGCTTCGAATTGCAATTTTATGCATTTAAAAAAAAAAATGCATCACAAATACGCATTGGTGAATTTAAAAAAATATGTATTGTAATTATTATAATTCATTAAATTTTGATGGATTTTGATTCATTGTGCTTGTAGATCCCTGATTTTTTTTTTTTCAGAGACATGGATTTTATATGGTAGCCTTGCTACTTATTTGTTAAATTTAAGCGAACAGTATGATGGTTGTAAATGCGCAATTAAATTTTATCGCCCGTTTCGATCGCTCGTTAATTCTGTATCTACCCTAAAAAATGAAATCGTCTTTCGGGCTTCAAATCCAACACCTGATCGCTGAGCAAATTCGACCCCGCCGCCGAGGGTTGAACTGTGTAATTGTCATGTTTTATTTATAATTTGAGGGGGTGTTGCATTCCAGAATGTGAATATCGTGTCGCATTTTTCTGGAACACGCCGATGCTTTCGCCGTTTGATGATATTCCAAGAAGTTATATTGTTATTATTTTATCGCTAGCGGACATGCATATTATTTTTCGGTGTAATGTCACTTTAGTGGCTCGACTTAATGGAGGATTATTCCTTCGAAATTGCCACTTTTCACGAACATGACTCTCGGCATAATTTCTGGCTTGTTGCTTATAATACAAATATTTAAATTTTACCAAATCGTGAACTTAAACACAAAAATGTATAAATTTTTAAGGTCGTAGAAGCGGCGGCGAACAAAGACCTCGCGGAAAGGATCGATTTTTTTCCTCCAGACGTTCTGACACCATCACAAATTTTATAACATGCCATAAAAATATTCTGCATCTTATTTATCTTATTAAGCTCTCATGACGATGCGTTGTCATGCAATTTAATACAAAATAAATGCATTTTCATAGGGCGTGTGTGTGGTCCAATAAGAGCACGCGTGATCGCTATAAATTCAGGATCCACAAAGGTATGGATTCCACGCAAATTGATCTAGTAGTATAAATCAATGAGAACACTGAAAAGTACAAGGATGTTAATTATACAACATTAAAGTGGCTCAAAATTGATCATGCTGCGAAATAACTCTTTTCCTCTGGCCTCTTTGAGTGATGCCTTCTTTTATGATCGCTTTTATGCTCATTTCCGCATCGGTCCGAATACATTTCGAAGTGTCCCGGTACGTTTGTTTTTATAGATCATTATCAACAGTCGTCACGTATATATTGTCCGATATATGTTTTTTGAAACGACATTAGCAAGCGTGATCTCGGCTCCACGGACGCATGAATAATGCAAATCTATGCGGACTTTTCAAAAAATAATTCTATTGTGGGTGAATGTTAAATTATTTTAATGAATTTCAAGTTTCTGTCACAGTCACGACGTTTAACACTAGGGTTTTCGCACTTTTTTCTGTATCGTTGTGGAGCGATTATCAAACATGTTTACAATGTTACTTTATAATAACGGATTCGCGATATGCAATTCGGAATACAAATCTTTATTTAGAAGTTTTTCAGGCTTCAGATTTTTACTCGAGTACTCAAGGACTCTTCATTCCAAGAAGCCCTTTCCAGTGGAATCAAAAAGGTCGTCTAGACTCTAGAGTAGTTTTCCACTGTCTCCCGAAGGAAACCACTCAGTCTTTACAAAGCTCCCACACTCCCCATCGAGACGATCGCGAAAGCGTTCGTCAATACGTTCATTCAGGAGACTCGCTGGGTGAGCGTTCTAAATGAAACTCGGAGGTTATGCTACCTTCAATATCGAGCGAATGAGGAGGTGAATGTATGATACAGACGAGATGGATGTAACCCCTTCCTGTGAATGAGTATTGAAGAGGCCCATAGTTCTGCAGTGCACTATGATGACGTTCAAGTTACTATCCAATTGCGTTCGGAGATGAAATTAGAAATGATTACTAATGAAGAAATATTTTGGGAAAATTACTCGATGTTCTTCTGCCAATCGAAATTGCAAGAAAGAAATACAAAAGAAAGAAAGAAAAAATGCTAACAATGCTACACCGATAACTGTGGAAGATGTTTATCTGCATATCAAAACGCGAATAGAAGAAGAAATACAATGCTAATCACGTTAATATTACATTTGGAAACGGGAAAGGTTTCTCCCTCTACAGAGCTCGTTGCATTGGCATACAGACTTTTTAACAATATTCTAATAGAAACGGATAAGTCGTCCAACGACTGATTTAGAATTGCCGAAAATAAGCAAAGAAATAGAAGCAATAGAGTCAGAAATAGTTGGGCAAACACAATCGCCAATAGAATTGAAATCAGCGCACCAGTTGTTTATAAGGATAATATAAAATGCATTGAAAAACCATTCAAAAATTTCGATCACATCAAAAAAAGGTGTGATATTTTAGATATCATTACTATGAATGCTTCTCAACTGAGAGGCCATATTTTCGAGTTTAGAAGTAGAAACGCTCAATGCACTTTTATTTTTAATATATGTATTTGTAATATCAATCAAATCAAAATCGCAATAGACTTCAGACCTTATTTTGCGAGAAATCGAACGGTTACTAAGAAACCTTCCATCCGATGGAATAAATGTATTTCTAACGAAGGGGGCTGCGTAGAAGAATAATAGATTTGTATTTTCAAATATCATTAATAAATTATCACATCAAAATTCCGGTTTGTATTTAAATCGCTCTCGTATATATGTAAAATATTCGCATACTCGAATATCTTACCAGTTTCATATTCGTTATTCGAATAATTGATTTTACGAATATTTGGGATTATATGCATAATTCATCCTCTTCGAACGTTGTGTAAATATCAATAGGATACCAACATATAGAAATCGCTTGGGGGCTTTTGTGGGTATTTGATTTGCAATAATAATTGTAACCAACGTTTTTTCTTGTTTTTGGTAAAAAAATTTCAGCAACATTTAATTTGTCTTATCGGGCTTTTCTTGGCAAATTTTGGCAAATTCATCGACGGTGAAGCATTCTTAGTGTGGAATCGTTTTTGGGGCCACAGCAATGTTAATATCGAAAGAAAGCCGTTTGAGGCGAATTAATTACGCCAATCCTTACTTATTGTGTTGATCAAATAGAGCTTTTAGATGCTAGATCAATCTATATTAATCTTAGAGCAGATAATATCGCTTACTGATGAATTGATTGTTTAATTTATAGGATAGCCATAAAAAAATGATTTGGGTCAATTCCTAGCCTAATTTTCAGTTATTTATTATATATGATACATTTTTAAGATGGATACTCGATTTTGTGCGAGCCAGCAAGCGATATCTCTCGTTGGCGTAAACGTTTTAATTTCAAACAATGGGCAATTATTCGTCACGCTACACCGTTTGACAACTATTTTTAGAAAAATGTCCAAGACAAGGGGGTTGATTATTGAGTTTCTGTTTATTTATCCACCCTTTAGAAAAACAGCCTGGAAATCTACACGGTTGACCCAATTTTTATGATAAAGTTCATTGTATTGAAGGCTACTCCATTGATAGGTAAATCTTGTTTGTTATGTTTGCTATTTGGATTTCACCATCTTCCGTTTTTAAAAAAACGAATTACATTTCAATATACATCGCAAGCATTGAACGCTTGTCTTTCTGATTAACAATCGACGTCGAAACTCAACACTGTTGCAAATCTGCACAATGCATCGTCGTCGGACACTTCGAATGGCGGGATAAATTATCGTTGAATTCATAATGGATGACAATCCAAATGCGACTGTCGAAGTGTCCATTTGTAACTTGACATCAGTTGAATTTTTCATTACATGTCAGTTTCACCGACGTCGTCTGTTTTCATTTGCAATTTGCGATCGAGCAGTCCTTTACTTATTGAATAGTCTGCAACTGTTGCATACATATATTGGCATATTTTCACAATACAAATGTAAAGGCAAGCACACAAAAACAACATCATGGATAGAAGGATTCCACGTAATCGTAAATTCAAATCATCATCATAGTGCAATTACGCCCAATCCACTATAGGCCATCCATAGCGTATACATCATAAATTCAACCCATTATGCGATCAATATTGAAGGCTGCATGACTTCTGAGTTTTTATTTTTAAAAGTCTATCCAGCGGTTCATTTGAATCGAAATGCACTTTCAAGAGTGTTTCGATAGAGAATTCAGGCAGCCCTATAAAATAATCCTAGATGGGATTTTTACAGTTACACTAGTCCAATATCATAAGGGCCAGCATAAATATTCGATTGAATCCCAGAACATTATTTGTTCCTTGGAAGGCTACTTTTTCATTTCTAAGATATAAAACCGATATAGAATTCAATGGAAGACAATCCTTCATTTTGGATATCTCCGTGTCTTGGCGTGTTCTTATATTGCCATTGCTATAAGTTCACTAAAAATGTAGCCTTATTTTCTTCGTACACTGATATACAACGTGTAGATTGTATTTTTTTGCCGTTTGTGTGTTTGTGTAATGCTTGGGAATAAAAATATCGTCAAAATGTAATTGAATGGAGAATATCCATTCATAGACGGGGGTCGCATCTGTATCGTCTACATTGTACATTCACCTCCTCGTGCGGTCGATATTAAAAGGTGGCATGATCCTGAGTTTTATTTGTGAGTGCTATTTTTTCAAATTCTGATTATTTTTTAAAGACAAAGTCAGTCATTTTGATTTTAATGCTTTTCTGGAGTAAATTAAGTCATGTTTCCTTAAAATCGATCCTCCACTGGTGGCGATGTATCCCTGTCGTCGTTCATCTTCCATTGCGAATTCGAGAATGAGTCTCTTTTGGCACCCGCCCAACTGGAGAGCGTTAAATAAGTATAAAAGGCAACGAAAGACAGTGTTGCTTTCGGCGTATTACCACATATTTTGCGAGAAACTTAGATCACAGCCTCAGCGCGCCACTCAGCGTATGCAAGAGATCGTAATCTCACTGCACAAAAAACGAATCGCGCGTCACTGTGATCACGATCCTGTTTATTTCAATATATCTGAACGACATCTATGAATTTACATGTAACAGTGTTTATTTTGTCTTGTAAGCAGATATTGGGCATTAGAAGACACATCTGATACACCTGAAATATTAGATTGTCCCGTTAAGAATGCCGTTTTTATCATACTTACGCAAATAAAAACATTTGTGATGCGCTCGAAGGATCTCTAACTGTTTGCCAATGCCATAAAAGATTAACACAATTTAAAAGTGAAAAATTTAGTTTAGAAAATGAAGTCTGTAGATGACGATATCCTGCGTGCTGAAATTGAATCAAATCCAACATAGACGTCGAGAATTAACAGACAAGCTTGGATAATTCGAAAAAAGTATTCAAATACACTTGAAAAAAATAGGAAAGATCATTCGGATCAAGATCGGGATTTCGGGATTTCATCAGACAATCCCGGGACCAGTCCCGGGATTCCGGGATTGGGATATTCAATATTTTAAGAAATTACCTTGATGAGTTTGATCAAAAATTACTAATCAGTCCATTTGTTCAATATAAAAAATTACTTGAAGGCCAAAGAATTTTATTTATTTAAGAAAAGATAAAAATACAATTAAAAAATAGATAAATAAAACACTAAAAAATTCAAATATTATTTTGAAAATATGCCCGAAGTAACATTAACATTCAACATTAGTGTTTCGTCATTTAGTCTGGATCTGATTTTGGAAGTCAGGCAACTTGCTGCTGAAAATGCACGCTCAGCTTCCACACTCGTTGGAGGTATCGTCATCAGATATTTAAATGCTAGTTCGAGTTGATGACCGCGTGAGCCCTCATTTTCGTATAACACCATCAATGTGACTGATCAAATTCTTTTCTGCTGAGACAAGGACTAAAAATCGCAAAATTTCCGATTACTAAATTATTTATTTCCGTCGCTGCATATGAATACTTACATCCTATAATACTTCGATGTGATTCGTAATTATATTACGGAGGAATACAAAAATTCTGAACCCCGTATCTATAATATTTCATATCGATATTCCCATTATTAGAGTCGAGGTGTAGTAAATACATCACCGGTGGGGAAGCTAAATATGTACATATAACAATTTGAAAAACATACATGTACGCTATATATGTATACATAGATTAGACAGCCACTGCTCCTATGCGTCGCCTAATTTCACCAATTGGTAATTACGCCACTGTTTCCAAGCGTCTAGATTTCGTCGGGAATGTCTCGATTTAGTAGCCTTCATCGTGTTGGTGAGGTGTATGATTTCTGTTAGATAAAAATTTCAAACCCGGGATTTTCGGAATTACGTTTTCTAATCCCGGGATTTTAAAGTACCTAAAACTGTCCGGGATCCCGGGATTGGATTCCCTACTTGTGACTGAAGATGAAAAGTGGGTGTTGTACTCGAATCAAAAATGTAAAACACAATGGTTTTATAGGGACAGTTAAAGAAAACTTTTAAATGTATAGTGGGACTCCAAAGGGATAATCTACCATGAAAGAGACTTATTGTTCACAATTAAAATGTTTAAAAGTGGTTTTGATTTTGGTTTAGATTTAATTTTGTAAGCAAACATATTTTTACACATTCGTTGAAAGCATCAAAATGATCGATTATTTTCCATGAAAATGATACATCTATTGAATGAAAACGTCGGAGTACTGACATTTAATAATTAAATATGTTCATATTTTCAACGCCTATAATGATTGCCTTCGGAGCGTGTCGAGCTATTAGCGTTGGAATACATTTCTTGCTCCGGTATTTATGAAGTAATCATTCACTGAAATTGGATATATTTCCAATTACCCAGAGCAGCTGAAAAACTTTTGCTCTTTCTGGAATTGTGTTTTTTAATCATCCCGATGAGCGATTTGTAGAATTAGGCGTTGGCGCTATTTTTTTGCGTAACCTATTGATAATTTTATCGGGCGTCTCTTTGCACCATCTCGTACTAGCAATTAGGCGATTTAAATGTTACATCCATTTTTGATAATGATTTATGGGTGAGTTTGAAAATTATGTAATTTAAAATTGTCACGGCACGCTAAATAAATAATTTTAATGAACAGGCTAGCGTTGAGCCCTGTATGATTTTTCATTTTAATCGGGAATAAAACTGTTCAGCTAAACTTGCGTCATTTTTGTGACAAAGGACCGTTATGGGCTGCGATGCGTGCGCGAACAGTTTGGCGTATACTGAAACAATTAATTTTCTTCAAATAAATGTAATTTGCGCACGAATTCTGTAAAATTTACTAAACCCTCTCTGACATGCTTTATCACCTCCCATGCATTGACCGCTCCGTATGACGCAATTCAATTTATGATGCTGATCAGAAGACCTAACCGCTTGTTCTGATTTAATTTTCATGTAGTGGGTTCAAATTTAATCTTGACTTAAAACATCATCACAAATGGGCTAAATTTACGCCATGTAAATTATCCCGCTGGTGAATATAATGAACAGGCTAATAATTCATACTAAAATAGGATGTATAGATAAATCTACTACATGCTCTGAGATGTATAAATAAAGATTATTTTATATAATGACAAATAAATACATTTCTTAGACTAGATCTTCCTATATCTATCCATGCTATCTACAAATTTAGAATTCTATGAGATATCAAAATCATAAATGGCTGGAATAAAAAGGCTCAGATATTGGTCTGTATTTGGAAATATTGGTTATTTGAAAAAACTACAAAATCGCTCAGTGCATCATGTGAAAGCTATTGAAATACAGCGAGCCAATGAAATATCTCTCCGTTTAGTTTTTTTTTATTGCAATATTCCAATTCGCCAAAACGCATAAAACGAAATTTTCGACATACCAACCCATTTGATTGTTGAACCCATTGATACTACCCTCGTACTATAATTTGCCCGGTGCTTTCCATATTAAATTCTGATATTCATCAAATTTACGTAGCTAGTTTTTATTCATTTTAATGAATTATACAATTTGGTTCAAATTATGCTCTTCCATCAGCTATATACTCTATAAACAATCTATTTAAAAATGTCTTTAAAAAAGATCATATTTTCAAAGCTTAATTCCTTCTTTTCGGTTCACTCTTTATTATATCATCCCATGGCAGAGGGCAAACATGACGCGCGCTCTTTAAGGTGTTTTTTTTTTCTTCACATTTATGCAAAAATAAACAAATTGCCGTACTTATGTATACTCAAGTCTAAAATGTTTTAAAGTGACTTGTCCTTAAGGCAATCTTTTCAGGGTTTTTCCGGTAATAAATAAGCGTCGCCGAGGCGAATTCTTAAATTAAATTAGGAGGCGCTGAATTAGCGAAGCTCAGTGAGTGCCCGTTTTTTTAAATACATTTTTTGCTCACATCCCTTGCTGACGATGTTGGCTCAAATGTATAACCCCCAGGACTTTCTGATCGTGTGTCGGATCTGCACTTGCACCTTCTGGATTATAGGATATCCTGGAATAGAACCAGCTTAATTGAAATTGTTCCCGCGAGACAAGGACAAGTTTGGAATGCTTAATAAGTTGCGTTGAAAAATATATCAACGTCGATCCTTGGTGACCAGCTGTTTAACCCTTAAATTTTTAATGGCACTTGAAAGACACATTGAACAAAATATTTATAGTTGTACGTGTACATGAGTATTTATGTCTATGAAATTCAAATTTATAAAAATCGATGGACTACTTAGGATCGATCCTCACGGAGATAATCATAAATTCAATACGGCATTCAGTTATATTATGATATGCGAAAAATATTGCAAAACAAATCAATATCGGTGCAATTTATAAATACACAAATGAGCAATGCAGCTCGAGAAGCCTAATAGATGTTATTTTCTGATCTCTCCGGGATCAATACTCAGCTACCGAAGCTTCCCGTCGAAAGACCTCGTTAAAGCTGGAATAGTTAACACAGACAAACGACTTACGAGTAGGGGTCCCAATCAAATGTTTGATATTCGAATATATTTGCCCTTTTTGCAATATTCGTAAATTAGAATATTTATAAAATTAATCGGATATTTTTCGTTTTTTGCTATCAACGAACGAACAAGACCACTTCCAAGGGGTTCAATTTTAGTCTTCTGACAGTTCGTGCGGCACCCATTTATCCAGCATTTTTATCTTCCACATTTCGACATTATTTTTGACCTTTTCGAATTATTCTTTCGCAAATCGATCATCTCTTTGACCGTTTGATCGGTTGACTATATGGACGCGGATCGAGTCAATCCGCGAACACAAACCCGTTAGGGGGTTTAAAAATATTCGGATACAGATAAAAATTTAGCTCCAATTTTGCATTGTTAAAAAACTATGCAAAATTAAATGTTCGAATTCCATACTCGTTATTCAAAAAATTTATTTTACAATTTTTTGGGACCCCTGCTTACGATATAATGTAATGGTGGAACACATTTTCAGTAGCTCTTACAGAGCATCGTGAGCCTCTTAAGTAAGTAAAGTATATTAAGATCATCTTTATTGTAAGCCTTGCCCTACATTTCATCCGGAAAAACTTTACCTTCATAATTTTACACTTAGTGTAGATATAACTGTTGTGTAACTTTCTTAAAAACTTAAATATGTGTATCTTAATTAAACTAATACCTATATAAATCATATACGCAAGTTTTAATCATACATAAGAGATGCTTTCCATTGCAGGCAAAATAATATTAATTCGTATGCCGTGACTCAAAAACAGTATTCCGTACCGCCCCAATAATACAGTATAAAACGAGGCTTGGGATAATTGTTTCAGATATGATACATCGTGACACTGTTGTAATAAATAAATTAAACGCTGAACTAACTATTGTAGTGTTTAAATAATAAATGTCTTAATTTGCTTATCGTTCTTTGCAATTGCCTCATTTATCATTCAATAACTGTTAGGCGTTTAACAGCATTTAAATATAGGGCGATATAATAAATATTAATAAAAATCGATAATCAACCAGCATGACATACGATGTAAAAGTATAGCTATATAGGTCGGGTGTTGGGTGTTAATATTGCGATTTTGTCATAATCGTGAAGAAATGGGGTTAACCGTTCTTTTTCTTCCAATAGTTCTTTGAACATTGGACCAGGATGTGGCGATCATTTCTGATGATTTTTTGATGGCCGGCATCGTCTTCCTTGCTTAAATCATCAGATTTTTATGCCATTGTTGATATTTCATGACATCCAATAAGTCATCATAAATCTCGCATATTTTGTATCAAGGATGTATATCAGTACAACCTTATTTAAGTTGACGGCGCTATTTATTGAGCTCTCATGAAGAACGTTTGGATCCATAAATTCGATCTGTTGAATGTGAACTCTATATAAATGAATAGGGCAAGCGCCCGGACTGTGAGAGACCATCGCTTTGGTAAAAAATGATTTTATTATTCAACGATTTTCGACTGAATAATTTTGTTGAACTTAGGCATCAAATTTCAGGCAAAATCACTTTGCATGACTTGATTTGATCTCGGAATGGGAATTAATTTATACCGAATTTATGGAAGAAATAAAAACAAATATTGACTTAAATGGTAATAATTGTCCTTTCAAAATCCACTCGTGTTATTTCAACGATCCTGTAGCTTAGTGGAAGTATTTTGTTTCATAATATATGGAAATTCGTCTTCGAACGATGGAAATATGGTTTGAGTGGCCTTGATTGCTTGTTTGCATGAAATCCGTTCGTGACCTTTCCAGATTCCGTCTCTAAAAGCTCTTTATGTGTCGCTTTCATTATATAAAATTATTTCATATTGATAAATCTAAAATATAGAGGGAAAGTTCTGAAGAGTTTTTATGTTTTAAACTTAATGTTTAATAATAATGGAGGGGTAAATATGCACGTACATATCTAACGCACTGTCTAAAATAAACAATCAATTTCCATGTGAAAGTATCCTTTGATGGATGACAAAGGATTGCTTAGAAAAATCTAGATTTAGAATCAAATACTACCCTTCGTCTCTATATATATATATTTAGTTCAAATATTGCGAATTTTTTACGACAGGGTATCGAACATTGAGGATTTTTATTTGCTCGGGAAATGGACGACATTAATGTTTGTTGTGCTTTCTGTGTGTTATATTGGAGTAATAAACATAGTTGGAGAGGAAATATCTCGATGTCCAAAATAAAATTATTTCTTGCCAAATTCATCGATAATTATGTAAGAGTCTAGTATTGCAATACGCATAAAATTTATGAACGTCGCCCTATTTTCAGTGTCTATTTATTATCGGATTAGATAATATAATATACTTTTACAAATTTATTTAGAATGTATTTTCGAATCGAATGACTTGTTTAATAATTACAAAGATGAAAGCGTCCAAGTTTGTTCCCAAACAATGTTCGTTTGTTGATAAATCTGAATGTAATTTAAATTAACTTAATCCTTTGCGACGTTGTTTAATTTTTCAAATATTTTGATTGATTTTAGCATATCAAAAGACTTGTGGATTCTCGATCTGTTGTAACGAAGCGAATGATGCAAGAAAGCAATACAATTAATATTCAATAATTTATTTTGATTTGTCTTCCTAGAGTTCCATCTGTGTATTGAATTTCATTTTGTTTTTCTGTTTAACTTTCCACAGATAAAATCATCATTATTTTTAAATGATATTTGAATTTTCAATACAAATTTGTCACTGATAGATGGACCTGTCCTACTTTGTTTCGATATTTACCTTGTCAGATCCAAGAAAACAGACTTAACATGGACTATTTTCTACAATCTGAATTTGAATCTTCAGATTTACAATAAGAATCTAGGAATTAACCCACTCGTGGCGACATCTAAACACTGATAAGTTTCAGAATGTGTAGGACCCATATCTACCCCCTCGCAAATCTCTTCTTCGTCTTTTCGATCTTGTTCTTCTGAGGCAGATCATTCTTTAATTATTTCCTTATCATTCCAAATTTGAAATCCAGGATCATTAGCATCGCAATTTAACCACTCGGTTACATCTTCTACATCGTGTAGAAATTTGTGCTATTGCTTCCGCAATGTCTCCTATATGAGGTTCTACCGCGTTACTGGAACTTACTAAAGGTCTTTTCAAAATTTTGTTTCATGATTTTTTCAAAGTTGACACATCTAAAGAATACCAACTATCTGCTGCAATGTAGCAACAACTGACATTTGGTGGAAAAAAATTGACCCTAAACATTTTATCGATCTGATTGTAGATGGAACCCTTTTTTTATTTTGTATGTAAAAATATTCTTTTTTCACACAATAATGGACCAGATATTGGCTGTCAAGTTAATCGTCTTTGTATGAACTACATAAAAGTCTGATATTAAACTTCATTATATGCAATTCATCACGTATTAGAGCAAAAGTGTAGACAATTCTCCACATGCAATTCAGCTAATAATATATTTCTTAATTTTATTTTGAACAATCAGAACAAGTTTCTGTACGTTAAAATATACTTCAAATTACCAATTGTTGGTTCACCACATCTAAAACTGTTTTTTTAATTTTATAATTAATTGATACTACGATTTTATTTACACCCCAATTGAGTCACCCTTATAAATTATCTGCATGTTAGTTAAAAGATAATATTTTCGATTTATACTAAAGCCGAAGGCGGAAAACTCCATGGCACATTACTTCCGCCCTCGCCGAAAATGGTCTTATTACGTTTTTGTAACTAATTCCATTATGCAAATATCGCCCAAAGCACCATGGAATACCCGGTAGCAGGTTCTAATCTCCCTATATTTAGTCCCGGTTTCATTTTCTGATATTACGTTCAGCGTCACGTATAAAACTCGAGGACGTCTTATCTTCTGCTCGGTATACACATGCAGATATGAATTCTTTCGTTCTTTTCTAATTTCGAACACTTGCTTCCCGGAAAATATTGCCTTGGAGTCCCTTTTTTCTCGCCGTAACAAAATTTGGCGTGCAGATTGAATTTCATGCCCGAAAACGCTTCGCGCTCTCGGTCCGGATAGAATATGTTAAATATTCGCGATCAAATCTGTATCGACATTACAACGATATTTAACATTCACGGAATGCTCGGCGAGAGTTTCGACTCTTTTGGGCAGCGCAGGGAATTTTGGGCATTTTTATGGCAATATGCATCGTAAAAGTTAAGCTCTCGATTACGGTTTTGCAAATTATCTGGCAACGCTTTAACATTTTATTACATCCGACGATTTTATCGACCCGCGGCGGTGCGCGTGCTGTGTAGCATTTCGAATCGTTCTCCAAATTTGACCTAGCTCCTAATATCTGCGTGACGTCGTTTGCTCGTTTGCTTATTCGAAGAAGAGCAGGTACCCGTCTTGTTAGCAATATTTTTAATTATCCGTGCGAAAAACTCACTCGTCTGGACGTTCTATAGCCTCGTACATAGTGTTAATGATCATTCCGTGTTTTTTATGTCATTAAGAGCCTTTTCAAATTTTCAAAAACTAAAATATGACATGATATGCATTTATATTTGCAAAAAGCATTTATAAGCCGAACCTTTTACCCTGGACCCGATTCACCCTTTCAAGAATAATTTCTATGAAATCGCTACAGATATTGCGATCAGTATTCTATTGCCTTTCAAATAGAAAATATTCCATAGAAACCGTATTTTATCTGCGAGGATGATAGTATTCATTCAATTCATGCTATCAAAGACATGGAATATGAATGCCATAAATAATGAAACGCGTTGGAAAATGAATTGAATTGCACAGAACATGCAAAAAAAAATGTATAGACGGATTGAACATTTTAATTGAACTGAATATAAGGCTCACAGGTCAAAATAAATTGCATCCAGCTCAATGTTAAAGGGATTCTTTTATTTGTAAACACCTACCCTGCGAGTCATCCGGACGAACTTATCGTTAGGAAATGTGAGCGATATTTAAAGACGAGTATTTTTCCTTGGAATATAGTAAATATCACTCGAGACAAATACGTTGATTTGATTGGAAAGGACTTTTTTCGATCCTTTCTTTTCTCACATGGAGTGAAGATGTACGAGATTCAAGAAAAATCGGTCCTACGCCTGCAATAAAAAGGCGTCCTAATCGAATATATTTAACCTTTTTTTTTTCAAAATTCGTAAATTCAAATATTATTCGTATTTTTGCTACATCATTAAAAAGTTTGTTCGTAATAAATCCCAAGTAAATATAACTTATTTCAAATCTTTGATGCATTTTTGTTTTCAAACTAGTCATCGAAGACTCGGGGAGAAACTGTCGTGTCATATTCTTCTACTTATTCAGTGTCAATAAATACTATTGTTATGTATTTGAATTTATCAACGAAGAAAATACTTCCAAGCGGCTCAATTTAGCCTTCAGACAGTTCATGCGGCACCCACTTGACCAGCATTTTTATCCTCGCTATTTCGACATTATTTTTGCCCTTTTCAAATTATTCTTTCACAAATCGATCTTTCTCCGAATGCTCTGTTTATATTTCTGCTTTCACTGCATTGTGTGCCAATTTGAACTCATACAAAAAGCTAGCGGTTTTTTTGTTGATGTCATTCCTTTGAAAGTCATTGAAAACAATATTAATAGCAAAAATGACTCAATATTTTAAACGTAATTAAAAAATATATTTCCTATTTCAATTTTAAATAATCGATATTGATTTTTCTGGTTAATATTTTTCCTCGAATATAATTTTCCACCGTGAGGATATCCGGTTATCAAAACATTTGGCTCGTTCGTGGTCATTATATCGCTGGGTATGAATTATTTCTTTTTTTATTGATGGCGTCTCAATTATCATAAATCGGTCTTGTTATCTTCCCGATGATCTTGTATTTTGAATTACTAGATTATGGTGCCGCAGTGGCCTTATGACCCAACAACGTTAATATATTATATAGTGTTGAAATAAGTTCAAATCATAAGGCGCTTTTATTACGTTCGCTGATGTTTTCTAGATAAAATAGCTTGTGGTATATGTTTTTTGTCATAAAGTACCTATTGTTAATTAGCAGAAACGATAGACGTCTGGATCCCGTATATTTTTTTTATGGATACGCCTATTCGCTTTCTTTTATTTTTGTTGTACGTGACGGAAAATATGATTAGTTTTAGACACAATTATAATGTTAGATTCGCACAATGTGAAAAATTCTTCCAGACAATTTCCAGCTACCGAGTCCTGATTAGGGAATCCAATCCCGAGCCAAAATTTTGATCCCGGGATTTGATTAGACAATCCCGGGACCAGTCCCGGGATCCATTTGTTCAATATAAAAAATCAATTCAAGGCCAAAGAATTTTATTTGTTTAAGAAAAAATAAAAATACAATTCAAAAATAGATAAATAAAATACTAAAAAATTCAAATATTATTTGGAAAATATGCCCGAAGTAACATTAACATTAAACATTAGTGTTTCGTCATTTAGTCTGGATCTGATTTTGGAAGTCAGACAACTTGCTGCTGAAAATGCACGCTCAGCTTCCACACTCGTTGGAGGTATCGTCATCAGATATTTAAATGCTAGTTCGAGTTGATGATCGCGTGAGCCCTCATTTTCGTATAACACCATCAATGTGACTGATAAAATTCTTTTCTGCTGAGACACGGACTAAAAATCGCAAAATTTCCGATTACTAAATTATGTATTTCCGTCGCTGCAGATGAATACTTATATACTGTAATACTTTGATGTGATTCGTAATTATATTACGGAAGAATACAAAAATTCTGAACCCCGTATCTATTATATTTCATATCGATATTCCCATTATTCGTCAAGGTGTAGTAAATACATCACCGGTAGGGAAAGGTTACTATAACAATTTGAAAAACATACATGTACGCTATATATGTATACATAGATTAGATAGCCACTGCTCCTATGCGTCGCCTAAGTTCACCAATTAGTAATTACACCACTGTTTCCAAGCGTCTAGATTTCGTCGGGAATGTCTCGATTTAGTAGCCTTCATCGTGTTGATGAGGTGTACGATTTCTGTTAGATAAAAATTTCAATCCCGGGATTTTAGGGATTACGTTTTCTAATCCCGGGATTCTTAAGTACCTAAAACTGTCCGGGATCCCGGGATTGGATTCCCTAGTCCTGATAAATAATGAACTTGTACGTATTCAAAGTTAAATTTAAAGATTAATTGCTCTCTATGTCTGTTAAAGTGATATATCAATTGACTTCCACGCTGCACTGCGCTGTGGAGTTATTCAATTTGCTAGATTGTTTATAAATCGTACCCTCATATAACACGGATTCAATTTTATATAGTACATAATAAAGTAACAATTAGGATAAAAACAACAGAATAAAATCCAAGGATTGGATGGAAACATTATGCAAAGAAAGAAATCACTAAAAAACGATGAACATTCGAAATGTATCCATCAACCATCACCCTAAAAAACAACGACCATTCCGCGACATTTTGCTTATAGAGGATTCTTCGAAAAATGCTAAAAACGTGGAATCTAATGATCTTTACAGCGTTTTTAAATAATCAAGGGAATTCCTACATTTATGCGCTTATTCATAAAGCTTATCAAAAAAGTTATTTTAAAGTTTTTCTTCATAAGTATATAGGATAACGTGCATAAAAGCATTACGTATTCATGGCATAACTGCAGTAAGATGGCGCAATTGGCTCAGATGTGAGACATGTCTGTATGCGAAAGTTCGGGGGACTCTGATCTAGACTGAAACATTGATCCAACAACAATGAAGGCTTTGGGGCCTCGTAGAATTGCACACGGGGTTTTATTCGACCGTAACTCCTACAGCCATTTGCGCGTATACCTCACAAATTTTATGTCGGGGAGGATTGGAATTAATATAATCATCTGACCGACGCGATTCGTGAACGGAATGAACTTAGGGCATTATAATAAATGTAAGATAGCATGGGAAAAAATTACATTTTTATCTTTGCGAAAGTGCTATAAAATAATCCATTTGTTCCTTATAAACTTTCTCTAAATATTAGACATTTTTAATCCGCTTCTGTAAATCTGTTGGCTTTTCGCTGAAGAATGATTCTACGTGATATTGGACATATTTAAATGGAGTAAAATTTTATTATGAAGCGAATGTTTTAAATATTTCAAAATAGTACAACTTCAGGCAAATTTATTAAATGCTGTAGAACTTTAAAATTAAGTATTGTAAAATTCGTCTTTGGTTTTGTTCACCAAAACAATTTAATATTTTATGTATGTATCTAATTAAGCATGAGCTGCTTATGTTTTAGTAACTTGCAATGATCGATAGATGATTGAAACGATTTTGTAGAATGCCACTGTTTTTTCTTTAGATCATTAAAAATTACCCATTTCTCATCACCAGCTACAATTCTCAGAAATTATTCAGCTTCTTGTCTGGATAATAGGGAATAATAAATCATTTATAGCTACTTAATTGCTGTTAGGGAAACTTTGTGCAAAATACAAATTCCTTGTCAATATTTCCCCCAAGTATTTTAAGACGAGTTTGTACAATTCATTAGAAACAACCAAGTTCTACTGATAAATATTTAATTTTTTTACAAGGGTCTGATTCCATTAGCAAATTTAGAATATATTCATCTCTGATTTTGGGTTGTCCTTTGATTATTGTAATATGAAATACCGCAAATGTTTCAATCTCTGTCTATGACTTTTTTAAGTGACACTTCTATAGATAGAGCAAATTTAATTGAATTCGTCACTTTCGAGTGAAAATCCAAGCGGCAGTTGATCGGAGAGAGAGAGAGCGAGAATGTGTGCCTCTACTATATGTGTGTGTCTACTGTATAATATAAACCCACAAGACGTCATTTGGATATTTTATTATATATTACACAAACACAGGTTAATCTTTCAGTTGACAATTTCTATTCTGTAAAGTAAAATGGGAAAATTTAATGCAGCGTCCATCTTTTAGTGGTTTAATTGGTTACATTTTTTACCACATGGACGTATTGAATTTCACATGTTGACATTATGGCGTCAAAGTTTTAAACTCATGCATATAACATGTATTACGTTCTGTTCATTGTTATTTAATTTTAAATTTCGAGTATTAAGCTTGAAAACGCCACTAAATTAATTACAAACCAGCACTATCCCCAACCTTAAAAATAGAGTGGAAAGGGTTAAGCTATAGATTCGTATCCTTATCTTCACACACTATGGGCGAGACGCCTAGTACCGGGCTTTTTCGCGATTAGTGCTGTAATACCGGATAAGTGTTTCATATTGATTTAACGTAGTATAGTAGTACTTATTCACAGGGGTAGTCGCTATCAAAAGTATCACGTCAAGCGCCTTTATTAGGATAAAATATGTACTTTTGAGATGTGATGGCAAAAAAATTAACCAAAATGTGTCTCTTAAATTGTGCACATTTTAAAATGTTAAGCATATATTTTTTTCTGCAGCGCAGTTAATTATAATTAGTGTTTCGCTTAAAAATATTCAGTAGTTTCGCTTAAAGAATAAATTAATTGCAAGCTCTTTGTCATGTAGTATAAATTATATTATATTCTAATCAAGTTTACTGAAATTCGCATATGTCATATTGCCGTTTGAAATTAGAATTTACTTTTGAGGTCTTTGAAGTTGCGATGCATTTCGATGGTGGTGACTTGGGCATTGACGAATTTGGGCCATGAACATTAAAGCTCTATGAGTTATTGGATTCTATAAACGTATAACGACATAAGTTTTATTATCTATTTTTGTTTTCAGCTAAGCGAAGCGTTTCAATTTGACGGTATATAGGATGAAGTTTAGGCGAGGCTCTTCATCCAACTTTAGTGGTGGCTCACCTTCTGAGCTTATAATCACCGGCCTTGTTAGTTCTTAGACTAATTTTGCAAACACTGTCGCTCTATCTACAAACATTTTCACATCATGACTGAAAAATTGTGTCATTTATCGAGGGAGTTGCATAATTTTCTGGTAATTTTATCGCGCGATCGATACCGTGACGCAGCTAATATAAACGTCGACGTTCAAACTTTGCGTATGCAGCTTTCATGAGTTGAATGCGTTAAATCTGCAATTAGGTTAATGAATACATTAATTGGTGTACACCGGACGACGTGTAAATAGATCGCTGTTGTGGTAGTACGGGAGGCAGGGCCCAAAATTTTGTACTCGTTTCTACAAAGCTAATTGCTTCAGTCAGTGTTTGTACATAACTAACTTTTAACGTTGCAGAGATTAATAATAATTTTCGGAACCCGAATAATATTTCTTAGCGGCATTGAATTAAAATCTATAAAGCTGGATTTTTTGTCTACAAGTAGTTTACGATAATTATTAGGTGTTCGATACAAAGTGGCTAGGGCTTCGGTAGATGTGGCTAAAGTTGTAGCACGGAAACTTGATCGAAGTATTACAACTTTCGAAGCTTTGCAATATTAAGTACATGCAGTATTTAATGTAAGCAGCTACAATATAGTTTAAATCTTGTAGGTTTACTTACAATATAATGAGAAAAAATCAGCTTTGAAGGCATTGTTACAAAAATAATGTGTTTTCCTCCCATAGCGTTCGATCCAATATATCCAATAGCCATTGATTTTAATGGGTGAAATTCACTTTTTCAAAAGACTCGGAATGTTAAGCTAAATCTGGACCACGACGATCGATAAGAAATTTAAATGAATTTTTTTGAGATTGCTTTTAGCCATCCGTGTTTGACTTTAATTGGTACATTTAAAAGGTTTTTATCTCCCACTTGTTGGGAACATCTTTTGACGAATTGCATCTATCGCACTTTTGTTTAATTATCGATATGATGATTGATGATTATGATTTGGCTCAGCTGGGTGTGGATTTTTTTGTACTCAGAAGTAGGGAATCCAATCCCGGGATCCCGGACACTTTTAGGTACCTAAGAATCCCGGGATTAGAAAACGTAATCCCGAAAATCCCGGGATTGAAATTTTTATCTAACAGAAATCGTACACCTCACCAACACGATGAAGGCTACTAAATCGAGACATTCCAGACGAAATCTGGACGCTTGGAAACAGTGGCGTAATTACTAATTGGCGAACTTAGGCGACGCCTAGTGACTATCTAATCTATGTATACATATATAGCATGCACGTATGTTTTTCAAATTGTCATATTTATCTTCCCCACCGGTGGTGTATTTACTACACATCGACTTTAATAATGGGAATATCGATATGAAATATAATAGATACGGGGTTCAGATTTTTTGTATTCCTCCGTAATATAATTACAAATCACATCAAAGTATTATAGTATATAAGTATTCATCTGCAGCGACGGAAATAAATAATTTGTCGGGAAATCGGGAATTTTGCAATTTTTAGTCCGTGTCTCAGCAGAAAAGAGTTTTATCAGTCACATTGATGGTATTATACGAAAATGAGGGCTTTCGCGGACATCAACTCGAACTAGCATTTAAATATCTGATGACGATCCTTCCAACGAGTGTGGAGGCTGAGCGTGCATTTTCAGCAGCAAGTTGTCTGACTTCCAAAATCAGATCCAGACTAAATGACGAAACACTAATGTTTAATGTTAATGTTACTTTGGGCATATTTTCAAAATGATATTTGAAATTTTTAGTGTTTTATTTATCTATTTTTGAATTGTATTTTTATCTTTTCTTAAATAAATAAAATTCTTTGGCCTCCAAGTGATTTTTATATTGAACAAATGGAATGATTGATTAGTAATTTTTGATCAAATCATCAAGGATTTCTTAAAATATTGAAATCCCAATCCCGAGATCACGGGACTGGTCACGGGATTGTCTAATGAAATCCCGAAATCCCGGGATCGAAATTTTGACTCGGGATTGGATTCCCTACTCAGAAGATGACCGAATTCGCGAGTGCGTAATATACGATAAGTCGGATTTGCTCAACTCAACTTCTTCATAAACATCTTTTGTCAATATTTCGGCATTTAAAACCAACTCTGGACTTGTTTACTACTAGAGTCTAGGATAGTATTCCTTGATAAGAATTGTGAGATTCCCAACTATATTTGAGTAGTTTTTTGTGCGTGATCATATATTTGATTGCGAATTGGTGCCAAACGTAGCTCTCATCAAACTTCAATCAATACTTGTCATTTTATTGTTCACGGAAGATCACGTTTTGCTGGGACGTACTCAAGTGTCTGTATTGAACTGTTTGTAAGAACGAACAATTTCATATTTAATATTAAAAACGCCTCTGTTTGTTCGACAATGACGTAGGAAATATTTGCGTTTTTTGTCAAAATTCAATACTTGATCTTGATATAAATGATAGACGATTCGTACCATATACGAGTTTTTATAAAGCTGCAGATTTAAATACAAAATATTACAATATTATAATTTTCGATACAATATTATTGTATCATGCCTTTTGCATCGCTTTTATATCGTCGAACTGAGAGCGTGAATGCCCAAATCAGAGAACCTTCCCATTTTCGAATTTTCATTTCAACATGGTCATCCTGAATGATTTTTCATTCATATAAAGAAAGACTTCTCGATATTCAGAAACTACCCACACTCCCTATCTAGATGCCCGCGAAAGAATCTTTTGACAAGATTACCCAGTTGACCCGCTGGGTGGGGTATGAGGTACTGTTCGGAATTATAATATAAGGTACTGCTCAGTATTATAAAAAGCCACCCACCCTACCGATTGAGATGGTCGCAAAAACAATTTTCGATGAGCTCACTCGAGTACGATTTTTTTAATTTTTTTACTCTTCCACCATTTCGCCGAAAAGAAGATTAATCATGCTATTTTATTAAAAGCACACGTTTTTCTCTTTGCTGTTAAGATTGACGGCATCAGATTAATAAGGATGCCTTGTGTCTAACGAAATAATCCAATTTATTTCCTAGAATTCTCAGAAGTCGGCCACTTGAGACTTGGTTGTGCAGCTGGGGCGTTCTCAATAAGGGTTGATTAAAAACGACGCCCTTACTAATCCACGGGCGGTAAGCTTTACATCCTTTATGATCTGACATACATTGCTGACTCATACATCGGAGCGTATCGCCTCTTTGATTCGCGATAAAAAAATAATTTCATTGTGTAGGATAAATTAATCGAAATAATCGAATCTTTAGTCATCCGCAGTGAAGATGAACAATCCGACGGTAGCTCCGAGACCGATTTAATTTTTCCTCCCGCATATGAACATGTGGATGAAAAATCGATCGGATTCCTTTGCCTACGCGAACCAGCAAAATTAATTTTCCTGGAAGCGAGGGGGGCGTTTAACGGAGTTTTCCCAGCACGAGGTCGTATATGCACCAGTAATAAACCGAAATTCGGCGGAATGCCGTGGATTTATTCAGCTGTCTAAAATATCTGACGATTCGCGTTTAATAATTTCGTACGTCGGTACATGTTCCCAATCTGCAGAATGGTTTCTGGGCGGGCCGCATAAAAGATCGAAACTCGGTTTCACCCTAAACGCTCCGAAAGGTCTATTCTGGATACATTAATTAAACCCAAGACATGAACTCTGCATACAATAAAAACATTTTTGTGCGCGTTGAACGCGTATCGTTGGTCGCACACATTGAAAATTTTATACGTGCCGGCATATTGATTGATAAATTTATTAACAATAAACCAGTTAACGGCTTGGCGGAATTGCGATTTGAATATAAAATGTTTCCCGAGTTCCCGCCGATGATCCGTGTGGGCGTTCGCTTATGAGTCACTCAAAGGGTTGAGGTAATAAGTCGTATAATTTATAGGCACGCATGGTTCATTTATGGATCCTCAGATAATACAAGTATCATCTTTACTAAATATTAATTTACACTCGAAAATGATGTTCGTCTAATATTACCCGCATTAATAATTTCACCCAACCCTTTTGCTATTAAGAACTTCAATCTACATCGAAATGGTTTTTATCGACACAGCGAAACCCCGAATTAAGCCTTTGGAATGTTCATTTTGGCTGTTTGTTAATTATTTCATTCTACATCGTAGATCTACTAATAATCTACTAAGTAGTAGCTTCAATTTTCTGTATGTATCAAATTGACAGAATGTTAAAAATTATTAGATAAATATAAATCTTATGTTTGTTTCGAATGATGACGTTGAGTTAGATAATAGTAATTATAATATAGTTGTATGATTTCAGCGTATCTTTTAACGAATTTCGAATCCAAAAATATAAGTGGAGAGCAAATTTCGTTGATTAAACCATGACCAAAATAGATCCTCAATCAAAATTGGACTTCCTTTTTAAACCAGGATATTTGTTTGCTCTTTGTTAACAAACTTGATTAGAATTTTACTTTACTTTGTTCATTCAAGCTATCATGCTCTTCTGAATGACACTTAACCGACTGTCAACAATTTCACGAATTATAAAAATATGAAATATGAACAAGTCCTAGACTAAATATGTCGTTTTAAGAATGTACTATAATACGAGGTCGTAAGTTAGGGGTGGCAAAGCAGGCGCCCGCCGCGGGCGCAATTGAGCTTGGAGCGCAAAACGACATTTTCCCGAAATGTAAACTCTTAGATTAAATATATCGTTTTCAGAATGTACTATCTTTTATCTCTGTAATATCTTCTATTTTTTATGCTCGTCCATTCATCCGTTGTCAGGCTAAAGCGAACATTCACTTATTTTAAGCCTTTTATATTGGAAATTACTTACATACTTATTTTTTCTTCGTAAAATTTTGAGATCAATCTCATTATGTCGGATTGATTTTTTGACAGTGAAAACTCTTTTAGTGTAACATGTTCATGAATTGAATCACTATTCGTAATCCCTCTTATGGAAGAGTTTTCCTCTTCACAAAATTTATTATTGGTGGTTGGAAGATTTTAACTATTTTCGCACTGTTTGAACATTCCGCATCGGTTATGTCTTCTTTGGTGTTTTTATTCAAAAAAATCAAGATCTGTCGCTAGTCCAGTTGTGTTTGACCCTTTGCATGTGATTTGTTTTGGACATTGGAGTCTTTTTTGAAGTTTTTTTGTAATGTGTCCATACTTTCGATTGGCTTCTTTTCATTATGAACTACAATAATGATAAAATATATATCACTACTTTTTTAATACGAGATATATAAAATAAATTATAATAACCTTTGAAATATACTGGAATTTTTACATTATAATCCGTTAGCCATCTTACTACTAGCTTTAAGTTAGAAGATAAACCGATATTGTATTTACAAAACATTGATCTTTCATTTACTCCTTCTGAATTTTTCTACAAATCACTCGGCCTCAGCTGTTACTACAATATTACCTAGAAACACTTGGAGCACGCGTCCGTCTCATTGTTCTTGGAATTCTTTTGATGGAATTCTGGAATCCCCTGATGGAAAAATCTGTTATAATTGCTTTCATTCAATACAAATCAGACATTTCGACGAATTACGGGGGCATAAATATGTGTTTTCATAATTAAAATGTCCTATATATATATTAGGCATATTTTAAATCAAAAAGTCTCGATACACCAAAAAGGCCGAAAATCCCGGGATAAAAGTCCTGGGACGTCTCAACACAATCCCTAGTTGATATTAATATTTGGTAATCTTCTTATCACGTATGAATTCAATTGCGAATATGTATACGAAACACATTCAGTAGACTTAGGAATGTTCGATACATAAATATATGATATAGATTTTGCATTAAGGCGTAAATGTGTTCTTAGAGAATTTTGCAAATGCGCAATTAATATTTGACAATTACATTCAATAAAAACGCTGCATTAAAGAAGAATTAAATTCAGATCTAATCACATTGACTGACCACATCATAATGCACAATAAAAGCTTAAAAATCTATTTCACTTACATTTCAGTGGCGTACAAAATTCGGGTTTATTTAAATAATACAGCGACTCCCAATCGGATTACATAAGGACGTCGCGGTCTCCCGAGGGGGTGCTAACGTGACTAAAGTCTGTAGGAGGTGTTGGGTCCATTTGAGGGGACGGTGTTGATATTTGTCTATTGGATTCGACATTTAAAGCATTTAAGCTAGGAATACCAATATATTAAATTGGAATAGCTTTAAAGATGCGATTGAAAATAGTTTTTAAATCAATCAGAACAACTTGATGCAAAACATTTTTATTAATCATTGTTTAGAGCTTTTATATATATTATTAGTGATGTATTCTTATGTCTGTATATATGTATGTGTATAAGCTTATAAATGTGTTAAATTCTTCGAATAAAATTTTCACAAACACTCAGCATATATGTTGAAGATTGCTATAGGGAGTTAGTTCCTGGATTCTTATTATGAAGTTTCGGGTTTAAATTAAGATTAGCTTGAATTCCTGATGATTGAATTGATAATTTGAATTCATTCCGTCTCTCACTAATGGATCCTCTCATGTATAAAATTGTATTTCAATTAGATGAATACTATTATAATATGATCGCCTGCGTCCAATAACAGTATGAGATGTTGGTTATTAGGAATTTAATGTGTCTGTTTTATTTTTGAGAAGTTATCTAAGATCTCCAATAACAGTGAGAGCTTACAAGGCGCCGAAGTTTTCCCCCCGAGTTAATAAAGTTTGTATGGGTCGTATTAGCAATAATTCCGAAATAGCAGGATCGACCGGAAAAAACCAGCATAGCATAATAATTTAATTTTCGCGCTGTGCTCCTCCATGAAAATAATTTGCGTCCCTCATTTTATTCCGATAGGATTGGATGTTTATTTAAACTTTTTTAACGTTTTGCTCCATGACTTTTCGGTTCGGTCTGGGAAAAACTCAAGACCGTTTTAAAATTCAGCCGTCGTAGCGTTGGAGTACTCCACGGACAAAATTAAACTTGCTCTTCAATCCTTCGATAGCTGGCTTTCAGAGGTGAATTTATTTAATTTTATATATATTTGTCTTCCATTTCAGCCTTTTAGCTTTCATTGGGCAACGGCGTCCATAAATGTGACTTAAAAATGGCGAACCATATTAAAAATCGCATTTCATGATTCCTCGTTTTTAATGTTGGAAAAAAAAAGATCTTATAGCATAATAATTACTCCGAAGTAATATCTTTTTTTTAATATAAAAAAGTAATTTACATTTAAGCCGGTTTCCAACAGTCTTAAATCAATAAGGCTTTTAAGTGAATACGGCTTTCGAGTACTGATTTTACTCGCTCATACAATTAAGATTTTAGCGTAGAAGTTGCTGTTTACAATCTATTTAAAGCAGTGGTTCTCAACCTTTTTGAAATCACGGTAACATTTGATCGTTGGAAAAAGTGGCGATGCATCAAAATTAAGAAATCGAAAAAAAATATGTGGACATAAATTTTATTACATATTTACTTAAGTTAAATTATATAAAAAATGTTCAATATTGAAAATGAATTTAGTTAGCTAATTTTCGCCTAGAAACAATTTTATATTTATACGCGTTTTATTAAAAATATTTGTATTAATATTTAAAGGCTGTCTTTAGGTGGCAAATTTAGGAGGGGGGGGGATGCATTTTTCTCCCTTTGTCCACCCAAAATGATTTCCCTGCTTAGCATAATGGAATTTAAATGATGATTCAAATCATTTTTTTTTTTCATTCAAGAAACATATCCACTTTTTATTCTATTATTTGATTTTTCTAAAGAGTTATTTTTTCCCGAAATCCTGTCATTTTAGTGCTGCTGGTGATGTTTTCGAAACTAAAGATTCTCTATGCAAAAAACAGTGCGTAGTTATAATATTAGAGTTTCTTGTCTTTGAAAGGGTAACAAATAGGGAATCCAATTCCGGGATCCCGGACAGTTTTAGGTACATAAGAATCCCGGGATTAAAAAACGTGATCCCGAAAATCCCGGGATTGAAATTTTTATCTAACAGAAATCGTACACCTCACCAATACGATGAAGGCTACTAAATCGAGACATTCCCGACCAAATCTGGACGCTTGGAAACAGTGGCGTAATTACTAATTAGCGAACTTAGGCGACGCATAGGAGCAGTGACTGTCTAATCTATGTATACATTTATAGCGTACATGTATGTTTTTCAAATTGTTATATTTACCTTCCCCACCGGTGATGTATTTACTACACCTCGACTCTAATAATGGGAATATCGATGTGTAATATAATAGATGCGGGGTTCAGAATTTTTGTATTCCTCCGTAATATAATTACGAATCACATCAGAGTATTATAGGATGTAAGTATTCATCTGCAGCGACGGAAATAAATAATTTGTCGGGAAATCGGGAATTTTGCGATTTTTAGTCCGTGTCTCAGCAGAAAAGAATTTTATCAGTCACATTGATGGTGTTATACGAAAATGGGGGCTCATGCGATCATCAACTCGAACTAGCATTTAAATATCTGATGACGATACCTCCAACGAGTGTGGAAGCTGAGCGTGCATTTTCAGCAGCAAGTTGTCTGACTTCCAAAATCAGATCCAGACTAAATGACGAAACACTAATGTTAATGTTACTTCGGGCATATTTTCAAAATAATATTTGAATTTTTTAGTGTTGTATTTATCTATTTTTGAATTGTATTTTTATCTTTTCTTAAATAAATAAAATTCTTTGGCCTTCAAGTGATTTTTTATATTGAACAAATGGACTTATTAGTAATTTTTGATCAAACTCATCAAAGTAATTTCTTAAAATATTGAAAATCCCAATCCTGGGATCCCGGGAGTGGTCCCCTAGTAACAAATCCTTTGATTGAGCCTACCATTGAAGGGGCATCATCTGTGCAAATTCCTACACAACTCCCATGATATTTTAAATTGTTCTAAATATGAGCTATAATCTTTTAAAAAAAATTGCGGTAAACTTGCAATAAGCTCGCGGTGTACCGGTTAAGAACCACTGGTCTATAGACTGGATAGTTAGGAGTGTTTCGAATCATACAATATGAATGCATTTGCTAAAACAAAAAAACTTACTCATACTAAAAACAATATTTCAAAAATTACAATTTTAAAACAGACTATACAAAACTACATTCCAAATTTAGTCTCAATAATACGTTGGCTTATTGAAGAAATATCATAATTAGAAAATTAAAGCTTTTTACTCGAATTTGCTAATCGTTAGCGGTGTTTATTAGTTTGAAACTTTTAAATGGCTTTTGTTTAACTATCTAATTATTATCTTTGTACTAGCTGCGAGTTTCTCAGTTGCACTGTAGGACTAATATAAAATAGAGTCAGTTTTCTGTCTCCAGTTCAGCTTTATTCTCTTACACGGATGGCTAATTCTTAATAAGCCTCGATTGCAATTATGAAATTTCCCGGTCCCAAGAGTAGTTTCCGAGAGTTCTTTGTTTCAGACGGTGGTTGAGCAATGGCGGCTATATCTGTAAAATCGACCCTAAAGCATTGCGATCCGTGTAATAAACATGCTGTAAATCATATCATAAAACCGCGATATTTTTAACCGAGCTTATTCATTCAAGGCGTTGCATGTAATAATTAGGGCTCAACACGTTTTAGCTGAAAGAGGGCGCCCAGTTGGAGCTATTATTTACATTCGGGTCAAAAGCTATTTTTTATTACGCTGAAATTATGAACCATATACATTAGAATGTTAGAGAGCAACTAACCATTGAAATAACGGTACCATAGCGTGATGGTGCTTTTTATATGTGAATGTGACGCAATCCATTAAATCGATCATTGTTACACGCATTTTTATATACGTATTCGTCGTGCTTGTGTTCTTTATAACCGATTTTTGCTGTTTATCATTTTTATTTCAAATATTCTTTGTTGGCGTTGAATTTTTTGTGATTGAAAACACCTCTATCCATCCCTTATTGCCTCTTTTATCGACGTCGCTCAATGTTATGGTTTCGATTGACAATTTGCCGCGATCCAAGCTCAACGATTGTAATAACTCCTTTGTGGCGTGCCAATTAGGCATACCCGCACGTTGGAAGGTGTTAAATACGCCACGGCTTAATCCACCACTTAATTTACACATTATTTGGCAGAATTCAAGTTCGTTTTTTTTACTGTGTTTTTTTTTCTTCGTGAATTGCACATAAAAAATATTTATCATGCAGTATTTCTGTACTATATGTTAAAAATAATGATTTGGTGGTCAAATCGAATCATTTGTACCACAAATGACTCGCAAATGTCGTTTTTCTAAATTGCCTGAAGATGTTTGAATAACGGTAGAACACATCCAAACATACAACATCATTTACTTTTAATTTGTTATTTTTAGAAATTAGAGATTCTAAAGACTCGGGACTAGTAAATCCAATCCCGGGATCCCGGATCCCGGGATCCCGGACAGTTTTAGGTACTTAAGAATCCCGGGATTAGAAAACGTAATCCCGAAAATCCCGGGATTGAAATTTTTATCTAACAGAAATCGTACACCTCACCAACACGATGAAGGCTATTAAATCGAGACATTCCCAACGAAATCTGGACGCTTAGAAACAGTGGCGTAATTACTAATTGGCGAACTTAGGCGGCGCATAGGAGCAGTGACTGTCTAATCTATGTATACATATATAGCGTACATGTATGTTTTTCAAATTGTTATAGTAACCTTTCCCTACCGGTGATGTATTTACTACACCTCGACGAATAATGGGAATATCGATATGAAATATAATAGATACGAGGTTCAGATTTTTTGTATTCCTCCGTAATATAATTACAAATCATATCAAAGTATTATAGTATATAATTATTCATCTGCAGCGACGGAAATAAATAATTTGTCGGGAAATCGGGAATTTTGCGATTTTTAGTCCGTGTCTCAGCAGAAAAGAATTTTATCAGTCACATTGATGGTGTTATACGAAAATGAGGGCTCACACGATCATAAACTCGAACTAGCATTTAAATATCTGATGAAGATACCTCCAACGAGTGTGGAAGCTGAGCGTACATTTTCAGCAGCAAGTTGTCTGACTTCCAAAATCAGATCCAGACTAAATGACGAAACACTAATGTTGAATGTTAATGTTACTTCGGGCATATTTTCAAAATAATATTTGAATTTTTTAGTGTTTTATTTATCTATTTTTTAATTGTATTTTTATCTTTTCTTAAATAAATAAAATTCTTTGGCCTTCAAGTAATTTTTTATATTGAACAAATGGACTGATTAGTAATTTTTGATCAAACTCATCAAGGTAATTTCTTAAAATATTGAAAATCCCAATCCCGGGACTGGTCCCGGGATTGTCTAGTGAAATCCCGGGATCGAAATTCTGGCTCGGGATTGGATTCCCTACTCGGGACTCGAGACATTATAATTTCAAAGTCCCAGGACTTCCTGGGACTCGAGACTTTTATTTTCTCTTCAATTATGTACAATTTTTTTAAAAGTAAATATTGATATGTGTTACATATGCATGTACATATTTGTAAGTTAAAAGAACCATCTTGTTGATAATCTTTCTGGACTATCATTTTCGGAGTCACTTTCTTCAGTATTTTGTTCATCTTCATTGGAATAGTCTAAATCTTCTTGTTTCAATGCTTCACGCCCAAACTTTTTCATCACACCAGCACCATCAGTCATTGCTACTATTTCACGTTCAAAAACAATTCCAAATTCACTCGACCGACTTTCAACAATTTTACGAATTTCAAAAGAATTCATTTTCCCGAAATGTAAGCAAGTCCTAGATTAAATATGTCGTTTTCAGAATGTACTATAATATTAAAATATCTTCTATTTTTTATGCTCGTCCACTCATCCATTGTCAGGCTAAAACGAGCATTCACTTATTTTAAGCCTTTTATATTGGAAATTACTCACATACTTATTTTTTCTTTGTAAAATTTTGAGATCAATCTCATTATGTCGGATTGATTTTTTGACAGTGAAAACTCTTTTAGTGTAACATATTCATGAATTGAATCACTATTCGTAATCCCTCTTATGGAAGAGTTTTCCTCTTCGCAAAATTTATTATTGGTGGTTGAAAGATTTTAACTATTTTCGCACTGTTTGAACATTCCGCATCGGTGATGTCTTCTTTGGTGTTTTTATTTATTCAAAAAAATCAAGATGTGTCGCTAGTCCAGTTGTGTTTGACCCTTTGCATGTGATTTGTTTTGGACATTGGACTATCTTCTTTTTTGAAGTTTTTTTTGTAATGTTTCCATACTTCCGATTGACTTCTTTTCATTATGAACTACAATAAGTATAAAATAAATTATAATAACCTTTGAAATATATTGGAAATTTTTATATTATAATCCGTTAGCCATCCGTCAGAGAACAGACTCAAGAACAGCATGAACTAGCTTTAAGTTAAAAGATAAACCGATATTGTATTTACAAAACATTGATCTTTCATTTACTCCTTCTGAATTTTTCTACAAATCACTGGGCCCCAGCTGTTACTATTACCTAGAAACACTTGGAGCACGCGTCCGTTCCATTGTTCTTGGAATTCTGGAATCTCATATAATTGAGCCTGTTAAACTGAAAGTCCCGGAACGTCTCGACACAGAATCCGTACTCACCATACGCATTGTATTATACATTGTTATCAATTACATAAGATTTCGAGGCTTAAGGCAATGTGAGTTGACCCCTTAAATCAGCGATAATTCTCCAATTTCTTAAGTATTAATAAACTAGAATTTGAATATTCCTATCTCTACCATACGTTGTTTATCTTGCTACAAGACTATTAAACAATTCTGGGATTTGAAAGGAGAAATTTGTCTGTGTTTAATAAGTAAAAATCAAGACACAAGCTTGTTTTCTGATCAAACATATTTATCGCTGCGAGGAAAAGATCAGATAATTGCGAACGTGTGTGACAAAATGAAGGCATTCAAATGTAAGCTAGTTCAGACATGAACAAATGAAATTTATGTGCATTTTATCAAAATTATACAAAAAAAAAGTCTTAGAACTGAATTGGAAACAAGACTTACAGAATTTAATTCTTGGGTGACAAATTTTCTTTGTTATAGAAGCAGTACCTAACCATATGCAAATAGAGGTGATTGAAATTCAATGCGATTCAAATTTGAAAACACACGAAGGTTCGCATTTGAAATAATTTCCATGTTTGAAAGTATTTATCGGGGCGAGCCGTCTCCAGCTAAATCCAGCATAAACGATGCTCAACTTGGATCAGTTTTGAAAGTAATCACTGCTAGCAATATTAATCATGTAGTAGAAAAAATAGTATCAGAGATGCCAAGTATTAGCAAGAAAACATTAAATTGTCCTTACTTATTTCTGTATCAGTGGCGAATTTATCTATAAGATAGTGCTTAAAAATTATGTTCATCCTTTGAAATACGCGATATCCTTTTATGTCGCTTGTTTATGCTTTAGATTGCTTCCTGAGCCTGCCTCCATTTGATAGATCATGCAGCCGGATAACGATACAGATTTGCAGCAATCGGATCAAAAATTAAAGAGATAAATCTGTAGGGAAGTTGAGCTAATTTTTCAGCGAACCACACTTTTCACGCAACATGTCAAAGACCATGTCTCAAAGCAAATTCATACAACACACAGCCAGCAATGCCAGCATCAGAATGGTTCACATAATAACATCGTACATCGTCATACAAAGAGCGGCGAGACGAGGATGTATCCTGTCGCCATTAATATTCAACTTCCACACGGAACAAATATTTAAAGAAGCAGCGAACACAAAAAGCATACATACCCATATATGTGAATAAAGATGTACCAAGCGGACGAAGAGCGACGCAATCATTTAATATGCGTTGTATCGATCAATTTTGCCGTGGAAATCGGCGGAAATTGAAGCAATTGCAAAGGAACGCTCATAATTAGATCAAGTAATTGTGGATCATGGTTCAAATGGGGAAATTAGTGAGCTGCCTCCGTTTAATCCAATCGGTAGCCTGGTAGGAGATAACGTTAATTAATGCGCTCAATAGATGCAAAGTGCATTAAATAACTAACGAATTGAGCCATAAATTGCAAGCTATTTTTTTGGCATTTTTATGTATATATTTGGGTGTGTTGACCCGTGAACCGTATAAATTTTTTAAATTCGAGGAACATAACAAATTGCATATATTTACATTCTTATGTAACCCACGTATCTCGCATATTTTTACATGCAATATATTTTGGCATGATTTTATCCTCTTGCGAAATATTCGATTATCGTGTAAATCACATGCTCACATGTGTTGATTCTCGGTCTTCTGTCTTTTCTTCAAATTCGAAATGTGCTATTATTTCTGAGTTTTTTTTCCGTTGAAAATCATATTGTCTTTATTGCCCTATATATAATTTAATGAAAAATTTCAACGTTCAATAGAGCATATTCTACGAATAGTTAATTCGATAGCATACTATACCATATACTGATGGACATTCAAGTGGAATAGCATATGTAGGGCTATTTACCCCCATTACACTACGCTACCTTATTTTTCTTTTATCCCTTGAATAATAGCTAATAATTTTAAAATGGCAGCGTTATTTTTCAATCCGTTTTAATAAACAAATCTGAATCGTATGAACAAAGTGGATGATAGTCGAGGATATGTTATATCGATGTGAACATCTCAGTATCAATTTGTTTGTTCAGTACCCAAGGCGCACTATTTATTTATAGGACAGTCATGTAACCACTTTTATTTATTGATTGAAATTTAAAAGTGATCTATCAAAGCTGATTTATTGTAGTATTTGATAATCTTCGTAACAAGTTGACACGATCGATCGACCTTACACGCGCGTAAACATTTCACAGTGTTAAATAAACGGACGTGCTTAAATATACGGAGGTTTTATCGTGAAAATTTTTCCATGGCATCCCTTGCGTGCTCTTTACGTAATTGTTTGTCTGAAAATAATTTTTTCCCTCGTCCGAAACGAATTTCCATTAAAGGTGTATTATAGCCGTTTTAATTGCATCGTTTTTAAGGGAGGAAACCAGACATTCTGATGTCTTGTCAGTCAGGTCGGCGCTCAAAATTTCAGCATGTATAGTCGCGAGCGCACCCTAATGTCGGATACGTCTAAAAATAGTCCAAATCTAAAACGATGCTTTCAAGCTAGGCGCCTTTGTCCCGTGTACTCCAAGACGAAAATGGACAAAGATTTTGTCACTCCAGGTGTATGCGGCAAAGCTCGATCCATTGAGGTGCTTTTCCGGCGATCGTCCAAAACTCATATACGGCTCTCGGCGAAATTCATCGAAATGGGGAACGAAATATGCCGTGACGTAAAAATGCGGTGTCAAAATTTTCGCCAGGGGAAAACTTATTCTGAAAACCTGTTCGATATCTATATTCAAAACTATGCAAAAATGTTCATCCCCTAAACGTTTTTGCGTTCCGATAATTCGTCAATATTCAGAGTAGGCATATCGACACTGTTTTTATTCTACGGAATATATTTCTCCTCGAATAAAATCTTCATTTAAGCAATTAATTCATTCAGACTTGAGAAATACTCGGTGTGGTGCTGCTGTATAGTCTTATCAAGATCAACCCATTTCCTGCTGGAATCATATTAATTAATTTAATTAATTTCGCCCAAATTTTTTAAATTTACTTTGAAACATTAACACATTTTATTTATGCTTAAGCAGACATCCTATATTTAACATTTGTAAATGATTTAACTCACAGTTTGATTTAATATTTGATGCATAATTATACGATTAACCTTTTCGTGAGTACTTACGGAAATATCCGTTTTGACCTTCACTATTCAGAAAGAGCACTCTTGTGCATTGAAGCTCCGAGGCGGACAGAGACAAAGAGTACTTAGCGCAGTTCGGGAGACTGAGACGGATAGCTTCTTCATATGCATCGCATGATTGTATAGATCGTTTATCCACTTATAATGATTTCGATTTCAAGTGTGTTATTTGTTTGCGCAAAGAAACGACCGAATATTGTGTGTTATGAGAGTGTTTGTTTATTTAACTGCTTGCTGTTCTTCGCTGCGTGTTGAATGAGTCTTTGTCCAATTATCATTTCCTTCTAAAGGAGGAGCAAATGAATCGATTTTTTGTGCATTGTTTATGTAAAGAAATGGGAAGTGTTCATGACAAGTGGCTCTGCCTCGAATTGAAGATTGTCTTACGCTGATTAGGAGCTGACAGAAAGTAATCGGTGTAATGCGATTATGACATCAACGACTTCATCGATTTTAAATTTGCTCACTAACGAAAAGGTTAATATCCTTATTCCCATAGACTCAGAACTAGGTATTTTCATTTTTTTTAAGACCAATTATCTACGAAGGAGACTCAAATATAACCCAGATTTTTGTTTTTTTTTTTAATCACAGCCCTAACATATTCGCCGATCTAGTACAGATTTAGCGTTTTTCATGATTTAGCGAAAATTAGCATTCTCCGTTGCGCAACGCTTCGTTTTCTCGTAAACGAAGGCCCAAAAGTCTCGTGATGGTCTGATAGTCGAGAAACAATCTACTGAAAAAGTTACGGCTACAATATTTTGCATCTTTAAATGTATTTTATTGATTGATTTTCTATATAAAAGACAAACGGATACGGCCTACTACTGCCAGCTTTTTTTTGTTTGCGAAGGGGGGAATCTTCAAAAAACACCACCATTCTGGTGGTAGTGTGGGATTTTTACCCACTAAACCCCCTTTCTCTTCGCCTACCACCCGGCTACTAATTAAGTATTGCACAAGAGTGGCAGCGATGTGTCCCTCACGGGCTCTCCATTTGTCTCTTTCCGGATGTCATTCTACTGCTATTGTTCGTCGACTTGTACGTCAGCATCCTCCTTCCGCCGCATAGCGCACGTCGTGTATTTGCACCAAGCATCACATGCCCTAGCATCCGTTAACATTGAAGGTACCATGTTGCTTGCTTGGAGCTGATTCCTAGCTCCTCCTGTAGGATGTCCCTTTCGGTGCTCCATGCTGGGCAGACAAATACCGTGTGTGCAGCATCGTCGTACTCCGCTCCGCAGTGGTGGCACTCCGGGCCGATCTTTTTGTCTATTTTGTGTAGGTAGCTACCAAAACAGCCGTGCCCAGTGAGGACAGCCCAGTTGACTGTGCTTTCTGGCTCTGGACGGCGTCTTCCGTCACTGTGCGATATGCACAAACCATTCTGATTGTCGCTATTTTGATGTTTCAGCGGTCCAATATTTGGACCGGTTGGCTTCAATGACATCGATAGGGTCGTGGAAGAATCCCCCCCCCCTGGTGCCCATTAGACTTATCTAGCTCACACCTTTGTTGTTATCATAGTATAATTTATTATATTACGTATATATTTACGTACTATATAGCTTGTCTTAAATCTTCATCCCTTAGCTAGTTCATCTCCCCGCGCTCAGAGCGCAAATGGCCACAAGTAGTGGAGGCTGATCTTAGGGAGGACATGTAATTCTGCATTTTGTTGGAATTCAGGTGAAGTTAATTATTCAATACGTATAAGTTTTCTGCACTCTGTTTTCGTTTAATTCGGACCAATACCGTTCGAATCATTTCCCAGTGAAATTGCAGTTGCTTTCAGACCGCCTTTATTAAGTTTTGTGATGCTGTTAACGTTCAACAGTTGAATGCACAAATATTTCGTTCGAGTTCACATGTTTGTTTCGCAGAAAAATATACAGTTGGAGCCTACAACCTAAATATAAAGCACAATCATTTACGTTTGAGCTCTTTTGCCAATATTTTTTTGTTGTTTTCAAATTATAACCGAAACGATCCGTTAACAATGTATCAAAATTAAGTACAACCGATTACCAGCATAGTTGCTTTATCTTAATGAAATCGCCACTTCATAGTTGCCTAAAAAGCCGGTTCAAGCAGATATGCAACTCAAAAAAAATGTATTTTTCAAGTAGAAAGCTCCTGAACATCACATTTTTCGATCGACAAGTTTTGTGATTTTACTCTATGTGACGTATTTTCAAGAAAAACCGCAGAACCACATCATTACAGCTCGACGTATGAAAGAATCTTACAAAAATAAATACTGTAGAGTCTTCAAAAGCCTGATAAAGATCAATGAAAATATAATTCGCAGAGCGAATAGTACATTTAAAATATTTATTTTTATTTGTATTCTAGGTTGTTGTATGCCTCATGTCGTAGTTTCAATAAATCAATATCGTTAGCGTTAGTGTCGAGCAAATTAAGCGTTACTGCAGCTCTTTCAGAGATTTTAGATTTTTATCTGAAAAGTAAATCCGTTCGTTGCGGTTTTCCCCGAGTTCTGCAATTGATGCTTCGAGTACAGTTTAATATTGACATGTAATGGACATCGACCGCATGCTTTGTTACATGTGTGTGCCTGAACGCAATTGCTAACAATACATGGCTACGGGCATCACATTAAGAGTAGAAGGGCTCCAATTAATGTCTTAATCTTCCATATACATTAAAGAATACTGTGTTGTATGTGAGCTGTAAGGCGGAATAGCTGTTAATCTTCCATTTCAAATCAGATGTCCCTTTTCAAATTGATAAATAAACTATAGAATATAGTGACTATTCTAACACTCTTATACATTCTCATTAATTAATAAAAATCAACGTCGAGTGTCCATTTTTTTATGTTTGAAAATTCAAACAGACAAGCGATATTCATGCTAGCTACATTTCAAATTGATACCTATTCAATAGCCAACGTATTCAACAGGGCTATAATTGTAGCACTGTGCAATCAGTTGCGCGCTCTGCTTTGTGTGTTTTTAACCTTTTGCGAAATCGAGTTCTTTGAAATCACAAAATAAATGGTTAGCTTTGCAATTAAGTGATTGCTGTAAATTGAAATGTGATGAAAATTACTTTTCATTCAATCTCAACAAACATCACGCGGAGGAATGCTACAAACGGGGAGGAATTGTTCAATAAGGAATTCAAAATTAATGTTATTGGTCTGTGCAATCTATCCGCTTTAAACTTCCGCTTAATGCACAAAATATTTGTTGAATATTTTATTTTTTCTATAAAAGCAAGCGGCTTTATTAAAGCTTTGCAAGTTAAATTCAATTGAATCGTAAACAGTTTATCTACTTGGCAAACTTTATCCGATTTAGACTTCCGCTTGGAGACTCACCCTTTGAACTTAAGATCATGTCGCTTATGTCATATTAAACCAACGATGCAAAAAAATGAGAGGCCTGTACTCCATGCAATCCATGAAGCCCTTTCCGGTGAAACATTTCGACAAGCTTTCCACTTTTCAAACTTCCGAAGATAAACGCATCACCCGTCCACACTATATGTTCACCCAAGTGACATCGGTTGAGCGTTCACAAATAAAACTCAGAAATCATGTGTCTTCAATGTCTAGCAAACGAAGGAGTAAATGTTAAATAAAGAAAATATGCATATGGAAAGAGCAAGGTCAGAAGAATAAGATGCATGCGGAATCGTTTGCCAATCGAGTTCCTTTAATTTGTTTTCGGTCATCTTTGATTTATGGGGTCGAGCATTATCATGTTGCTATAAGAATTTGGCGACGGTTGACTACATCTGGCCTCTTCGTACTCAACGCCACTTTTAAAAGTTCTAATTGCGAACACAATAAATCTCCCTCGTTATGGTTTGATCATATGAAAACCATTGTCGTTTGCGTCTTATCAGTAATGCGTGCCCAATCCACACCCTTTGTTTTTTGGGTCTTTCCTATTTTTTTCAAGTGTATTTGAACACTTTTCCCGAAGTATCCAAGCTTGTCTGTTATTTATCATATAGTCTATATTGGATTTGATTCGATTTAAGCATACAGGATATCGTCATCCACTTTAACCTCTCTTTCACAATCCAAATCCAACATTTTGAAACGTGGTTTGAAATAATATTTTTTTGTAAATAATAACGTTCCCTAGATGTTAGTCGACTAACAGAATATACAATACGTGTTGTCAAAGGGATAACTGAGACACGACTGATGGTCAAAAATTAAATATATGAAAAAAACGGCATTTCTAACTACAGGATATAAAATACTAGAATTATTTCATTAAAATTCTTATTGCAATTTCTAGCTGTGGTTTTTATTTGCATGGGAACGATCTACAAATTTAAAATTCATAACTTCATAATAAATTTACTTCATGTTTTTGAGGCGTTATCGAAAATAGACGATATCCACAAGATTTCCCATCTTTTAGGGAAAGGATTCCGTTTATGGGATATATATCTAATTGCAAATAAACGGCCTTATGGAGAGGCATATGAAGAACTTCACTTTGCAACGTTAACAACACGCAACAGCAACAGCGTTAATTGCCTTCTATAACGATTTAAAATCGCTGAACTCAGAGGGTCAGCCTGAAATAGGAAAGCACTCAGTGTCGAATTCGCTCGGGTAAGTTGTTCCATGACGAGGAGACACCCTCAGTTGGTCTAGTCACCCTCAGAAACGCCCTAGCGAAGAAAAGAGAGACTGGACTCTGCACTCCAGAAAGCCCTTTCCAGTAGAATCAAAAAGGTCGCCTAGAGGAATTTTTCACTGTCTTCAGAAGAAAACTACTCTGTCTTTAAAAACCTCATACACTTCCCTATCGAGACGGTCACGAATAGGGAATCCAATCCCGGGATCCCGGATCCCAGGATTGGATTTCAAATTGTTATAGTAACCTTTTTCAAATTATTATAGTAACCTTTCCCTACCGGTGATGTATTTACTACACCTCGACGAATAATGGGAATATCGATATGAAATATAATAGATACGGGGTCCAGAATTTTTGTATTCCTCCGTAATATAAATACGAATCACATCAAAGTATTATTGTATATAAGTATTCATCTGCAGCGACGGAAATAAATAATTTGTCGGGAAATCGGGAATTTTGCGATTTTTAGTCCGTGTCTCGGCAGAAAAGAATTTTATCAGTCACATTGATGGTGTTATACGAAAATGAGGGCTCACGCGATCATCAATTCGAAATAGCATTTAAATATCTGATGACGATACCTCCAACGTGGTGTGGAAGCTGAGCGTGCATTTTCAGCAGCAAGTTGTCTGACTTCCAAAATCAGATCCAGACTAAATGACGAAACACTAATGTTTAATGTTAATGTTACTTCGGGCATATTTTCAAAATCATATTTGGATTTTTTAGTGTTTTATTTATCTATTTTTGAATTGTATTTTTATCTTTTCTTAAATAAATAAAATTCTTTGGCCTTCAAGTGATTTTTTATATTGAACAAATGGACTAATTAGTAATTTTTGATCAAATTCATCAAGGTTCATCAAATTCCCTAGTCACGAAAGCGTTCGTCGATACGTTCATTCAGGATACCCGCTGGGTGAGCGTTCGAAATGAAACTCGGTGGTAATACTACCTTCAATATCGAACGAATGAGAAGGTGAATGTAAGATACAGACGTGATGGATGTAACCCCTTCCTGTGAATGAGTATTGAAGAGGCCCATAGTTCTGCAGTGGACTGTTTGTGGCTGCACTATGATGATGATGATGATGATTATATAAACTATTTTAAAAACGTATTCAAACATTTTCATTACCACGTATGATAAAGGAAAATGATGAAAATTACACCCCTAGATGTTTGTTCAGCCCATTAGGAGGTGAAAAATCCATTACGTTTTTTTATATTATATATAATTTGCCGCTGCTGACTCAATGCAATATCTGTTGTATTTTTTTGAATGTTGTAATGATGTTGTCTTAGTTACATCGCATTAAATTTAACGATGTAAAAAACTACCTCAAGGCACACAAAGAAAAAAGGCGGCGAACAATTTTTATAGGAGCATTTCTCGCTTATTCTTTGGTGTGCCTCTAAAGTCATTCAATATTTTTACTCTCGGAATTGAAACGAACAATAAGGGAAGAAAATTGTCCGTGTCAATTTTTATTGTTTTAAGGCCGCCTTTATACTGGCATGGAATGAATAAAAAGGCTGGAATCATTATCCGCTGAAAAGTTGTAAGGAAGTTCAGCTATTATTACTACCGCTCTGTAAATAATGGCAAAAGCTCCTGGTTTCAAAATGCCATCTTCAAGAATCCGCGCGAATTCTGAAGTGTGACTCTCGCTTCGCTTCTCTCCTCCCCCATTAAACATGAAAAGGCACAATTTTAACAACATAAAAACACTGAGAAAACCTATGGTACATTGCGTATAAACACTATTAATACATAGCTTGGCGCGCCTATTCAATCAGGGCTTGGGCTGAAACCATGGCTGTTATGTTTTCATGAGAAAGCTCCGACGCGCTGGAGGCTCATGAATAAATAAAAAAATACCACTGACGCCAAATTATAATTTACATATGCGCTTTCCGTATTAATGAAAAATATCTTCTTGTTTCACATCGGCTCTGATTGCATTGATTGTTTTCGAGCTGAATGCACAAATTAAGTTGGATTGTATTCTGAAACACTGCACGAGATGATTGCTTACAAACCGTAGCTATTCATGGAAATGAAACCATACACGAGAATATATGGGAATGCTCCTGAATGTAAAGTTGATATTATTGTTCTGATCCGAAACGGGCAAGCCGGAAATGTAGTTGGTCGTAAAATATTCGGGTCATATTCGTGATATGAATGTTTGAAACGGTTTCATCCCGACAATAGTATCGAATGCTACTTTAAAACCCTTGAATGTCATCCTCGTCGTTTGACCCAATTGTCTCGGAACGCCCCTATAAATACAAACTGTATGAAAATATAAAACTGCCGTCGAAAAATATATAATTAAGGTCATTATATAACGTCGGGTAATTTTAGGAATTAATGTTTGTAGATTAGTATTAAATATATCAACAAACATCATTCGTACTAAATATGTATTTTCATTTTCACCATGAACATATTTTTTAATAAATTCACTGAAAATGACTTGGACCTGATGCAATACATTCGGACCGATAAGGGTTAAAAATATGCCGTGGTGCGAATTTTACCTTTCATATTGAGTCAAAATGATAGAGCTTGTGATAACAACAGTCATCTCGTATTAGAAAATCTAATTGAATAAAATTAAATAATTAATCAAGTTAAAAGGAAAAACTGCAGAAAATTATGATCAATATAAACGACGCTATACAAAAAATTATAAACAATCGGATTAAATATTTTTTCATCATTTTCTATATGTGCCAAATGATTTTATTCTTGATGAGGTCAAAAATTGGGTTGGGCGTTAAAGGTAGTCATTTATCAAATGTTTGACCTTATGACGTATTTATTGTCATGGGAAAACTAATCGTGTGTGTAAATTAGCTCGAATTTGAATAAAAATGTTTCTACTATAGACATTCTTGCAGTACATATCGTGTCTGATTTTATGTTTTTACTGTGACCTCAGCGTTTATTTTTAAGAATGATTGTTTTTTCATATTAATATTAAATGGGATATTTTGAGGCTCTGGATTTTATGATGGTTTATTTGTTTTCCCTTTTCCTTTATTTTCGTGAAAAATTTTTCATGCCATACTGTGAATGAAATGACAATATGAACTCGAACACGTTTCGTATACCTTCGACAATACTTAACCTCTGTTTACACTGAGGCTAATGAGCACCATCGTTCTTGTAGGTTTATTTTTCATCTTATAAATTATAATCAGTAGACGTCTTTCGCCAGCATTGCCTTCACCCTTCTCCTTTATAAAAAGTAACCTCTTTGTTGAGATGTTCCATATTTAGAATCTTTAGTATAGTCTATCAAGCACAAGAGAAACGAAATCGACTTGGACAAAGTAAAATTAAATTATAAACATGAAATTACATTTACAATTAGGAAGAGGGCAAATACTGCATAAAATGTATGTGTAAATTACAGAACTGATTTACTGCGAAAACATAAACCTTTTTTTGTGTCAAATATAATCTGTCTCAAGTCTAAGCTATATAAATGCCTAATTTTATTGCATCACAAAAAAATGGACTAAAATTCATGTACTCCAAAAAGCGTTCATTTGGGTGTCACAATATGAGGTGAATATATGTACAAACAATATAAATATCAATAATATAATGTTAATTTACGGTCTTCCCGCCTTTCAAGTACACTTCATCTTCTACGTAAGGGCTTCTAACCAGGCGTGTAAATCTGTAGGTTGTTAGAAAAATCGATTACAAAAAAACTACCCGCACCCTCAATTTAGTGTCTCACTCGCGGAACGCGCATTGTCCATTCTCATGAAAGCATTTCATTCTGCACGATCATGATACGCACACTCTAAAATTCGGCACCCTCTCCGTTCGTTCACGTTTAGCGAAAAATTGCCATGCAATTGTTTCTGATACCGAAAGCGTATTTCGTGACAATGCCTGAATGGCGTGATGATGTCTGCGACCCTACGGGGGTGGTTTGTGTGGGCCAAATAAGGGTCGTAGTTTTACATGTATCTATATATAGGCCCCGTAATTTATGAAATGTGCTGTAAAATCTTTCACGGTTCACATGCTCAGAACTCCGATCGAATTCTAGCCTTGATACCTGACTCTTGAAAGCCCAGTGAGATGAATATAAGGGGGGCGGACATTGACCTACGTCCCCTTTTTGAGGGTATAAATCTAATTTCGCCACGAATTTCGGACCCCCTCCCCCGTGCGCCTCGTTCACGTGGACTGTCTGACATTTTAAAGACAGCTACTATTGGAAAACTTATTGAGATGTCTAAAACGTAACCCATCACTCAATAAGTTATGAGTTACATAGAATTTCATTAACTTTACACTTTTTTCTTCTTCGTTTGGAGTTGTTTTTCGCAATTTCTTCCGTGGAACACAACAATGACGCCATATATTCACAATTGATGGTTCTTCTTTATCAAGATAATCGATGAATAAAATACCAAAATATGGTGGCCAAAACCTTTTGACATTTGTATTTTTGGTCGCTTTGGACTGCTGTCTACTCACCTACCCTTGACTCTGAAGTGTAGTATTGTATCCATGTTTCATTTATTGTCACATACCGCATTAAAATATATATATTGTGATTAATTATATGATACTATAACGTGGAAGAAAATTCTGAGAAAATTGCATGCATGCTATCCCCGGCGACCCTGTGGGGGAGGGTCTTTGGGACGACCAAATTTGAGTTAAAGAAGACTCTCCCACAAAGGTTCTATAGCCGTGTGTTAATTTAATAAGTACGTTATGCTGATTATTCGACATTTTATTGATCACTCGCACTACCCGCCACATTTCGATCTCGAACGATTGAAATCATAAACGTGTATTCCGTCGTTCATCGCAGTCGACTCGTGGGTCGGGACCATTGTTACGCATTGCTCCGCGATGCGCTCAATCGCGTGCGAACAACGCCGACCTCTCTACGTCAGAAAAACGTCGTACGCTACAATATTGTGGAAATTTTGTCCCTTAAGTTTGAAGCTCATTGATATTATTCATATACTCCAGATATTTTGGAGATACGTCTAGGTATACAAATGTACCAAAACATTTTTTTGCATGCTTCTAATGGCCATTCTTCCAACAGAAATAGCATATCCTCAGAAAGATCGTTTCAATAGAACTAACATTGGTAGGGCGCATTCTATACCAGCGCTCATTCGCGAGCTACAACATCGAAAATCACTTTTGTTATTGCGACCATTCCCATTTCGCCGATTCGATGGCGATTTTTCGCTCTATTCCGCCATGCCGATATCGATTCCCCGAGATTAAGACATAAAATTGTATAATAAGTAGTTCTGGTGTACACAAAATTAAATTTGACCTATCGAATTCGTCACGCGAGAGCGTTTTCTTCGCCCGTGTCTCGCGTTCCTTTTATATCTTCCTCATCAATCTCCGATGTTCTTTCTAATGTGTCCAAATCACATCTTTTCTTCGTTATTTACCACTTCCACTCACGCAACGGCGAGCGTATCGCTTCGCATTTAGCCCCTGTTTTGAGCGAGCTTGCTCTGATTTTTAATAAATTCCCCGTTTGACCCTACGCTGTTAAATCGGCGCGTTGTAAAATACGCGTTTCATTGCACCTGAAATAACGTATCACAAAGAGCGATTGTTAATTTAGCCGATGTAAAAATCTCCCCCGGGAATTGTGTATAGTCGTTTGTGTACGAAAGCCATGCTGTTGTTTGGAGAGCGGAAAGAGAGTCGTTCCTTGAATACTATCCAAGCGCAGAGAATAATCGATATTTTGTAGTATTCATTCTGCATTTGTATTTATTTAATTTTCACTATTTAATAAAAAAAATTGTTTATTGTTCAACCTATGGTCCTACCGAGGCTTTTGTATCAGTTATCCTATTTGAAGACATTACTTTTCTCACTCTTGAAAATAAAAATAAAATCATGCAAGGATGCCCACGAGAGAGTGATTAAAATTGCAATAATAATTAAATAATCATTTATATTTAATGATAATTTGGCTACTCACTCATAGATTCTCTCCTCTCATACATTTCCAAATAATTCTATCCTTATTTTACCACGTGTGGACGGCAACGGGAATCACCACATTAAATCCTTAATAAGATCTATGGAGATGCCGATATCGGATGTGGCACATTAAGGTGTATACTTTGATGAATGTCATAAGGACTTTAAAGAATAAATCTATGCATTGCTTTTTCTTCTCATGCTATTCGAGTACAATTATAGGGCTGATACATACAGCTTTCAAATTCTCACCCAATGTTGCAAATGCCGCAATCAAGTCTCATAATTGGGTTAAGCCGATTAATTTGTTTGAAGTGCGGTTATATGAATTCAAAAATAGATAAATAAAACACTAAAAAACTCAAATATTATTTTGAAAATATGCCTGAAGTAACATTAACATTAAATATTAGTGTTTCGTCATTTAGTCTGGATCTGATTTTGGAAGTCAGGCAGCTTGCTGCTGAAAATGCACGCTCAGCCTCCACACTCGTTGGAAGGATCGTCATCAGATATTTAAATGCTAGTTCGAGTTGATGTCCGCGAAAGCCCTCATTTTCGTATAATAACATCAATGTGACTGATAAAATCCTTTTCTGCTGAGACACGGAGTAAAAATCGCAAAATTCCCGATTTCCCGACAAATTATTTATTTCCGTCGCTGCAGATGAATACTCACATCCTATAATACTTTGATGTGATTCGTAATTATATTACAGAGGAATACAAAAATTCTGAACTCCGTATCTGTTTTATTTCATATCGATATTCCCATTATTCGTCGAGGTGTAGTAAATACATCACCGGTGGGGAAGCTAAATATGTACATATAACAATTTGAAAAACATACATGTACGCTATATATGTATACATACACAGATTAGACAGTCACTGCTCCTATGCGTTGCCTAAGTTCGCCAATTAGTAATTACGCCACTGTTTCCAAGCGTCCAGATTTCGTCGGGAATGTCTCGATTTAGTAGCCTTCATCGTGTTGGTGTCCGAGTTCAAAAGTGTCCGGGATCCCGGGATTGGATTCCCTAATTGTGAGAGAAAGGTTAAAATGGATGACGATATCCTGCGTGCTGAAATTGAATCAAATCCAACGTACACTGTATGAGAACTAATAGACAGGCTTGGATACTTCCAGAAAAGTATTCAAATACACTTAAAAAACATAGGAAAGACCAAAAAACAGGAAGTGTGGATACCGCACGAAATTACTGATGAGATCAAGGCGGTGAGCGGGAGTACGTGTCATGATTTAATCGATAAAGAGAATAAACGACCGTTTTTACACTATCTTGTGACTGGGGATGGAAAGTAGGTGTTGTACTCTAATCAAAAACGCAAAAGACAATGGCTTTCAAAGGGGCAGGTAAAGAAACCAACTCCTCAACCGGGTCTAACAGTAAAAATAGCTCTTTTAAATTTATAGTGGGACTCTAAAGGCATAATCTACTATGAAGTTCTTCCGTATGTTCAAATCATAACGAGGGAGATTTATTGTTCATAATTAGACAGCTTAAAAGGCGTTGAGTACGAAGAGGCCAGGTGTAGTCAACCATCGACAAATTCTTATAGCAACATGATAATGCGCGACACCATAAATCAAAGATGATCGAAAACAAATTAAAGGAACTCGATTGACAAATGATTCCGCATCCACCTTGTTCTCTTGATTATAATTTATTTAGATCGATGTAGCATTATTTATCGGCAAAAAATCATAATAAATCGAAAAATATTTTATCTACTGAAGAAAAATACATTGTACCGATGAAATTAATTAGTACATTTTTTTGTTTGAATTTAACTCTTCAATTAAAAAACGACATTCCTATCTGGACGATCTATTATTTTAAAATTCCGTACTTATAAATAAACTAGTGATTCCGAAATATTGATATATGTAAGACTCCTAAATATTATGTGCATTCCCTCTGGAGCTCTCAGTAGAGTTGCATTTGTAATATTTGATACAGCAAGCTGCTGGGACCATTAGTAACTGTCAGAACTCACTTCTAAAATTCTCCACATGACTAACGAGCATTTTCTTTGTGATCTCGCTTTGTCATACTTTTATCTGCTATCATTACTTTTTTACAATGTTCTAGTTTTCTCATTTTCTCGCGTCGACGTTAATGAGTTATCCGAACCACTCTCATACCTCCCATTTATACACTCTTTCAATTCATTGCATCTGTATTATAAAAGCGCGTATGTTTAAATAAAATATGTAATATAATAATGCTAAATATATAACAAGTATGTAAAAGCCTTTGTTCGTCCATTGTTATGTGAAGGACGCTATAACCTCCAACCCCCTGTTGCCACCCTTACCTATCTATGAGAGTTTTCCGCAGGGCTCTTGATTCAAAGGAACTGCACAATACCACTCGCCTCGTGCCTGTATTCATGTTGCTTTCTATTCAAATCAACAGAAATCTCCGACATTCATACGAGCTGGAAAATCAAATATTAAATTTCACTGCGGATATAATTAATGGCATGGAGGTATTGTTTTCTCGCTGCTTCGATTTTTTTGCTGAAAAAATGTTTCAATTTTTTCCAAATAGTTCTTTTTATTCCCATACTGAAAAAATTGTAGGCACACTCTTACAAAATATAAGCTTGTGTTTTTTTCATTTTGCAAAAAAAAAAAAAATGAAACATTCAAAAAAATTATATAAAATGAAATGAGCAAAGCTCATTTTGAAGAATATGTTCACTTTCACGTAAATCCCCTGCCCTTTGTTCTTCAAAGCTTCGTTTAAACCACTGAATTTTTCGCAGTTACACTTCCAGTAGGGGTTTAAAAGACTCAAAGCCTCATATTCCAATACAAGAATCTTTGAGAGATATGTGCGCCATTTTTTTTAAATTTGGCTCATGCCTTTAAGATTTTTGATATAATTTATAATTGGTATAATGTCAAAATCTAATTATTTTTATTTAAAAAATATACATTCCGATACAACGTATTCATTGCAAATATTCACATCGTCAAAAGCTAACGTAAACCTTCTCACGGTCATTAATTTTATTATGAAACACGATGAAAACATATTTTATCATATGCTCTCATTAACAGCACATTTTATATTGTTACAGGTGAATAATTAGTCATGGGGTGCTTCGGTAGCAAGGATAAGCTCACTAAGGAGGATATGGACTTTCTCAAGTCCCACACAAGATACGACGAGACTACCATTAAGGAGTGGTACAAAGGTTTCAAGGTAATTATTTCAATACTCCGTCATATTGAACATTCATTTAAATTAATTTTGTTTTGCATATTTAAATGTTTAAACTATTTTAATTGTAGCAAGATTGCCCCAATGGGAGATTAACTCCTGCAAAGTTTGTTGACATGTACAAAATGTTCTTTCCATCTGGTAATGCAGAAGAGTTCTGTGATCATGTTTTCCGAACATTCGACATGGACAAGAATGGATACATTGATTTCAAGGTGAGATATATAGCTAATAATTGCAGCGATTTGCTTGCGATAAATAACACTTGGAAAGATTCATAAAATTAACATGACCAACTCGATAAACATTTTAAAAAAGAAAATAGTTGCGGTACCTAATAATTAAATTATTTTTGGCATTAAATCTAAGATAAATTTGTTGCGTGCATTGCATGTTTAGCATAAAACTTGCGAATCTGTTTAATTGTATTTCACGTCACAAAATACACTGAAACCTTCACTTCAAAAGACTCTTTTGAAAGAAAATGATATGATTATTTATTTTTATTCAATAGAGTCCAATGTTTTACTTTTATTCAATTTTAAAGTAGTATTGCGCGTGCATTTATATGATATGTATTGCTGAGATTTTAGAATGTTGAAGTTATGGAGGTTTCACATTTCTCTAGCTTCCTATTGTTTTAGGAGTTCTTGCTGGCGATAGACGTCACTTCCAGTGGAACTCCAGAAGAAAAGCTAAAATGGGCCTTCCGCATGTATGACGTTGATGGAAACGGGGTAATCGATATCCAAGAAATGACTAAGATTGTTCAAGTAAGTCAATAAAACAGTGCTTTCAAAGCATTGATTTTAAGCTTTTGAATTTAATATTTCTTATTGTTAATTTAAGAATGTTAAATGCTGAAGACACAAATACATTTGCTTAAATTATGGATCAAGGCAAACGGATTTATTAGTGTATCAATAGTTAATAATTATTTGTCCAAATTAGAAAAACTTATTTTTTCTAGGCTATATACGATATGCTGGGTGCATGCTCAAGCAATCGACCTGCAGATTCTGCAGAAGAGCGTGCTAAGAATATATTCGCTAAGATGGACGAGAACAACGATGGCCAACTCACACAGGATGAGTTCCTTAAGGGTTGTCTGCAAGACGAGGAGCTTTCCAAGATGCTTGCACCTTAATGGTTTTCTCAGGCCTCTCCCCCGTCCCAACCCATCCGTGTTATGATTTACCGTTTTTCTGTCAAAATTTATTTCTAAATGAGCTTTCAATGGCGTTCAACTGGCTCCAGAGCCTTTACAATTTGTTCACAAATGTGGTTATGTATTCATTAAGTCATCCAGATTGCTATACATATTTTAAGTTTATACACTTACTTTTTTGCCACCATTTAATTTAATGATATTTAAAATACACTCATTTACACTCAAAATCGCTTAAACGCACACCGCTACCACTAACCCTCCCCATTTTTTGTCAGCGGCCTGTGATTACACTGATAATTCTATTATAATTATATGAATATGTAATATACGTGTTTTAAGTGATGTAGCTGGCTGTAGCTCTCTCTGACATTATGGGACAGCATTTTTACAGCCCTACTGCACAAATTTGTGTGGTTTTAACTTATAAATATCAAAAAAAAAAAAAACGAACTTATACTCGCACTAGATTCACGTAGTCTGTCGCTTGGGTAGTTAAATGTCACGAACCCCTCTCTCTTTTCATTCAAAGCTTTTCCCAAAAAGACTAAGTGTTACCTACAATCATTAATATATTAAATGTGAAATCTTATTAAATATATGAATATTTGTATACTGTACCTTCAGTTGCTATAATGTAATATTTATTTCTGTCTATATCTTCTATACTGTGATTCAGAGAACATATATATATATATATCTATATATGTTTACATATACACGTATAATCAAGTATATGTATATCTCTACTCCTATTTATCTGATACATTTTTCGAAATAATAAGACCAGTATGAAAGTCAATTCCCGTATGACTAGTTTTATCCATTCTGGTCATACTTAAATTATATCATTATTTATAATCTCTATATTATAAGTATCAATTTTAATTGTCATATTTTTAATCAACTCTTTAAAAAAAATTAATAAACATTGGATATGTGGAAATTTCATTCTAGGAATGTAAGTTTAGATGTCTGTTTTATACCCACATTTAGATGTACAAAAACTGATTTCATTATCTGAAGGAAAAAAACTACACATGCGTAATTTATTTACATTGTGAATGTATAGCCTTTGTAAGCTACTTATTAAAAAGCTTCACTATTATGACATTTTCACCTTACCTAGTTAGGCTAAGATGACCAGTGATTCCTTGACAAACTACAGCACATAGCGTTGATTGTACGATTTTACAAGTCTTCGCTGCGTTATACTCACGACATATCTCTTGTGCTTCGTTTTATATACTCATATCTGCATAAATATATTTTTCAGAATTTTAAAATATCTTCTACTTGTATTCGGAAGACAGGGGTAAAGTTTCTATTTTCTATGGATATCTAGAAAATATATCTCGGACTTTCTAAGCTTGGCTCTTATCAATAACAAATAGCTCTAGAATATACAAATGATGCAAAACTGCTTCTTAGTAAATATTTGGCTATTTTTGTACACTTCTACGATTATTTCTTTGTATCATTTCACTTTACTATTTTTATTTCGTACTTGTGTTGTCTATGCTGTCTATATTTTATTACTCAAAGTTAAAACTAATTAACACAGCCAAAAATATCTTATTAGAAATGTTAATGGTACTTTGAATTTAAGTGAATGTAATGCAAACTATGATAAATTTGTTATTTTAAGTCGATATTAAACACCTTATCACCAATTATAAATAGCTCTGAATGTATACTTAAATGTTCTGTCATCTATAAACATAAAATAAATCTTAATATACATATTTTTTCAATTGACGCATTCTATTCATTAATTGAAGAAATCTATCCATTATATCTGATTGTTCTGAAAAAATATTATGACTTTGTATCTTTATCGTTAGAACTATAGTTGCTGTTTTTATTTGACTTGTAATCATTTCAGCTTAACATCTATAGACTAACTAGATATTAGGTAGTCTGAAGATGCCTTTGTAGAAAAAAATGTACTCACAAAAAACATAGATAATCCTTTGAATCTCTACAATTAGTCTTATTATTTTACAGTTGTTTATTTTATAATCATTAAAGTGTGTGTGTTTAATTGAAATATATACTATAAAATAGATTTGAGACATCCTTTTAATATATGTATTATATATGTGCAATTACTTACGAATTTATATCATAAATTCACAGCTTATAATATTATATTAACCCTCCGACTAATTATCAGAAAACGGCATGTTTAATTTATCATAATGAAATCTAGTCTAATTTAGCTTTATTTGGAATGTCTTCAGTTGCTTATTTTCATTAATTATTTTAAATAAAACAAGCTTTTATAATTTGTGTACTTTGTACTTTTACTTTTAAAAAAAAGCGTTGGAGGGTTAAAGAGACTTTGATATTACAAAATATTTATTTTTTTGTAGTCTTGCGTTAATCATAAGAATTTTGTTATCGAATTATGTAAAGCAACTTTAACAATTTAAATTATGCAATATTTTTCTACTATGTGCATTTATATGTGATTATGCTGAAAAAAACTTACATTCCTTTTAACATTTTATTAAACAATGTATATATATATATATATATACATATATATATATCTTCGGTAGATTTGATTATTTAAAGCATCCATATCAATCTGTGTATACTAGAAAAATACTCTGTAGATTAGTAAAAAATGCCAATTAGCTTTCACAACGTATTGTTTAAAATGAATCAGCCTTGAATTCAACGACATAGCTATTGTGATATTTATACTTTAAAATAATTTAAGGTAAAATTTTCTCCTTCACAAGATTAATCGAGTAAATTTCTCTCAAAAATTTTCAATCATTCGTTCCTTTCCCTATATAGATTTGCTGAATTTTGATATCCAAATTTATTTTTGTTTTAACAATCGTGTGTGAAGGCTATTTTGGCTATCCTTATTTATTCTTTTATATTCAATGAACCATGATTCGGGGATTGCATTCCCTGAATCATAAGTATATATTAAATAAATTATTGTCATTTAAACATCTTATTTTGTATTTAGATTGTTTTAACCATATATGGGCCCCCAAAAAAAATCTTCAGCTTATCCTTATATTATGTCCCGATAAAAGTCCAAATTTATTATATGTCTATCATCATGCATTCATATCGCCCTGAGATTAATATCCTAATTTTATTATAACATGCAATTTACTTTAATATTTAATAATTTAACCTTTTATTTTAAGCGATGGTGAGTATACGAAATGAATGACCTTAGCCCATGTAAATTCCAGGTGTGGGTCTCAATAATTGTTTTCAATTTGCAGGAAATAATTTTCTTCTTGAAAAACTAGTAGAATCTGCATTATTCAACTGAATCTCAATCCTTCTGAAATCTTAATCAACACTACTCTGTGACTGCAAGAATGGGGAAACAAAACAGCAAACTAAAACCGGAGGTCCTTGAAGATCTGAAGCAGAATACTGAATTTTCCGGTTAGATCATTTTTAAATATTTCATTATTAGCTTTGCGACTTTTATAACTATATTTAATGTACTATTGCAAAAAATAAAAAAACTGAAAAATATACAGGCGCATCTGCTAGTGCGTATGTGTATAGTAATTTACAATCTAATTTACATCCACATGACAATTTTAGCTTTTAAAATTATAGTTATTTTAACTTGTACTATTTCAAATTCAAATTAATCTGATTGTCAATTACTATACACTTATTTCAAAAGTAATCAATACAAAATATTGTTTATTTTTATTAAATAATAGAAAAATAACAAATATACATACCAGAATTTATAACGTGTTGGCATATGCAGACGTGTCCGCCAAAACGTTAATTGAAATGTTATGAAAAGCTGGAAGGATTGCTAGGTTTTTATCTTTAGTTAGGAACCTCTTCAAATTCACATTAGATACTAGAACAAGAATTTCCATTTTTTATATTTATAGAAACTCCTTGATATTCAGCATTTTTTAAAATATCCTTTTAACTATTCATTATATAACTATCAAGATAAAAATAAATATCTTGGTAATAGGATATATTTTTATCTTTTATCCAAATTAATAGTGATTGCAAAAATCCGCTGATTTGGGTTAAACACATTTCAAGCTCCAACTTTTGTATGAACGAATTTAAACTTCTTCAGAAATCACATTTTTAAACATTAATTTCATATGTTAAGCTTGCATTCAAATTTGTAAAATGTAAATTGATAACATTATGAAAAACGCATGCTTTTTATGTTATATATTTTTTCTAGTAACTAAATTCGACGGCAAGTGTGATCTTATAACCAAATGTAGGCTTAGTGCATGAACTCTTCAGTTCATATTCAAACTAAAAAGAGATTCTCCGTTCAATTTAATTTAAATTAACTGAAAATCAAAGCAGATCTGATTGTCTAATTCTCAAACATGCAAAGGCGAAATTAATAAAATAGAGAATAATGTCTGAATTTAATGATTATATTTGAAAACATTAACTAAATTCTAATACATCCACATTCATCCATTATTTCTAACGCCTTCTTACCCATTATACCTTCTTATATATGAACAACGGATCTATCCATCACAGAAATATATTCTATGGAGACAACTTACATCTACTTAACGAATTTAGCACAATAAAAATAATTTATATTTGAATTATCTTTGCCTCGCAATATTTCTAAATAAATGAATCCTCTTTTCGAATAGGTTTATGTTGAGTAAGATAATAATCATACAATCAAATCAAGAAGTCTGCAGAAATTAAATGCTATTGATGTTTAAACTATTTACTAATTAGTTTGGATAAATTAAATGCATATGAATATTTTTTTAAATTTATTTAAAATATTTTGCTGAGCGACTTTTTAACACGTTATGCAAGCGACCTAATTTATAACAAATTTGCGAAGAGAGAATGAAATTAATATTTTATTGTTTTGTATAGAATGAATAACATTTATTATGTATTCCACATAATTCAACTATATTATAGGAATCAACTATTTTTTGGATATGATTCCCATTTATTTTTTACAACATGTCGATCATTGTCTCATTTTAATGTTTTCGCACTACAAATCCATTGAATTTTTGATATTATATGATAATAACAATCAATATAGAGAGTAGCACTGCCTTTTGATTCTCTATTCGCAAAATTTAACCGTTTGAGAGCTATCCATCAAATCTTTATGCATTCCAAAAGTGCTATAGATAATTTGGATATTTCAAAATAAAAAAATGTGTTTTTACTGAAAATGTTATAACTTTTGCAATTTTACATCGATTTGAAATGAAAACAAATTAAAAACGCTATTTATACTTTAAAAGACACACTTTAATTACGAAAACGCAAAAGCGGCAAAATATTTACTCACGCGCAGAGATAGAAACTTCTCCTGAAATGACAGCGCGATAGCGCCGCTTAGCACGTTTGGACTGGAAATCTAGAAGCGTGATAGCGCTGCATAGCCGTCAAATGGTTAAAAAGGGACATACACTAGTTTTACAATGATCAACTTAAATCTATTCAAAGAGTGCATTTCAGTATTTTTATGAAAACTTAATTATCTTAAAGTTATATGTTATCAGAAGCTATTTCACAACTGTTCAATTAAAAAAAAAATGTCATTACATAAGAAAATTTGAACATATCCAATCCCAATGAAAATAACTCTGAACATGTTCACACCCATATCAAAGTATGCCAAAAGAACACAACTCACAACAAACAGTTTTTTTTTTAATTGCTTCAATAGTGTGTTATAAAAATGGATGTTTTTTGTTAAAAAAATGTTTAATACCAATGACAATCACAAAAATGCGGGCATGTGACCTTAAAGTATGTCCTCCGTAGTAGTTACTTTACATCAGAAATTCAAGTACGGTAAAACCTCGATATGACGGACTAAATGGGTGGTGGGAGTGTCCGTTAAAGCCGAAAGTCCGTTATATAAAAATAGGTTTAAAATAAACAAACAAAAATTTATTTAATTGTCTTCGGACACTCGTCGTGAAGTGATGTTGCTGTTTGATATCGACACACTTGCTTTCGATAATCAAGTTCTGTTTGCTGTATTTTTACAATCAACTTTCGAAAATTACAAAAATGCGTTTAATATAGTTGAATTTCATTATTTTCTTCCATACTCATTTTTTAAATTCATAACTTCATCTGCTAATTCACTTTCAGGCATGATATTATACCCACGGTCACCTTCATCTACTTCTAGTCATTGTAAAACATCTTCATCGGTTACTTCTTCTCCGGCATTATTATGTATGGTCCTACAGAAATCAGGAACTTCTAACCCTTCTGAATATATGTCTGCATCTTGACCAACTATTTTGTTTTTTTATATCTGAAAAAGTTTGCATTTTTATGCCATATTGTTCACATATACAAGACTAGAAATTCTGAAGTCTCAGCTTTTACATGATAATTTCAAAGTCCCGGGACTTTCCGGGACTCGAGACATTTATTTTATCTTCTAGAATTAAGTAAATATGTATATGTGTTACATATGTATGTATGCGTATGTTAAAAGAACCATCTTATTCTGAATTATCATTTTCGGGATCACTTTCTTCAGTGTTTTGTTCATCTTCATTGGAATAATCTAAAACTTCTGGTACAATGTTTCAATTACAACTAGATGTATAGCATGATTTATGCAAGTTCATTGACGACGGGACTTTCACGCCCAAACTTTTTCATGATACTAGCACCGTTAGTCGTTGTTGCTACATTTTCTGAAAGCGTTTTCCTCTTCACAAAATTTATTATTGGTGGTTGGAATATTTTAATTATTTTCGCTCTGTTTGAATATTCCGCATCGATGATGTCTTTTTCGATTTTTTTGTTATATCGTCTGTTATGTCGAGGTTTTATTGTATACCATATTGCTTGATCTGAAATTACTAAATCTATTTTCTAAAGTATTTTGGGGAAATTATTATTCCATATTCTTATGAAATTATCGAATATGGAAAAGCTATTAATAAAATGGAAGTTGTGTTTGGTAATAGCTAAACAAAACCTTACCCAAAAACAATCCTTTTTTTACCTGCTTGAATTTTAATTAGCAATGCGTTGTACATTTATTAAAAAATGTGACAATTTTAAATGATAGTATGTAAAGTGCATAGGGAGGTGAATAAATATTTTTTTTTTACAATAAATCAAGATGATTTTGTAAGTCCAGCAGGAAACATCACATCAATATCGATAATTAAAGGATAATACTAAAGTATTAAAATACATTTATAACTCAGGCATTTAGGATTAAAAGAAGTGTTGTTGTTGTATTTATGTGCCAAAAACATTAAATTCAAAAAAAAATTCTAGCCATGCGTTTAGATTTTTCAATGTTTTCCGAGGAAAAAATATATTAAGCTTCCAAAAATATATTCAACAGAGGTCATCATGGCTGCCCATTGAATGATCTTTGCTATGTAAATGAATTTATTTTGAGTTGTAAAAAACTGTTCTTATTAGTATTATCAGTGAATTTAGACAACATGCATATGCTAGGACAGTGTTCCCCAACCGTTTTACATTTACATTTGCAGAGAAAAATTTTTACGGACCATTAATACTAAAATAAAAATGATTATGTAATATTTTTTTAATCTTATATTGTGACATATGGATATAACTATAACTAACAAATATACTTATAATAGTCCAATACATTAAAATTCAACAGAAACAATGGTTTTTTTTTTTTTTTGACAGATTAATGCGAAACTTTCTGTTGCATCTTTGTTAATATATTGGATATTTTTGGCTGCAGTGCGATTGTTTCGATTTGATTGAAGACATGAACGAAAATGCTTTTTTGCATAAATAGTTTGTTGAAAATTACAAAAAACATTAATAAATTTATAGCTTTACAGCTTAAAGTTGGATATTAATCATCCAAAACCGAGGCAATGTTGATGTTTTGTGTCTAAATATCAGAGTAGCATCCAAAGACAACTCTATTAATTTCCTTTTTTTTCTACTCAACAGTACATGAAATGACATCCTCAACGAGGGGATTATTAACCCAAAGATTTCCTTTGCGAAGGTCTTCATTTTCGGGGTAGTAGCGATTAAATTTTAGTACCAATGCCTTCAAATGTTTTATTATATTTAAAACACCTTTCCTATCGACATCAGCAGCAATGAAAAATTCTTGTAAAAGTGGAAACATTTATAAACCACCGATTGGGGAACACTGCGCTAGGACACACAAATCGCCTTTAGACAATAAAATATATAAGCCAAACAAATTTTTAAGCAATTTCCATTATCTCTAAATTCGCTGACAGTTAAAATTTACAATTTTATAAGTGTATTGTGATTTTCAGAAAACACCACTTTGAATCATTTTAACTCAACTTTTTTCTATCGAGCAATTTAAAATATTCACATAAAAAAAAACGTTAAAAACGATTTCAATTTTCAGACATTTCAGACAAAGAATATTAAAATACATTATAACATTCTATCAAATGTTGACTCTGTAAATTCGTAGATGAAATCAATTATTACGTACTTATAAATAGTTTGAATTTATTTGTTACTTGATAAATATATAAAATACGTGATGTATATTTTGCACTTTGAAAAGGCGTTTTTTTTTTTACTAGAAAATATTCTTAACATAAATTAAACATTCTTCGTTTTATAGATGCGGAAATTCAGGAATGGTATAAAGGTTTTTTAAAAGATTGCCCTAGTGGCCATCTTTCTGTTGAGGAGTTTAAAAAGATATATGGGAATTTCTTTCCATACGGAGATGCAAGCAAAGTAATGATTTTTTTTATATTTACTTTATCAAATATACCTGTTTTATATAAGCGTATTTTTATTTTCATGTATATTTTAGTTTGCAGAGCATGTTTTTAGAACATTTGATGCCAATGGAGATGGTACAATCGATTTTCGAGAATTTCTCTGTGCTCTAAGCGTCACTTCTCGCGGAAAACTTGAACAAAAACTGAAATGGGCCTTTTCGATGTATGATCTTGATGGCAATGGATACATTTCCCGACAAGAAATGCTTGAAATTGTTACCGTAAGTCACGTTACATTTTGATTGAGTATTATTTGTTGATTCAAATGACTTTTATGTATCAATCTTTAAGGCTATTTACAAAATGGTGGGATCTGTAATGAAAATGCCGGAAGACGAATCGACGCCAGAAAAACGTACTGATAAAATATTCCGTCAAATGGACCGCAACAAAGATGGAAAACTTTCTCTGGAAGAATTCATCGAAGGAGCAAAGAGCGATCCTTCGATTGTGCGTCTGTTGCAGTGTGACCCCCAAGCGCAGTGATGCCACATGAACTAATCCCCTAATGGTCCACAATAACCTCCACAATCCAACAGTACATCATAAATAAATAAATAAGAAAATTTCCTCGGTTAGATTATTCCAAGATTGTTTTTATGAATTGTTATGGATCTGCCATTTAAAAAAATCAATTTGATGTGAATGGCCAAATAAAATATTGAATTGGCTTCGACCACATAATATTTTACCTGCATGTGTTTATGTGGAAATAAATATGATAAAAATTACATAATGTGTGCAATCTTGGTAGGATTTAGCTAATGAAATTCTTACATTGAGACCTCTATTACATATCGTTTGATTTGTAAAATGTAATTTTGTGTGTAATTTTCACATTGTTATTGAAATTTCATTGTTGTTACCTTATTGATCTATTTTGAATTTTACACATGCATATATGTACATTAATGTTTTGCTGTTATTCTGTATTTGTACAGCGATGGAAATTCAAAACGTAAAACTTTGTTGTTGTTGTTGTATTGTATTGAAACACTGACAATGCCTAACTATCACAGGCTCTTTTCTTACTTTGTTTTAGATCTGACCATTAACAAACTGTACCGTATGTAGGTACATTTTGTTAATATAGATTTAAAATTAAGTGATAACATGTTAACAGTGCTCTTGCGTCTTTTATTGTCAGTATTTCACTTTCACGTGTTATTAATAACATGAAAAATGAATTTAGTGCTCTGAATAACTGCAATCAAACATTAAATATGCGCATTTGTAAAATCTCAATCATCAATAGCATACAGACAAATTTTAAGAATACCTTAATGTAAAATTTCATGTGAATCTCTCTGAATAATTTTAGATCCTTAAGATTACCATGTCTTTGTGTTGACTCTGTCTTGACTTTTCTTCCTAATTTTGTAGACAATATTTTAATTTAGATATCAACGCTGATAGGAATATTTTATTTTGAGTTCTTTGAAATTCTTTAACGTGTACATACGAAAGTTTGATTCGTAAGTTAAGTTCAAACATTAATTACCATGACGGTTTTATTTTTATTTTTAGAACTTACCTCATACAGAGTCTTGTTCTATCTGGAAATATAATTTTACACCGTTTATATATTGGCATTATGCACGAAGGGGCGCAAAAATTATTGATAAGTTGAAAGATGTTGTATTGAATCATATTATGTATTTATAGAAGTTTCTTAATGCTCGGTAGCTCCTCCTTAACTGTTGCTTGATGGTGTTTTTATATCAATGCGGTAGTAAAGGGTTATCTTTTCACTTACATAAGCTATATGAGTATTTTTTATTTTAACGAACTGCAGAATAAAGAAAAATTATATAAGTGTAAAATACATTTTAAATTGTAATTTACATTGTGAATAGTGTTAAATATTTTATAAGTACTTATACTTATTACAAAATTGACTGAGGAATATTAACATAGTATGTGTATGGTTATTATTACCATAACCATGTAAATTCTTTTTTATGGCTACAGTTAGCGAGGAACCGCTTTAAGCAAAATAAAAAATACATAATTATATCCTGATGAAGTTTCTATTAAGTACATTAGCAATATGATTTTTAACCAAGTCTTCCAGGTTATGAATTTTTTTTCATATTCAAATGAAATAATAACAATTCTATACTATGTATATATTAAATTGTATAATAAATATTTAATTGTATTCACACTTTCAATTGAAGAAGAGCATCATAATCTATTTAGTGGCTGTTATGCTCATGCTATTAATTGTGTATACATTGTATCTATATATATGTCAATAGTGTGCGGTGGGTGTGATGTTGGATGCGCTATAATTGTGCGAGAAAGCTATCTGCACTGTCGCACGAATCTAGCATATCCAATATCACACCCACCGTTTATATATATGTATATTAGGGTGGTCCTTATTTGGGTCATTTGTTTTTCCACCCTAAAAACTATTTCAGTATTTTTTTCAATTTTTTAAAATAATATTTAGGGGTCCGCTACCAAGGTTAGAATTTTCATTAAAAAAATTAAAACACTGTTTTAATCACTCAATTGTATTTATTAATAATAGTATTCACTACCGGGATACAAATTAGAGTCAACCTTCCAAGTTTCAACATCTTTGTTCAAAAACCGTGATGAGATGCCCAATATCTGGAAAAATCATAGAGTTGCTAGTCACAAAGTCTTTTATGCTTTCTTCGGTGATGTGTTCGACATCAATGCTTTTAATTGCCATTGTTTTGGCAAAGGATACCAGGTATTTAATTAATTGTAAGTAGTTTCTTGGTGCTGAATATCTTACAGGGGCTTGAAATCTGTATTTTATATATATATTACGATTGTGAAAAAACAATTATCTTTCACTGTTTTCATTTCCTTTTTCGTCAATTTAAACTGATGTTTAAAATTTAAAAAATTCAAGTAACGTAGGTTTAGCTATCCATTTAGCACAGTGAAGACCAACAAGCCTCCTAAATGAAACTCTTTTTTCAGGAATTCCTCCCAAGTAAATGATAGAAAGATTCAGTAACTCTTTATAGTCATCTCGAGGTTGATACACTCGAAGTTGTTTTTGATGAAAAGAAACCCTGTCTGCAATAACATTTGGAGTAACAACATCAGGAGCGCTAGACGAACCGAGCGATTGACTCACTACAGCTTCTAATATAATTTTCATTATATAATGGCAACAAGCTAGGCAAAGCATATCCTTTTCCATTTTCTGCTCCAGAAGAACACAAGTTCCATTTCTTAAGTCGTTGTTTATAGCTGTAGTGTTAAAACATAAACGTAATACTTCACCAATAGAAGGTTAATTTGACAGATGCAGATTTGTTGTTGATTGGTCTCCCGTTGCTGCGTATAGACGCCATGATAAATTGAAATGTATAATTGGGGAAACAAAAAGCGCGTGCTCTCGCTAATTACTGAATTTGAAGTGAGGAGCAGAGCACGGCTCAATCTCAATACGTACCCGCAGGAAAGAATTAAGAAAGGAGAGGAAGGGTGACTGTAGTGAAATAATGAGTCTCTGCGTGCTATTCCACTTCAAAATAGACTTATAAACATACCAGAATCAATAAGCCAACTTAATAGTCAAGTGACCATACAGCGATTTTTTTCTGAAACTTTGACTTATGGCAGCGATCTCTAAAATATTTTTTAAAAAAAATTTAAAAAAACACGTATTAATTTTTTAGAGCAGAAAATCATATGACAGGGTGACCGGCCAATTTTTTAAAAGTCGAAAAATAAGGACCACCCTAATATATATATGTATACATTGATTATTTTATTGATAATAATGAATAGCAATATATTTTTCAGCTTATACTAACACGAAAACATATAATCGAGTTCTGATTTTTAACACATACTAAAAATAAAAATAGTATGACGTTCTAGAATGCTAAATTATTTTTTTACAAATTACTGTTACCTCATTTTAATTTATTTAGCATATAGACAATAAAGTAGTTTAATTTTTATTTCAATGTTGAACAGTCTTTTATCTTGCTTAGATTTGACTCGATACCAGCGCAGAGATAAAATAATAGAAACGCGTTAATTTTTATTTATAGCACTTTAGGAAGTAAATATGTCTTTTATTCAATCGTATAAAAAATATCCAAGCCAGTTCTTCCAACAGAATGTGAGTTAATTTTTAATTATTTCTATTTGATCTACCGATAATTTTTCCAGCACAAAAAATAATTTAATTAATTCGCACAAATTATTTATAAGCGTTTTTAAAACTGAAATTTATTTAGACCTTTTTCCGGACTTAAGCATGTATGTATTGATCCTCGTGATGTTCATATAATATTCTATGGCGCATAACTGTGTACTGCATATTATTATTTTAAATTTATCGTTTATTACATTCCTACATTCCATTGAATACAAACATTTACGCTGAGATAACAAAAATTATAAACGGGGAAGCAATATTGTACCCCGCATAAAAGCAACCACCATGACGTGTATATCCATGTCTTAGTTGTATATATATATATATTGTCATGCTAAAATATTTCATTTTTTATAATTAAAATTCCTATTTTATATTATGCATAATGTCTTCCTATATTATATATTTAAATTATCTTCACACATCATTATATGCATTGCTGAAAGTCCTTTATAAATATATACAGGGTTATTCAAGAATGACCAATTTTAAACATCGCCGTTAAGTCACTTATATATTGCTTCATCCCATTTGATTACTTCCATGAGCAATATTTCTCGAGTATCTTAATCGATTTAGACAAAATTCCTGTATATATTTATGTCGTTTAAATTATTTATTGAAAAATATCTTTAATGCACAGAGCTTTGATGTGTTTTAATTTTTACAATTTTTTAAACAATTATATGTATACATCTTACTTTTAATTTATATCATATTGGCCTATCAATTGTCTTATAATATATGTATATAAGAAGTGCTCGATATGCAAATCAATAAAGTATATTGAATCTATTAGAAACTTTGTATTTGGTTGTGGTTACTTTCAAAATTACTTTAAAATAACCACGAGGAATAGTTTTTATTTCATTATTAAAGGGAATGTCATCATCAAAGTTATTATTTTTAAACTATAGACCTGTTCATCATTGCTTTGCTGATTAGCCAACAATGATTTTGATTGATTTTCATCAGTCCTAGTATAATAATAATATGCATCTGGTACTTATTATTTAGGAAGCAATTTTTAATGTACAATACCTTCAAATACTCACTGGGTAACAAAATATGTCCTATCGTAAGCTTAATTAATTTAACTTGGATAAGCAATTTAATGTTTGCCTTTCATAACAAAACTTATTTATTTAGTTATATAAAACTATAGTTATATTTTTGACATTTCCTATGAAAAGTTATACGCCTTGAATTGCTTAAAAAATCAAAAAATATATTACCGCCACCAAACAGTTTTTCTTGTTTCTATTATATTCAATATGTTTTGACGAAAACTGTAGCCAAAAGAGTGGCTATTTTTTAATGAATGAGATATTTTGAGAAAAATCTAAATCTATCAAAGTCACCTCAACAACAATTTATGGGACATTTGAAACGGAAACATTATTTTTTTTGCAACAATGACTGAATGAAGACATTTTTCAATTTTGTCAATAAATTTTCAAATGCCTGAAGGATAGATCTTATATATTTATTTATAGGTAGTATAATTTGGAAGGTATGCAATGTGGATAGCTCATTCTATTTTTATTTTTTTAGGGTAGTTAATAATATATTATGAATTTATAATCACTATTCCTATCAGCTTTCGTTAGTTTTTTTTCATATAACTTTTTTTTTTGCAAGAATGACTTATGACAAACAACATTCACTATATATTTTTCTTACTTGTTAATGTGTAAATATTCCTTATTTGTTGTCGTGTAACTTTAAGAATTTTTAATAATCAAAACTCAACGATTATCAAGTTGTTCCATAATCCAATACAATTAGTAAATATTAATCAAGTCAATGGTTATTATAAAAATCACATATCTCAATATATCTCGGTGTTATGATGTCGTGATGTGCTATTCCCGCTTAATTTTTGTATTTGTTAAATATCAGTGTTGAACACGAGTTGATAATAAAAAGAAAGGAGATCTTTTATGCGTACTATATGGTGTTGTGGGGAGGTGTGGAGATTGATTCGGCATTCGATTCGATCTATGTTTTATTCAATAACTAAGATTTAAAACACTAGTGTAACTTCACAGTCTTGCATGCAGTTTTTCTATAATAGTATAGTTACTATACATACATACAAACACAAATATATAAGAAAATTAATAATGTTGAGATTTTTTAGAATCTCATTTATTAAATTGATCTAAACAGAATCCTCACTATTTAAATGAACTATTCAATAATAAAGTAAATATACAAATTTACTCACTCGGACCAACATGACTAAAAAAAAATCTGTTAAAATCAATTTAATAAACACAAATGTTTGTATATATGTTGAATACATATATATATATTATATAAATATTTATATGATATTCAAATGAAATTTTCCCAATTATTATCTTCAAAATGTCGTAAATTTGGTGATGTTTTTCTGTATAAATGTTATAAAATACACATGTATCGAATCATAACGATGATGCAAATATTTCAAATTGCACAATTCTATAATGTAAAATTTTGCGCAGGAGGTGGTTATTGAAGAACATTTTACTATTTGTATATGTTCAAGAAGATTAATAAAAAATAAAAAAATGAATCGTCGACATGATTGTAAACTCTTGCATTTTTCCTTGAAAACTTTGTAAAAAAATTGCCTTTTTCACGTACGTTACGTTTTACAAAGATATATTAGTGTTAACTTTCAACTTTACTATTTACATACGGCAAATGAAAAATGACTGATGAATTTTGAGTTAGTCAAGATTATTTAGGATCTTCATGATGATATATATATACGTAGATTAAATCGTGCTGCCGAGTATGCTGTTAAACGAGTCGGCTTTTGAGTTTGCTTGACTAATTATTAAAATATGCAAAAGTGAAAATTGCACAAAACGTCTTGTAACGTGTTGAAATAAGCCACAATTAGTTTTATTTTTAAGAGTTAGTAAACCATCAATGAATTTGTCGTCGGTATTTGGTTCACCCCGTTGAAATTGTTTATATTACACATTCATCAGTCAATACCACTTTCGTTAACACCAAAAATGCGCTAAAAACACTGGCAAAAATATTAATCACACACTAGTGTTCTATGCATAAGGATTATAATCTTTTAAGATCCTTCATGATCGGAAATGATGCAATCTTATTTGGGTTCATTTCTTGATTACTAACACATAAAATAATCAGTAATTTTCCACTTGCTTTATGCAATCTTAATTATTTTCCCTATGTGATATTTATTTGTATGTCTATGTGTAAAAATAAAATATATGTCATGAAAATATTCTTTTCCCAATTCCAAGAAAATTCAAATTTGACTCGATATTGATTTATAAACGTAGGAATTTAATTTCACAGATTATATTTAAAATCTTAAGTATTCTTCTATTGTTCTAAAAATCTTAAATCTTACGCTTTGTGATACAAAATTTTTCTCATCTATTCACTATTTCTATATAATACACCTTTCTAATTTTTAACAATGAAACTTTTAAAAAAATTGAAGAGCTGCAGTGAACTTTCTCAATTAGTATAGATCTGATCTAGGTACTTTGCTATTAATTTTAACGTAAATAAAAACAAAATTATTGTTACATTCCTCAACTGAAACGTATATATATTTCTATTCCTTTTGATTTAAATTAACTCAATGTGAGGATATATTAGCATCCATATCATCTAATGTGGCAGTTTATGAGAATACAACATTTAGTTGCCATTCGTTCAATACTTTTGTTTAGAAGCAGTATGGCGCTTGTATTATTTACGATAAATTTAATGGCTGAAAGTATGAATAGCGTTTTGTATTATGGGATTCCATACATGTTGAAATTTGTCCATCAACAATATTTATTGTAGCTAATGATTAATATCATTATAGAGATAAGTTAATTTATTTGAAATGTGAGGATTCATAATGAATGCCGCATTAAGAGTGCCTCTAGGCAATTGATTAGGTCCTCAACAAGGAATGTGTTAAATGGATCCATAACGTTTCTCCATTGATGGCTACTGCATAATATCTCATAGCTGTGATCTCTATCTTAATATCACGTGGTGCTTTGTTTTCAAAACTGGATCACAATTATTTTCTTTTGTAGAATATTCTTTTTTCAGTCTTACAATTTTAATTAATTTATATTTCTCTGATGATATGTTTGACTTTTATATTAATAACTTTCAGATTCAAAGGAGAAGTATACGCTCAGCCGAGATATGTTTCGCATTAAGCGGAATAGCTAGTTGTATCTCAGCATCAATGTCTGGCTGTAGTCCATAACATTTGTCTATTGTATAGGCACACTGTATTTCACCTTTGCCTTTGAAATATTACGACATTTGTTAAACATAATTGAGCTGGATTTAATTGACGTTTTATTTAAGTACACGCACATGGACGCATTTCCATATGCCTTTATGTGCGTGCGTAATATTTGTCTAGTCTGTATTAATTGTAGTTTATGGGTGAGTTAGATTTATGGGTTAAATCCTGATGAAAGGTATAATAGCCCACGATATATTATGATTGAGCGGTGCCTATTAATGAATAGTTTCTTAATTAAAAAGTGCACGGCACCTGTTCAATAATACTCTTGTCCTTCTTTATAATCTTGGATTTGATTAACACAAAATGTAATCTTTATATGTATCATTTTTGTATTCCTAATGATCACACTTTTCATGTTCTTCTGTATTCCTAAAATGTTGAATGTTAATCAAAAATCGTTCATATGTTCATATTGTTCTCCATAATGTCACAATATTTATTGTTAATATGAATTTTTCTGGTTTGTATGTCATATGTTATAATTTTTCTCAATACCCAAATATATCTCGTTTCCTTTACTCTAAATATTGTTTTAATTAAAATACTATTAAACCTTACACAGTAATCCGACAAACATTTCCCAACAAATACTGCCCTTAACCCTATGTAGTTTGAAACTTATAATCAAAAAAAATATGAAAATAGTAAGATATACATAGACGACGCAAGGTTTCATATTATAGAATTAACGTCATAAATATAAAAGCCATAGCAGTGATAAAAAATAAAAACCTGTTATCGTCATCAAATGTTTATATGACATATTCCATGACGATTTTTGAAGCGTTTAACTATCCTTTGCTAGCTACAAAATCTTCTTTTTTATCTCTTTTGTGAAAAAAAACTATGCTTTTATGGCCAATTTGTGTTCATAAATAGATGTATGCCTGTTTCTTCCTCTGAAGATACCACATTTACAAAGCTTTTGAAAGTTTGCCTCTTACCTGGCCCACAATCAATGGTGGAGACGAACTTTTGTATGTTCTCGCCGTTCTTTTTTGTATCATAAATTGTGGATTGTACTACATTGCACTCACTTGCCACACTTTTATATTTTTTATATTGACGAAGCTTTGTGTACTTGTATTGGGATATCAGACTACACGGGGCGTCAGATTAGACTGGGGACAGATTACTGCGATTCTGCTGTAATATATATTAAATGTTAGATTATTTTTTATTTCACATTGATTCTAAAACAACATGAAAACATTAATCTCCCTGATCGGACATAAGCCAACGACTACTCTATATCCAAATGCTTATTTTATTCACTGATACATACCTATTTTTTTATTGATACAATAATAGTAGAATTTACAATAGATACCCTAAGCCTAGTACAGTGGAACCTCGGGTTACAAGTGCTACCATGTTACCAGGCCATAAACCAATGAAATACCGTCTGACAGTCCTCTTTTGTGCGAATGCGAGAGGCGACAATAAGATAAAGCCTCTTCTTGTTTACTCTTCGGAGAACCCGCGGGCATTCAAGAGGTGCAAAATGCGAAAGGACAGTCTGCCTGTTATGTGGAAGTCAAACAGCAGAACATGGATCGACGAAGTGCTGTTTACCCAATGGATAAACTCTGTTGCTAAAAATACTTGCTGGATAATAATCTTCCTCTGAAAGCCATGCTAATTATAGATAATGCGCCGGTGCACACTGAGAGAGTTCAGGATAATATTTTGGAGGAGTTTAGTTTTGTAGAATTGTCTTCCTCCCACCCAACACAGCTCTTATCCTGTAGCCAATGGATCAACAAATTTCAAGAAATTGTATACAAAGGGACTTTTCAAATTGCTTCGATGTCAATTTTTTAGGAAAAAACCACACTTTGATATCGTAGGGTGTCTCAAGAAGAAAACTAAACTCTGAGTGGAGAAAGTTGTGGTCTGAGGTAGTTTTAGAACTTAGAATTTGGCATTGAAGAACTCGTTGCAGAACATAGCGAGGACCTCAGCGTCGACGAATTGAAGAAGTTCCATGAACAACAACACTGTCAACTAAAGGAGACTCTGTCGACAGCAGAGATTAAAGCCCATACCTCAATGAGGTTAAAGTTACAAATATTTGTGGACTATTCATTTATTTAATGATGTTGCAATGGCTCATTTCAGCAGTGCGTTGAAAAGTCGCCAAAAACAAGTGTCGATTGAAAGATTCTTTGAGAGAAAAATTAAAGATAGTGTAAAAAGTGAGCCAAAATAATTATCATTTTTATATTAACGTATGTGGCTGATGATTTGTATATTTTTATTAAAAAATGTTTCAATTTTGAAAGAAAGGATATTAAAGAGTAAAATTAGCATTAGCAGATATTGATAACACAGTTGAAACAAAAAATGTTTTATTGTTTTACATATTTATACAACAAATAAATTAACACAACCTACACATGTGCTGTTCATGAAAATATAGTTTGTTGAAATGTCTCCATATTTAAACAAAACAATTGTTGCATGATTATTTACTTTTTTCTGATATAAATGTAACCGGGATGATGATAGAGGAGCTGTGACATCCGTGTGTGTGGCTGCATGCAGGGAGTAATGCGATCATGATGAAGGCATTCAACTTAACCCAATCCTGGAAAATTGAAGACATACAAGTTCACGAACCGAGTTCAGATGCATTCATGTATTGCTGCTATCGTCGACTCTAGCGGACACGTTGTAAACACTCAGTTCGTCGAACACAAATATTAAGTACAGACTAAATGAGTATGATTAATTAGTCATATAACATCACTATCCAAATATAATAGATCAAATACGTTGTGGATAAAATGAACGAAACATTTAACATACTCATTCATCGTACAGTCCAAACTTTTAAAATCAAATACGTATCGATAATTTTTCAAAAATAAATTTGCACAAAGTAATTTGACACAAAATCATTACAATTTAAATTCTTAAAAAAATTAAGTAATATTCAGTATGAATAATTAATATCAAATTTAATTTTAAACTTGATGATTATTTTAACTGCAAATACTACAGTTATTTTATCAAAATTCTAATTGAAATGATATTTATGATATTAAAGTACTTCATACAATATGCTTCATTAATAATATCATCATGTTGATGATGATACAAATAATAAAGGCACTCTCAGAAATTCAATTTAAATTATTTTTTATATATTAAGGGTTATTTATTCAAAAACACTATTTTTCAAATTGACAAGCCTCAATATATTTTAATTATTAAATAAACATGCTGTTTTAATATTATTTCTTCGTATCAATTTTTAAGAACAGATTAGCACCTAATTCAACTTTTAAAAGCTTTGAATATCAACATAAATTCAACAAAACTTAAAAACGCATGCGAACAAACAAAAAAATTGAGTTATTTAGAATAGCTGCAACATGACTGATGTTCAAATCAACGGTGTTTGCCTCCATGTTTAGAATTTTTACTTAAAAGCTTAAAAAACGTATTAATATATAGTTGCTTATAAATAAAACCAAACGTTATCAATATTCATAACGTGGTCGTATTCGATGAGTTTAGTAGATTAATGTACGAACTCTTTTAGGTGAAGTGATTCTCATGTTCTGATCATTGTTTGACCGTTCATCAAAATAATAATTGTATTTCAATTGATTCAGATGTTCCAATGATCAGTTGATGAAGAATGGTTTTGAGGGCAAAAATAAAACTTGTCGAGTGGAAAGGATTCGATTAGATGGTGACCGTTGTGAAGCCGAGTGAAGAATACTTCCTGCTGATCAGGGACTTGCTGTGGTAACGATGGAAACGCGCAGCACTGCTAACGTGAGATAATAGACGATCGTCTTGACGTGCAGCTGATGAGACGGCAGACAATGGCTGCCTGTGAACAGATGTGCGCATTGCACGCTCGGCCCATGTCTGCGCACGTGGTTTTTCACGATCAACTCCGCGTTGCCGTCTATCCAAATAATCAATTACATCATCGTAGTAATTGTGTCGGTACTCATACATGTAATTGTATTGCAGGAATTTGGGCCTGATAAAATAAAATAAAATCAACTTAATACCATTGATCATAAAAAATACATTCTTGCAAAATATTTTCATACTATTCAACGCTAGCTTTTAAATCAACATTCCAGATATTCAATTATATTCTATATTATATAATTCAATATCTATTTTGTATTGAATAATTTCATACAATAACATCTAGGATTGATTAAATAAATTTAAAATATAATTATTTCTATCATTTATCATACAGAAGCAAAGCATAGCGTTGGCTCTGGATTTGAGCTTTTAAATATTTTAACATTGGCAAATTGCATAATCTTTAAACAGAATCTATTTATATACTTATAAAATGGATTTTTTATTATTAAAAGGATATATATTTATTTGATTACTCCAAGCCTTGGCTTGAAATTTCCCCGTCACATTATAAAGACAAATCTTTGTTATGGCAATTGCTTTTATAAAGAGACTATGATTTATTAAATTATAATCAGTGACACTCAGCGTGGATCATAAATATACCTGGTTACAATGATGATAGATCAAATAACCAAAGATAGACTATCGTCAATCAAATATATCTATCTCTTGGAGCTTTGCCCAACAGTGTGCTCACAATTTCTAACAAGATATTGGCAAAGGGATTTTTGCTTTCCCTTTCTGTTTGATTAAATACAAGTCACATAATTGAAGACACTAGATTTAATAATTATATATTTATTAATATTAAATTAAATAATAATTTGCTTGGACCAAACATATCGATAGATTTAAAATCCTCTTTAATACACTTTATAATATACGCACAGCAATCCAAAATATGTACACTTTTATTTAAACAATATTTTTTAATAAAAAATCCACAATATGTATTTTAAGCGTTCTTTCTATAAATGATGCCGATGCATCCATCAGCATTTAGGGCACATCATTAACATCTCCTATTAATTGCTTTGGTGCATAAATTTAACGTTGATTTTGTATGTTTTCCATTTAAATTCGACTTTAAAATATAATAAGACAGAGCTGTATTAGACAATGACAGGTCGGATTAATAACTCGATCATTGTGGATTCAAATCTACGGAAGGTGTGACTGGTGACCACATTTTTAAAACATATATTCGCTGAAAAAGCCCATGCCAAATGCTTGGCATTGTTAACAGTCTTCTCCATACGAAATCAAGATAATATTTTTAAAAAATCGCATTTGCATTTGTGATATAATTCCTCAATATATCGTTTTCAAAAAACGGATAGCAATATGTTCGTGACTAAAGCTTTTATGAAGCTTCTCAAGCATATATCAATGTAAAAGCGCTTGGCAAGCTTTTCAAAATTTATATTCGCTACATGTTTAACGTCATCAAAAAAAAAAAAACCAAATAGCTATATTACGCAAACTCTTATATAAAATAGAAAATATATTTGCGCGTCATCGCAAATTAATATTAATGGATTCCATCTTTAACAATACCAACAGTGACATTTTCATCCGTGATTCGCCAGAAATGAGCTTTTTCCCATATGTTTTTTTCTACCCATGGGACCAAGCCCTGAAATAAGTTGCTTTGGCATCTGTCCATTCCCGCGTGTATAACATATCATCCTTCTGTTGTATTTTTCATTTTGTCTCATTTTTTTCGAAACACACGCTATATTGTTGGCACGAACGCACATTCTTGTGACAGAATTACACTAATGAAGTGTTAGAATTAGCGTTGTCCAAAGTTATTAATCACAGGAGAACACTTCTTGATGTAATGCGTACGGAAAACATCTGTCCATCGAATATGACATGTCATAACTCAAAAATGACCCATCGCTTAACCCTTTGCGCATTGATACGTAAACAATAGCAGCACATAAAATGACAAAGACAATGCAAGCACAGCAAATAAACAGTCTCAAATAAAAGCCTTATCGTATAACAAATCAATGTCAAAAACCAATAATCAATGATCAATGTGAAATTTAAAAAATCAAAATAATTGGTTGTCATTTTTGCACACATTCGCTTTAAATTGCAATCAAGCTATATTTCCATATATATCACAGAGTTGTTAATATAATAAATCATATATTAAAGACAATTGTTCATATACTAAATCCTTAATGCATCCAAATCACTGTAATAATTATTAAAATGTATCAACAATTTTAGACTAAATCTTATCATCAGATTATAAAATTATCATATATCGAATGAGATAAAATCATTATTAAATAATTAAGCGATCAAATTTTTGAAAACATATATACGCCATGTAAAACCATGTCAATATGGTTGGCAATTGTCCCATGAAAGTCATTAAAATAAAAGATATCTTGAAATGACATTGAAATCAACGATCGAAGAAAACAATCACATCTACACTTTGAAATGGTCCAACTTTATATTGCGAGATGCAAATTCAAAGAGCTTCAATCGATCACTTTCAAATCATCCATTGATGTAGGAGCTGAAGACATTGCCAATGGTAGGAACGATTGACCAATATGTCAGGTGAGATCGATTGCACAATCAAATTATCGGCTTTGTTTCGAACTTCGGTCTAGATAAAGAAATGCAGATGTTTGCCAAAACGTTGACATTATGCGTTTCAAATGCACCTTTTGTTAGTGCATTTGCAACGCCTCGGATATCATATGCAATTGTTGAAATGGCGAAGAAAGCTATCCGACGACGTGACTCATCAGGGCTTATAATAAAATCTCAATTAGGAGACTTGATTGAACTCATTTTTACTTCTATTTTATATTTACCTGACCCAATGTTTGAAGATCAACTTTTTCTGGATGTCGCTGGCAATTACGGGTACTGGTTCTGGGACGGCTTCTTCGACAGGGGCTGCTTCTGCTGGCACTTCCGCAGGGGGTGCCTCTTCGGGCACTGATTCGCTGGGATCTTCGATCACCCATGGTTCGTCATCCATGTTAGGTTAGGTCTGAAAAATAAATGCGATTTTCACTTTCAAATGATTTGACCGATAAAAAATAGGATCAATTCAATTTATCAATCGAATCATGATTTGATGAATATTTCGGCAAACAAATTTAGATATTCGATGCTAAATTAAAATTCGCGTTGGCACGTTTAGAGCCATCGTTTCAAATACGGCATCTGTTTTGCAACAAATTCAAGTATAGTCATCTTTTATCGAATATTGTTGCTTAAAAATGTGAAGTCTTTATGTATGAGAATTGTTTTATCGTATGTGGGTGAATTGTGCCCTCATAAAGCAAAACGATTCTCACTACTCTCATTATTCTATTGATAAAAGCGCAATAATTTAAATTAAAAAAAACGCATGGCTATAAATCATAATTTTGAGCATTGATTTTAGCAAAAATTTCAACACAGCAAAAATAATATTTTAATTGAATACAATTACTCATTATTTTAACTATGTTTTTTACTTTGTGCGCTCAGTTTTATAATGGGGCAATCGATAAGTATTTCGATTGGCTTTGTCGTATCATTCCAGAAAAACGAATCAATTAACACAGGCATTAGTGCTCTTCGTTGTCACTGTCAAAATTACACAGTCTATAACACGTCGGTTGGCTCTGGATCTTTTCTCCGAAAAAAAAAGAGACACCCACGCTTATCGCTGTTGTTATTTAATAATACTAAAAAAATTAAATTTAACATTACTGAACCGACAAAAAATAGCGCCATGCGTCAGCATTTACATCGCAGGCTATTTTAAAGTGTGCAATGTAGTAACGCGAAGAAGATTGATAAGAGCGTGGAAAACTCGTCTCGATTGCAAATAAATAAAGATAATAATTGATCAATATAACGTGTATATCGAACGTAAGAAAATCAAAAAAAAAAAACACCATGGAAGTATATTAAAAATTTTGAATAATCATGAAAACCCAATCAAAATTCGATCTTATCGCTTAAAAATACGATCTGTATTCGAATATATATTTTTCAAAACATAAACAAGGAATCGTTTATTTACGTGGTACCAATTGGTACTTGTACACTCAATTTAATGTAATTTGCTATTAACTTAAATGTCTTATCATCATGCAAGTTATATTTGGATGGGGTTGGAGTAGTTGTCGGGTAGGGGGAGGGTTTTTCTCACCTGTGGTTGGGATCCGCGAGGTAGAGCGTGTGTCGCGTTTGGGACTCGCCGAGCGACTGATTTATTTAGACGTGCTCTGGGTGTTTTCGGGATGACAATGCCTCCCCTTCCCCCCCGTCCCCGCAGACTCATCCCGATTTATCGGCTCTAATCCAATGATCACGTACCTGTGGGTTGCAAAATGTGCAACATTGTAGTTGTTATGTGGACCATGCTCCCATACCAGGCTCTGGCATCATTATCTACCCCTTGACCCTCGTAAAACATTAAGGCGATGTTAGTACATCGGGAACAGATTTACCGACTTAGAGGCCTATTGCACAAATTGAGCTCGAAATAAATCGCTTAAATACAGATAATTTTTATTTTAAGACATCTTTTTTGTACATGGCTTTTCAAAACGATATACAAGTCAACGGAAGATAATGCTGTTAACGTTGCAAAGTGAAGTTCTTAATATGCCTCTCTTCAAGACCGTCTATTTGATGTTCTTCTTGTCCTTGTTCATATAAATTGTTAATAGGAATTCTCAGTCTCGTATTCGCTCAGTTGGTGCAGGAGCGAATCCGAGATGCACTTAACCTTTTAAGGAGTATTATCGAAGGGTCTTCGATATGACCTTCACTATTCAGAAAGAGCGCTCTTGTGCATTGAAGCTCCGAGGCGGACAGAGACAGAGAGAACTTAGCGCAGTTTAGGAGACTGAGACGGAGAGCTTTCTCACACGCATCTCATGATTGTATAGATCGTTAAGCCCAAATTTATCCACTTATAATGATTTCGATTTCAAGTGTGTTATTTTTTTACACAAAGAAACGACCGAATATTGTGTGTTATCGAGAGTGTTTGTTTATTTAACTGCTTGCTGTTCTTCGCTGCGTGTTGAATGAGTCTTTGTCCAATTATCATTTCCTTCTAAAGGAGGAGCAAATGAATCGATTTTTTGTGCATTGTTTATGTAAAGAAATGACATGGTCTTGTATGCACTATCAAGTGTTCATTTACAATTGACTCTGCCTCGAATTGAAGATTGTCTTACGCTGATTAGGAGCTGACAGAAAGAAATCGGTGCAAAGCGATTATGACATCAACGACTTCATCGATTTTAAATTTGCTCACTAACGAAAAGGTTAAGCGTCACGTATGTCTTTACCCTATACCGGCAACATCCTAGCGAGGAAAGGAGGGACTGAACTATTTACGTTCCAGAAAATCCTTTCCAGTAGAATCAAAAAGGTCGTCTAGAGTAGTTTTCCACTGTCTCCCGAAAAATACTACTCAATCTTCACAAACTTCCCACATTCCCTATCGAGACGGTCGCGAAAACGTTCGTCAATGCGTTAATTTAGGAGCTGGGTGAGCGTTAAAAATGAAACTCGGAGATTATGCTACCTTCAATATCGAGCGAACGAGGAGGTGAATGTATGATACAGACGAGATGGCTTTAACCCCTTTCTGTGAATTAGGGCTTATACAAAAATCGACATTTTTTAAAATGACTTCTAACAAAACTGGTTTCCACCGGTTTTCAGTTTTAGAGAATATATACCGACCCGATTGAGAGAGTTTCGCGTGGTTTTTATTTTACTTGACCATTCTATTCTAAACGAATTAGCGCGGTACATAGCAGTATTATCACTTTGACGTACACAGCCGTCAAGTCCCGTCATGCGTCAGCAGATAATACCTACTTATTCTGCTTCAAATCTCATCTCATATCGACGAAACTCATCTAAATGACGGTAATTGTGCGTCAAGGGGTTAATTGAGATTATCTCGAAAATGCATTTCCAAAAATAACCTAAGTTCAAGTAAAAGTTTTTGATCGACATATCTGAATTTTTGGGAGGTTTTTCACTATAATATTTTTTCGTAAATAAATTACTCTTTTGGAATACAATTTGTCAAGAATATATGAAAGTTAAACTAAAAAGCCTGATTATTTTTTTAATTTTATACTTTTATAGGTACATATGTGCAAATATTAAAAATCAAATATTCGTTTTCAGATCAATAGAAAAAATCCGACATATGAACTACAATACTTCTTGAATTCACGAAAAAATGTAAGTGGGGGCAAAATTTAGATTCTTGCCATGGGCGCATCATACCCTAGTTACGGTTCTGTCTAAGTGTCTTTAAAGATAGAATCAGAAATGAGGATATCCGACTAAGAAATCGAGTAATGGATGCTACTGAAATAATTGGAACACTAAGGGAGTGTCGACCGACTCTCTGCAAGATGGACATCAAAAGAATAGCAGGATGAAGCTGGATGTGGAAAGCGGAGGATCGAGAAAGATGGAGACTTATGCGGGAGGCCTACGTTTAATAGTGGACGGACACTGATGATGATGTATGATATTGAGATCTCATAGGCTGGTGTATCCCTTAGCTTGTTCCTGCTGAATGTCAATGAAATACTGAAGACAAATTAATTCACAATATTGAACAAATTTGATGTAATTAAAAATTGATTTGATACACCTTCAGTAGAATTGAACCCAAGATAATTGAGTTACTAATTTAACGGCTTGATCTCAAATTGCCATAAAAATCAATCATTTATGAACAGAAATGATCTTAAACGACCGATCGGAAGGATTTTCGATCTTACAATTTTATTTGCACATCTAGTTTAATTCCCATTCGTCAGATTTGAATATGAACATTTACAATAATAGCTTAAGTAGTAAAATACTTGAGAGATTCTTAGAAAACATCATGACTAGTTATTGTAATTATAGAAGCACAGCAAACGCTAGAATCGAGTAACATCAACGCATGGACTGTATGAAAATCTGTCGATATTAATTAAGCCTTGCCAAAATAAAATACCAATTTTTTAATTCTTAGGTATAAAATATGATTTAATATTTTTGCTGATTTTTAGAAAGAAAGAATGTTATCCTGTTAATATTAGATCAAATTGGAGGTTATCATAATTCTTCTCTTTTATTATAAGCTTTCCATCAACAAATCGCATGCAAAAACTCTTCAGCATGATTAAATTCTATCTTCGGATACAAGTATCAAATTTTATTTAAGAGAACATTTAAAAAAAAGCTGGTTCGAATATACACATGAGTGTTTATTTCAGCCAAAGTACTATTTCAATGCATTTGTAAGCTTTACGTTTAAAATAAACTGCAGTATAAATATTGTAGTTGGTCCAGTCTTTAGATCATTTATCTAGGTTTATAATGTATTGAATGTATTTTAAAAATAAGTTTTTTAAAGTTGTTATTTTTGCAACATCTTTTGTAGAACCATTGTGGACATGGTTTTTCATAGCGTATAAATGTTATCGCCGACCACACCTATTGAAGATTTGAACCCAAGATGATTGAATCGCTAGTCTGACCGCTTAATCGCGGGACTACCTGCAAGTATAAAAATAAATACGTAGTTTAACTTCAGTATACATTTTCAATGATGTTTTGCATTGAGAAAACAGGATCATACAACGACTTCACTTTTTATTGATAAAATTTGTGGGATAGCCTCAATTAAGCAAATATGGGATAGTCTTCATATAGCAAAATTTTAGCAAAAAGCATTCTAATAGAGACAAAAAAATAATGTAACATTTTAAGTATAACATTTTTTAAACTAAAATCTCACACAAAGAAAATAATCGGTGACTTTATTAATTGTATAATAAATTGTAAATCATGACTGAAGATCGTGAATATGACCATGTAGATTTTGTTTGTTTCCGAACAACGTCCTTCTAGCCAACCCTGTCTTCCACCGTCCGTAAGGCTATAGTGAGAGTTGAGTCGATTGCCTCCTTCACTTGGTCGTTCCATCTTCGTGGTGACCTGCCTCTTCATCTCTTCCCTGACACACTGCCCACCATCATTCGTTTTTATTAATTTTCCCCATCCCGGCGAGCATTGGGTCCGATAAACTTTAATATTCGCCCCAGGCAGGTGGATGAGAGTCTTTTTTTATTTTTGGTTCCATTAGGATGGACTAGTGGGTTCTTTTGGCAAACCATGAAATCCTCAACATGCGCCCCAAACACCACATTTCTCAAACACACAATCTCAAGTTACAATTTTTTCCCCCTCCAATGGAGATCCCTCCTTCCCAGCCATCTAGTACACGTCTCATTATATATTCCCCGTATATATTAAAAAGCAGTGGAGACAGAACGCAACCCTGTCTTAATCCTTTCTCTGTTTTAAAGTACTCTGATAGGATCCACAGAATATCCCATCTTACACAGTCGAAGGCCTTTGTGTAATCTAAGAAACAGAGCATCATGGGAACATTAAACAATCAGGATTTTTCGATAAGCATTCTGATATTCATGATCTGTTCCCGGGTTTCTCGTCCTATCACAAATCCTGCCTGTTCTTTGGGTATTTGCCATTCTGTGAAGTATTTCAATCTATCCTGTATAATGTGTACCATTTTTTGCTGGCATGCGCAATTAGAGAAATTGTTCGATAATTTGCGTGTTGAACCCTTTTTGTGTAAAGGGATAATTGTAGAGTAGATTCATTAATTTGGCCACTTACAGTCATCCCATATTTTCACGCATATTTGATATAGTGCGCAGTATCTGTCTTCTCAAATATTTTAAAGGATATCTGCGGATATGTTATTGGGTCCTGGAGTTTTATTATTTTTAAGCTTTTTAATGGCCCTTAGTGTCTCCTCATACATGATGTTGGGTTCTTTTGTATGTGGCAGTTGTAATATTGGTGAATTTTCTATGATATGATCTTTTTCTTATCAGTGAACCGTCTTCGTTCTCAATCGTCCAGTTTTTGGCGTTGAAAGCTGTTACTAGTTAGAGTATTTTGCGAATTAGATTCAATCTCCTGGCAAATCTTGTTTATATATTTTTTTTCCCTTCGACATAGTCTCTGGATAGATTTGCATAGTACCACGTGCTGTTCTACACTTAGAGTGGAGGTCAAACCTTTTGATTTCAGCTAGTTTCTTGCTTCAATCACGTCCCATGTCTCGTCACTTATCCATTGTTTTATATTTCCATTGCTACCTTTGGTTTTGTTTTCTTGCAGTTAATTGATCGACATCGTTGTGATATCTTTGAGCTGATGCCACATTTCGTATAAATTTGTATAGCTTAGTTGACTGCCTACACATACTAAAAATATTTTTGATTTTTCGATTTCAGTTCAACAGGAAACCTTCGACAAGTGGCGAGCCGTTTGATATCACGAAAGGCGCCTAATGGAATACCTTATAACTACGCCATTTTGATTTTTGTTTTTAAGAAAATAAAATAAATTAGTACTTAAAGGTTGTAATAAAATAATGTCAAAAATTTAAAATGATACCATTATTTTATCACCACTAAGGCGTCTTCTCACTTTAGGCTCCTCAAAAATAGGCTATTTTCGGGATTTTTTTTCGAGGATTTTCGCTAAAAATTATGAGATAAAATGGATCTTATGTAATAAACACATCTTTTAAAAACATGAAAAAAAAATATTTTTATATTTTTGAACAATTATTATAATAAAACAGTAGCATCGAAAAACCCGTGTAGAAATGTTATGCTCGTGGCTTGTTGATGGTATCTCCGAGATGGGTCATTTGAAACAAAAAAATAAAACTGTTTTAGATTCAGTATATCAGTGGTTATAGCGCATATCATCAGATTTTTGATATTCGCGAAAATAACAAAATGACGCACGTTTTTCGAAAAAGTAAAAAAAAAAAACGCCCTTTTTTTGCAGTTTTTTGTAAAAAAAAAATTACTTAAAATCAAAATTTCAAAAATCTGATGATATGCGCTATAGCCATAAGTATGAAAAATATGTCATTCAAATTTCATGACAATCGGCCGGATAGATTCCGTAATTTCATCAACAAGCCACCGAAAAACCTTGTTTTGAGATAAACGCGTTTAAAGTTTTGGTTGCAGAAAAATTGCCCAGACACAGCTGTTGAAACACTCGTTGTTATTTTGAGTATTTCCTACGAAGATCTTTATAAATCGGTTTCAAAACCTCGTGAACATCCTCAGCTAGAGCAGGAGGATGCTTAAAAGTTTGTTGTTGATTGTTTTTCACCACTTTCTTGTACTTGCACCATAAGTCTGAACAATACGTATGCAGCCGGGTGCTCTCAGGTAGTCACCTAACTTCTCTCTCTTTATATCGATCTTTATGAAATTTCGATATAATATTTTTGAAGATATGTACTTTCAAAATTTAAAAAAAAATAAAAATCGATTTTTTTAAATTTGTAAAGTGAGAAGACGCCTTAAAAAAATCATGAAAAACGTCTCATTTTCGAGCGTCTAAAGGGATTGCCCCCCTTAACATAATTATTGTAATATTTCTATATGTAAGACAATTATTATTTTACGCTTTTAAAGTTGATTTTCCTTTAGTTATATGAGCAACATGTGAACATTTTTAAAGCATACCGAAATGCCTCTGTTGATGGAAATTGATTACTGAGTGATGACGTACGGTGTCATTTACATCCTCGCCAGATGTAAGTTACTCCATATGCTTGATACATTTTAAAACAATTGCGTCAACGACGTATCCTTTGTGCCAAACAAGCCCCGATTCTAATCTCGAGGAGCTTGTTTTCGACTTCAAAAAGAAGCTTACTCTTTTATTTAATCGTGGAGTTGACTCCATTGAACACAATCATCGAATTGCACTTCGTTGAAGTTAATAGCCGGTGATTTTCTTCAGCGCTCGATATTCATTTCTGCCGTTTTTTTTTTTTTGGTCGACTATTATTTTTTTCTAATTTACTGTGGAAATAATTTCTTGCCAGAGTCGGATGACGTGCCGTGTCAAAAATGTTACTTTGCATTGAGCTGAGTCGGTATAATCGTGTCAAACTTTCACATTCACTTAATTGCCAACTCCTAGTCTAAAGAGTTTATATTTTGAGAATGAAAGCTTAGTACAATATTCATAATTCTATTTTTTTAAAATATAAACTATGATAGTTACGATGAAAATAAAGCTTTTTTGCCCATTTTTAAAATTGATTCTTTGAAACCAGTTTGTCGCCAAGTCAAACCCTTTTGCTGTTTTTTTTTATTAATGCCATAGTTGAGCTAAAAAAATATAAAGTGGTCATTAGGTGTTGAAGAATAACCCAAAATAAAAACCCCAACCCAAAAGAGAATATTTTAAAATCGCTATTGGCAACAGATTCCTATAAAACAGTTCAAAATGAATGGTCATCTGTGTCATTTATTTATTTCTACCTTTTTATATGATTGAATGTGAAAAGCTATAATTGACTTTATCTACTATTACAAATCTATGGTTAATTATTGTCTAATCTATTACTATGTAAAGCTGTTGGTTTTCTAAAAATTAAATGGCGAAAAAATATGAACGATAAAGAGGAAAAACGCCTCTTAAATTCTCAATCAAAAGTAAGTGGGACAAAAAGTTTGTTAGCAGCATATCTTTTTAACTTCTAACCATTCTTAAAACACATAGCCAAAGAAGAAGATGGTAATAATAATAGAGATAGAAACTGAAATTGTATTAAAGTTTTAAGGATAGCTAATTGTGAAGATAGTGCAAAATTATCTAAAGCTTTCCCCTGAAATTGATAGATTGAATTGAATATTGAGAATATTACAAATGAAGATGTACACTACTGCTCATAAATGCTTGAGCATCCTTATTTTCGTGTATTATTATACAGCATTATGTTTACAAAATGACATAAAATGAATTATTTATCTGAAATGCAGTTAATAAAGGACGTTTTTGCCTTGTTGGTTCAAACAATTTTTTTCTCTTTCTTCGTATATCAGAAAGAGCCAATGTTTGAAAAAATGTTCATTAAATTTCAAGTCAGTAAACGAGTAAATCACGTTCAGTGAAGAAAGAGTACGTTGAATACGTCAAAACGCGAATGGGGTCAAGATTAAGACCCGGAAAGAAGACGAAAGGGGTTGATGGCAAAGGTAATGGCAAATTGACGAATAAATTGATTTGTGACATGACTAATTACTATGGTTTGGTAATTATCAGAAATTCAGATTGAGTGATTGCTATGAAAAATGCTATTTGGGCGATTTTCGATTACAAATTCTGCATAACCGAAGCACAGCAATTGTCCGCCTGGACCCAACTAGTGATGCAAGTGGAGGCGCTTAGAGACAGACAACAAATTACATGATTGATGAGGATTCGTCCGATATACTCAGATCTATCAGTCAGCTGAAGAAGATTTTTTTAAAGAAATGAAAGGTATCTTTTATGCTCCTGGTATAACAGATTAGGTATAAGTATTAAAATTTTCATTTTATTCGCACATAAACATGGGGTTCAACTTGTAACACGTTTTTTTCGAAACTCTCGTAAATGTTCCCATCCTCATTACAAGTATTTTGACTCAAATCTAAGAATATTTTTGTCATGAGCCATAGAAAATAAAAGCGACATCTTGCTTCTATAAACACACTCATAATGTCATAATAAAATCATTGTGTGTCTCATAACTTATTTCCACAGCAATGAATTATAAGTACTTCTGCTTTAAATAATAGAATCACACCCGAGTCTCTCGCAAAAAATTAAATTTACAAACGAAAATAGACGAAGAAGTAATAGATTGGAGCTCCCGGCTCACCTGCATAAACAAGACCTCGGAGTGACGCGTTGACAATTGTTGCACTTGGCACCAACTTCAGAGGTGTGCGCATCGTGAACTTGTTAGAAATCAACACCCAGGCTCTTGAACTAGCTAAACGATCTCCAAAAATTGACAGATATGAAGTTTTGGCAATGTCTTCAACTTCCTAATAATGCAACGTTGTCTGAGAATGTCACCTGAGTTCGATACGCTGGATTTTTCGAGGGGTTTGGATAACGTACCGAAGTAGATCGATCTCTATTTTTGACCATGATTTCATGAGGCAAACATTGTAACCGTATAAAATAGTGAAATAACCAACAATAAAATATTGATGAGGACGAAGAAGACGTTTTTTGTTTTTATCAATTTTTTGACGACTTACCACAAAAGAGCTAAAGCAATCTTTTACTTACCTACTTGTGCTTAAAACATGAGACTATTAAAAAATTATAAGAAATTCTAACAATAAAACCATTTCAGGATAACGGCTATTAATCGATGTTATGTAAGCCATGCGAGTTTTCGATCTTTGCTGCCGATCATTTTAGCGTAAGGTGAATGAAAATTAATGTCAAAATTAAATTCGGATAGCAGGAACGACTGCTGTAATTTATTGATCCCTCAGAATCACAATAAAACTGGGTGGGATCCCATTTGCTCACATAAATCTTGTTTATCTTTTACTCGAAAATTTTAGAGGTGGTCAAGTTGATTAATCTCAGAAAAAAGTACCTGAGACGTTTACATTAGCATTTTTTTTGACAGGGTTGGCTCTTAACTAATTTCGCGCGTTTTTCAGGTTTCATACTCGAATTTTGAACAGAAAATAAAACGTTTTTTTATTAGTTTATTGGTTCAAAAAAATTACACAACGTACATAAGACATTTTTTGTAAATATTTTAGAAATAATACAGTTATAAAAAATAGGCGTTTTTCAAAAGTTTCTATCTGAGTACATGCATTTCAAATATGTACATCATTTTAAAACTCTCTAAAAACATAACAGATGAAAGCTTTTGAGGTTTTATTTATTGGAACATAATTATCATTATCGTAGTTATGTTTTTATATCAATTGCTTTTAAGGCGTCTTCTCACTTTAGGCGCCTCAAAAATAGGCTATTTTCACGATTTTTTTTCGAGGATTTTCGCTAAAAGTTATGAGATAAAATGGATCTTATGTGATAAACGCATCTTTCAAGTAATTTTTATTTTTTTGAACAATTATTATAATAAAACAGTAGCATCGAAAAACCCGTGTAGAAATGTTATGTTCGTGGCTTGTTGATGGTATCTCTGAGATGGGTCATTTGAAACAAAAAAATAAAATAGTTTTAGATTCAGTATATCAGTGGCTATAGCGCATATCATCAGATTTTTGATATTTGCGAAAATAACAAAATGGCGCACGTTTTACAAAAAAGTAAAAAAACGGGTTTTTTTGCAGTTTTTTGTAAAAAAAAATTACTTAAAATCAAAATTTCAAAAATCTGATGATATGCGCTATAGCCATAACTATGAAGAATATGTAATTCAAATTTCATGTCAATCGGCCGGATAGTTTCCGAAATTTCATCAACAAGCCACCGAAAAACCTTGTTATGAGATAAACGCATTTAAAGTTTTGGTTGCAGAAAATTTTCCCAGACAGCTGTTGAAACACTCGTTGTTATTTTGGGTATTTCCTCCGAAGATCTTCATTAATCGGTTTCAAAACCTCGTGAATATCCTCAGCTAGAGCAGAAGGATGATTGTTTTTCACCACTTTCTTGTACTTGCACCATGAGTCTGAATATCATGGTGCTCTCAGGTAGTCACCTAAAGGTCGCCCAAAAATGTAATTAAACTCGTCCGATATTTATGAAATTTCGATATAACATTTTTGAAGATATGAACTTTCAAAATTTAAAATAAAATGAAAATCGATTTTTTCAAATTTGTAAAGTGAGAAGACGCCTTAAATTATTTTCAAAAAAAAGAAAAGTTCTTATACGGAAAATTATGAATTTTTCGTCCATTTTCACATGTAATACATTTCAATGTGTTTTGTACATGGACCGACATTTTTTTTTTTTTTAAAGGAAATTAGTTCTGAACTTCTAAAATCAATAAAATGTGCAAACGAATGAGAAATGTTCAACTTTTAAATTCTATAAACAAAAAACTAACAACTATTTTGAGCTTTGTTTAGTTTTAAATATCCAGTTTATAACCTTTCCAATGATATGCTACATGTAATACAAATCATTTAATAAGTTGTTTATGACTACATATTAACTTACAAAGTTATGACGATTTAAAGGTGTTTTTTTTTTCAAAATGATGAAAAAAAATGTATTTTGACAACCCTGACACTTGACACAAACGAAGCAAAAAACCCTTTAATTCCCCAAAAAATGGTCAGTTCATATGCCAAACAACCTGTATATAAAATTATAATAACTGTAACAAAAATACATTGGTCTAAAATTTAAATTCAATAAGTGCACATTAGATCAAATCAAATTACAATTGAACATGGATTGTACGTATTACGTATCGAAAGAGTAACGCGTGCCCCAATTTGAAAGCATATGATTAGTTAATGATTGGCACCCGATTAAGTCTGTCTGTAATGATTGGCAACTAATGAGGAGCCGCAAGTTCTGCTCTACTAGTATTTTACTTGCAGTTCTGCCATCAGCTATTCAAATATTGTATGATCCATATCCAGATCCATGAAGCATGGAAAGTCAATGGTGGATCATTTTTGCGACGTTGACACAAATAACGAAGCATTTCATTTTGCTGCCAACTGAGAAAAACTCTTGGGATATTTCATTTTTGGGTGGACTTAACGTAAAAGATATCACCCAGCCGGAACGCTTCTGGCAGCTCTGCCCGGCAGGAACAATCAAATCTTCCTCTCTTGGTGAATCATGCTGATATTATGGTACAATTGCCAACACATCCCTGATCTTGCAACTACTTTTCGTCTGGCTTTTTTTTTGTCTTTATACGATCGATAAAAATAGAAAATAAAGACACTAGTGTAAATTATATAACTAGTAAACCATTGATATTTTGACCAAACGAGGTTGGCTTTATTTGAACCAACTGTAGTTGAAACTTCTACAAAAGATCATAAATGAAGGGTAATCATATTTTTAAAACTGATAGTTATTTGGTCTCTAATAAATTCATAATATGTGAGGGATACGTTTATGTATTTACTATTACATATATGAACTTCATTCTCAGCTCAATATTAATGCATTAGACCCACCTTCCTTACGTTGACATCCAATTTTTCATAAATATCAAGGCAAATTGCTCTAAATGATTTGCTTACATCATTTGTCTAAGTGAAAAAATGAAGTATTACACTTTTTGTGCTGTCGCAAGAGGCGTGCTAGAAAAATCTTAAAGAACTAGTATCATCAACTGAACAGGGAATGTAGCGAAAATGATTTAAAGACAATATATCATATAGATGATACTTTTGGTACTAAAATAATATCTGGATTTGAAATTCGTATACGAAAGTAGATAAAAATAAGAATTTAGATGAATAAATGATATCTTATACAAAATAATTTTGTATATTATATACATATTACATTTTGCCTCCTTTCCTTAAAATCACCTACTCTCTTTACGTAAAATTCTATGAGTTTTAACTGAAAATAGTTCGAAACGGCGTTTTTCAATCATATAGATGAAACCAAATGAGGTAACCATGAGGTAACCACCCCAGAAATGGTGAAGAAAATCCACAAAATGGTCCTGGATACGCATTTATCCCCTAAAATGCCGCAAAAAGCCCTAAAAAATGACGGTGTTGGTCTGTGGGTCCAACCGGTCCACTTTTCGGACCGTTGACATGAGGCCTCGCGATCGAACGCCATACCCGAAAATGCAAACAAAACGATATATGAATTACGAAACGAAGCTATCCGAAGAAGACTGATCGGGTAGGTTGTTTAAATTTTACAATCGGTCGAAAATATTGTCTTTATTTTATTGCGGGTTTATGTTGTTGTGTCATGAAATGTAGAATGGTGAAGTAAAATAAAAACCAACATGGGACTACCTACAGGTACGAGTTTTGCCGGGTTTTTTCATTTACCGTTTAGGGGTTCTGACCATCATTCTTTTTCTTCATGTTTGAATTGAAAGCCCATTTTTCATCACCAGTCACTAAAAATGGGTTTAATAGTATTTTTTTTTCTATAATCTGCTGATTTTGAGTCGTTGTGACATGTTGCGGTCGGTCAATGCGTGTGGGATCCAAACACTTTCGTTTTGAATTTAGAAACCTTTGAGTATTGGACCAAGATTATCATTTCTGATAATCCATTGTCGGCATCAGATTGTCCTTGATGGTAGACTTTAAGGCTGCTTCATCCACTTCGTGACTCTTCCTCTGTCTTCTCTTCGTGTCTTCCAAACACCAGATTTTTTTTTCAGAATTAACCATTGTTGGCATTTGCTGACATTCAATATGATAAAGGAGGTTGATTATTTTATCTCAGACAGACGAACAAGTACTCACACGAGAAATTTCGAAATACGTTCATACAGCTCAAAATAATGAAAAAGACTAGTTTGTACTGAAAAAAATGATAACAACTTTATTAAACGATTTTTTTCCCTCAAGCATTATCAAATTAAATCAGCATTCTTAGTTTAGGTTTTTTTTTCAGTCGGCACTAAAATAATTAATGATTAATCAGTTCTCCGTCAAATACTCTAGTAGTTGTGTCCATTGTCGTACATATATTGAATTTCACGAGGATAAAATGTTTGTTAAATTTAACTCTGTTGAATTTGTCTTCCATATAATATATTATTGAATCTAGCAAATAAATTCATACTTGTATCATTAAAAAGATTAATTGTCGGATCGGAGAGTGTCTGCTTGCTATATTTCACTTTGAAGCAATTTATCTATATTTGGCAGAGTGCGACGGGCAAATTAAGCGAACGATTTACTAAAGTGCCGCCGAGATTTGAGCAAAATTTAGATCGGTCCTCTCCCACCGGCTCAGCGGCCAATTACGCAACCCAACATTGTTCTGGTCATCTTCAGTCGATTTAAATTTTCAAAGCCATTTATCATATGTCAAGCGGCTTATTTGCTGTCAGACTCCGACGATGAATACTGTAATGCTATCTGAAAACCTGTTATTTTACACAACAATGAGCCGCTCAAAAATGTCTTTGATTTTCGTTCGCAGCTCTTGTAGAAGGCGTTTGCGTAAGCGATCTTGAAGACATAAATCAGCTTAGATGACAACTGCTCGGATGATTCTCTTGTAACTGGCCAAAAGTGCGTGAATTAAATATGCCATTTATCTTCTCACCCAAATAAATATGACAATCGATTTGGAGAAACATAAAAAAATGGTTTTAATAATTAAAGTCTCAGATTACTTATCCTTATCCTAATTACAATAAGTTAATCTATTTTATAGGGGTAAAGAATAGGAAACCCCTTTGCGATATACTTCCTTAAAACCTATCTTAAAAACTAAAATAAATAATTCAATTAAACTTATATCAATTCATACATCGCGTACTCATGTCTATCCACTATAATAAAATTTATTTTGACATTTAATCGTATCTGAAATGATTATATTGTTTGTGGATAAAATTGTGAAAAAAACTCGAAGAAACATAAATAGTGTTGAAAATATGAAAAAAGAAATAATGTCTACTTATTTTTATACTTTTTCAACGAAAAGAGAGTCGAATCATGGAAACTGTCCGACTGGAACCGACAGCTGACGACAGACGAATTACTTCATCGGCGCTTGAGTGATCATAACCCAAATACTGATGAAAGTTTTAACGCGATAATTTGGAGATTAGCTCCAAAACACCTGCATTTTAATCCAAAAATCGTTAAAATCTCACCCTGCGTTGCTGCTGAGGTATTTAATGAAGGCTACAGCTCCATTTTGAAACTGATGAACGCATTGGATATAATTGTTGCCACCTATTGTAAAGTTTTTGCCGAAAACACCCTTTGAGGCGAGGGTAGCAAGGTAAAATCTAAGGAGACATTCTGAGATAAAAGTAACTCGCACAGTCCGAAAATAGCAGCTAATCGAAGATAATCAAATTTTTGATTAAGTTGAAGGTATATTAGGATGTCCCATAAGTTTCTTTCGTTTTTATATTAAGAAAAAAATAAACAATAATTTGTATTACATAAAAACTTATGGAATAATATATGATCCATTCTGTTCTATTACCTTTTTCCATCTCTCCGGAAGCCTCATAATGCCTTTTTGTCAAAATTTCCCAGGTTTGTTGGCAAAATATTAATCAAGGTACATTTTTATATCATAATTTGAGTTTTCAATGAAAGAAATAAATAATAATATGAAGGAGAGTATGGAGGATGAGGTAAAACATCCCAGTCAAATGATGATCATTTATTTCTGACGAGCAAAGACACATGAGGCCTGGCGTTATCGTGATGATAAACAACGCCTCGTTTGATCGCTAATTCTGGCCGTTTTCTGGCAATTGCATCCTTTAGATTATCTAATTGGAAACAATATTTCGTTGAATTGATCGTTTCACCTCGCTGAAGTAGCGCATAATAAACTACCCCCTTCCAGTCCCACCAAATGCATGGCAAAACTTTTACACACTACAGTTAAAGCTTTTATACCCTTGGTCCAAGACCGTTTACGTTGAATATTCTCATAGAGTATCCAACTTTCATCTCCAGTGACAAGTCTCTGCAAAAAAAGGTTGGCTATTATGTCATCCGAGAAGAAGATCGCATGTTGAAATACGCTGAAGTTTATTTGAGTCAGTCAGTTCATGAGGAAACCACACATTTGAACGATTGATGTAGATGTCAAATGATTATGGACGGATGTTCGTGGAATTTCTAACTTGTTAGCTATTGTGTGTATATCTGTGTTCATTTGCGGAAGAAACTTATGGGACAACCTAATATTATATGCGCTTGGAATGGTAGATTTACCGCTAAGTCATTAAAACTGATAGTTTTATTGTATTGTATCATATAACTGCACAACTTTATTGTCGACAATTGGAAGTTTTGTATCGAAAATTAAAAGAGAAATGTCCGTATTAAGTAAGTGGAAAGCATTTTAAATCGTTCTTTTGCTTCAAAGTCGAAAAGTTTTCACAAAAAAGAGATCGAAGAACTGCCAAAGCAATAGAAATATGTGCTAAATAATGAAGGAAACTATACATAATGTTTTCATACCCCTAATATAAAAATAATACTTATGAACCTAGACCAAAGAGCTTTCAATTTATATCTCAAATAATATAACGTATGGAAAAATATTGAACGATAGAAAACAAACATTGACCCTTTGAGTAGTGAGCTTATTTTAAATCATCATAAACCTAGATACTATATTTGCTAGTCCACCACTTATCGTCGTATAAATCCACTTATCTGTCAGGACTAGGGAATCCAATCCCGGGATCCCGGATCCCGGGATCCCGGACAGTTTTAGGTACTTAAGAATCCCGGGATTAGAAAACGTAATCCCGAAAATCCCGGGATTGAAATTTTTTTCTAACAGAAATCGTACACCTCACCAACACGATGAAGGTTACTAAATCGAGAAATTTCCGACGAAATCTGGACGCTTGGAAACAGTGGCGTAATTACTAATTGGCGAACATAGGCGACGCATAGGAGCAGTGACTGTCTAATCTATGTATACATATATAGCGTACATGTATGTTTTTAAAATTGTTATAGTAACATTTCCCTACCGGTGATGTATTTACTACACCTCGGCTCTAATAGTGGGAATATCGATATGAAATATAATAGATACGGGGTTCAGAATTTTTGTATTCCTACGTAATATAACTACAAATCACATCAAAGTATTATAGTATATAAGTATTCATCTGCAGCGACGGAAATAAATAATTTGTCGGGAAATAGGGAATTTTGCGAGTTTTAGTCCGTGTCTCAGCAGAAAGGAATTTTATCAGTTACATTGATGGTGTTATATGAAAATAAGGGTTCACGCGATCATCAACTCGAACTAGCATTTAAATATCTGATGACGATACCTCCAACGAGTGTGGAAGCTGAGCGTGCATTTTCAGCAGAAAGTTGTCTGACTTCCAAAATCAGATCCAGACTAAATGACAAAACACTAATGTTTAATATTAATGTTACTTCGGGCATATTTTCAAAATAATATTTGAATTTTTTAGTGTTTTATTTATCTATTTTTGAATTGTATTTTTATCTTTTCTTAAATAAGTAAAATTCTTTGGCCTTCAAGTGATTTTTTATATTGAACAAATGGACTTATTAGTAATTTTTGATCAAATTCATCAAGGTAATTTCTTAAAATATTGAAAATCCCAATCCCGGGATCCCGGGACTGGTCCCGGGATTGTCTAATGAAATCCCGAAATCCCGGGATCGAAATTTTGGTTCGGGATTGGATTCCCTAGTCAGGACCGTTGCAGCATGTATGAAGCTTGTATATAAATAAATAAACACTGTCGATAGCACACAATATTCGGTCATTTATTCAAGTAAACATAAACAATACACTTGAAATCGATTCATTGTATCATTCACATATCATTATTAGTCGATGCAGTTGATATAATCGTACGATTTACGCAATCTCTGTCTCCTATTCACAATCTCCAATCTGCAAGATACTCTTTCCGTCTCTGTTTCTCTCCAAACTCAACTTGCAAGACACTATCTGTCTGTCTCCGAGCTCAACGTGTAAGAATGCTCTTTTTGAACCTGTAAGGGGTATTTTTTTTATGTTTGCTTTGTAATTCTCATGTTATTTATGATCTTTGTATGAATAAGATGGTTGCCTATTGTGTTTGCTTTTTTTTACATTAAATTTTTAGACTTCATTATATTGTACTCGCTTGATAATAGTAAATAATTTATATTGAATATACCTTTGAAAAAAAATATATATAGGCGGGATGGAGCGTTTGCTTTCCGGGATAAAGCTTAAGCAAGCATACTAATATATTATTAAGTGTCATCTTCTAAATATCTTCAGAAAAGAATCATATTGTTTGCGGCCATCTTAAAATATCCTTAGCATGAAAGCACTAAAAATACACAAATTTCCAACAATCGAAGTATGCACATTATCAATATCCATCAAGTTGTCTGTCCGTCTGTTTTCATTTAAAAATATACGCAACCTTCACACGGTTACTCCCAAGACAATGTCGGTTCTATTTTGACACGAAGGACTCACTTCAAAATAAGTTTCGTAAAATAAAACGTCTTTTTATAAAGCATACTAAGAGTGGCGTCTTCTCGCAGACGCAAATTGGTGAAATTGAAACATCAAGGGAATTTCGTGCATCGATTTTGAGCCAATGTCATCATCGAGCTGTTGCTAATAATGGAGGACCTATATCCGATTGGCAGTCTCACCGATCTAATAGGAACACCCTCATTATAAGCCGATAAAATAAGGACGGTCTATCTATATATTGCAATTGACACGACGTGATACTACAAATTTGCTCCGTTAAATTGTTCAATTCTTCACAACTGTTGTAAAATGTCTGTATTTAGCTATTTCGGCGTGTGTTATGAAGAACCCCACATAAATTTTGAGGATTTATGATCAATACAAACTGAGAAACAAAATCTAAAAAAACAGCAAACAAAATAGAAAGCCAATAAATCATTAAAAAAATTCGTTGATGCAATTTATTGGTAAATTTCGCGATTTTACGAGCTCCAAATTGGGACGATTGTCGTCAGCTGATCACGATCAACGGTTAGATGGAAGTCCTCATTTTATTTATAGTAGATCAGGAAGGAATTATAGAGACTGAATGGTGTGTTCAGACTGGGAAACTGAAAAAGGATGAAAGCGATTGCTATATTTTTGCGACACTTACGAAATGAAACCAGTGATTCATTCTGAAGATTGCTTCAAAAAATATCATATATTACATGATTACAAAAATTAATAAATCAAATAAAATGCCTAATATACTTAATAAACGTCCTGCATAACAAAATACTATTTTTATTATTCATAAACTCCATTTTATTCGATACAAACATTTTTTTAAGAAATTCGCAAAAAATGATTACATTTTTATATTTTTTCAGATTACAATTACTCCTTTCCAAAAAAGTTTTAGATTACAAGGGCTTGCAAAACGTTTGTCGGATCACCACGGATGTTCTGTATGTAGATCCATATTATTTATATTGGAGAGTGACGTCTATTTTGCCATAGAAGGATATCACTTTATAAAAACTAATACTTGACTTGCATTTAATTAAATTCATCGATCAAATTGCTAGTTTTCAACTCTTCGTAAAAATCGCATGCTATTAACATTCTTTTCAAATTAATTTCTTATTTTATGAGCATGGAAACACAAACTATAAAAGGCGCACTTTATGAGAATATATTAATATGTTTTAATACTGTTAATATATGATAACATAACATTTTCCATAGCTATCATAACATGTAGCTAAATTAGGATAATATTATTTGAATATGAATATTTGGATAAGAAAGGATCTATGATTGATTAGTTAGTATCAAATTATATTCTAATCGTTTCTGTATATCATTCACTCATATGGACCTGATCGATTTTATGCCTCGTCATAATATTAAATTTACACAGGGAAAATGAGCTAAACCTGAATTGGTACAACTGATTGGATTTTCAAAATTTGTTGATTGTGAAAATATTTTCCACCATCAAATTTTAAATGGATTCATTATAATAAGATCATAAATTAAATAAAAACCATTCTTCAAATAAGCGGAAATGAAAGTAAATATTTCTATTCGATCTGCGTCGATATGGTGTATTGTTAATGATGATTTGCCAAGAGTTTACCTTGTGATTAATTTGCCTGTCGAGGTATGATGCTCTTTAAAAATCTCTTGAATTCGTTTGGCATATTAATAAAGGAAATGAAGGTGATTTATTAATATTGTTAGTGCTTATTTGTTAAAGCCAAATATCGATTCTTGTCAGATAAAAGTATGCATCATCCTGGCGTCCGAGGTGTGAAATTTTATTCATTGATACCTGTGCAGAAAATACGAAGATGCAAATTCGACTTCATTTAACACTTGACTCATGACACAGAAGCTCCTTTAATGAACGAATGGCATGTTGTATATTTGGAATGGATTGCTATTTTAAGTTTTACCTGTATCAAAAATATCATTTTTGTGCTCCAATGATATTTTGTGTATGTTTTGCGTTAACTCCAAGCGATTTTCAGTGAATTTCACGATAATGTTCATGGTAAAATAAAACAGGGTATAATACATAGCGATATTAACCTGTATGGGAGTACTTACGGAAATATCCGTTTTGACCTTCACTATTCAGAAAGAGCACTCTTGTGCATTGAAGCTCCGAGGCGGACAGAGACAGAGAGAACTTAGCGCAGTTCGGGAGACTGAGACGGAGAGCTTCTTCATATGCATCGCATGGTTGTATAAATCGTTAAGCCCATATTTATCGACTTACATTGATTTCGATTTCAAGTGTGTTATTTGTTTACGCAAAGAAATGACCGAATATTGTGTGTTATCGAGAGTGTTTGTTTATTTAACTGCTTGCCGTTCTTCGCTGCGTGTTGAATGAGTCTTTGTTCAATTATCATTTCCTTCTAAAGGAGGAGCAAATGAATCGATTTTTTGTGCATTGTTTATGTAAAGAAATGACGTGGTCTTGTATGCACTATCAAGTGTTCATTTACAATTGACTCTGCCTCGAATTGAAGATTGTCTTACGCTGATTAGGAGCTGACAGAAAGTAATCGGTGTAAAGCGATTATGACAACAACGACTTCATCGAAAAGGTTAATTCACATGTATTTTTTGATTTTAAAATTTATCAAATATCAAAATCAGTTTTAATTTTTGCCGCGTGAAAATTTGTTGTTTAAAATATTGTTTCGGCAAAAACAATCAAAATATTGTGGTGAGTTTTTATTTGTTGTTTTTGGGCATATACTTGTACCGCTTGAAGAAGTTATATTGGGTTGATATTTGTCAATATCATCTAACAGGAATAACGGTGCTAAAACATTATCACTTTGATAAAAAAATATTGATTCACTTTACAAATACACTTAAACATATTTTGTGCGGTAAATGCGTTCCGCGGAAAATCGCACAAAAAAGCTATGAGTTATATAGAAAAAGTGAAGATGCGTTCCATGAATTTTAAAAACTGCATAACTTTGAAACTTCTATATAAAATATATCCAAAATCGCATAAAAAAAGTTAATAAAAAAAACAGGAAAACAATAAGGCAAATAAAAAATAGCATTTTTGGTAACATTTAAAGGAAGTTTTGCATCATTGGTAAAATTTTAAGGATGTTTAACATCTGGCATCTCAAATGCCAGACATCCACTAGAGTTTTAGTGACTAAAGAAATATTAATTATTTTAATTACCAACTATCATCGCTATATAATAATTTTCGTTTAGATTTTCGATATGACTCAAAATCGCTCACTTATTCGGTAGAAATAGTACACCCAGTTTCATGTCATCATTGTTCTGTGTAGATTTTCTCTTTCGAACAAAAATTTATAATTATTAAAGTTGTTACTATGTCTGGTAAGAATAATACAGGATTATATAAAAAAGATTCGTGCCCAGTTTGAAATATTGGTGAATATATTTTTAAAAGTTGAAACAATGGAGAAATGCAAAAAAATGAAAACAGTTTTTTCAAAACTCTAAACCAGAATAAAGGGCGTGGTCGTAATTCAGCGATAGCAGATGCAATATTTCCTATTTTATCCATCATATCTCGATACGTACTCTTTATGAAATATATTTTTTTAAATAATTGCTTTAAAAATAACGCATAACTTCAAAATCGCACAAAAAAAGTCGCATAAAAAGAGGTTTGAGTGTATACTAGTTGTTCATAACGATAAAGACTTTTGCTTAAAATCGTAATTTTATATCCGCTGTGGGCAGATAACCTACCCCAAACAATTTTTTAAGGTAAAAAACCTCTAGCCTATCCTATTGAAAAATCAAGCCAAGGGTTTTTAACCTTATTGTGGTAACGGGTGCACTTGAGATTTAGGAGGGACGGGCGGAAGACTGGATTAAAAAAAAGATTTATACACATTTTAACGCGTTCCGCGCCACGTCCACCGTATATAGTGGACGCGGCGCGGAATTCTTTCGGACGTTTTCTTCATCCATTTAAATACGATTTAACAAGTTATTTATTTTCTATTCAATGGAATTAGCACATGCAAATATTAAATAAACAGAATATAATAAATATATGTTTATATTAGGGAAAGCGAAAAGTAATCGCCGTTATTTTAGGGCGCGCTTTGAAATCAGTTTGTGTTCAGTTCTCGTCAAGTAATCACGTCAATATTAGTATTATTTTAAAGCTCCTTTTGTCCTCTTTCTATTTCAATAAATTTATTTTTATTTACACTCATAAAAAAATGTCCAGACCGAATATCGAAGAGATGCAGTTGCGATCAATTTTATTGTTTTTATACGGCAAGTGGTTAAAACACAAAGAAGCTCAAGAAAGCATTTGTGAAACCTATGGTGATATCCTAAAGATTTGCAGGTACCGATGGTGGCAAATCAGGAAGACCTAAAAAAATTGATGACGAGGTATTAAAATCATTAGTGGAATCTGATCCTCGAAAAACAATTAAGGAATTATCGCAGGACATCGGCTGTCCATGGTCCACTGTAAAATATCACCTTAAATTGCTGGGAAAGAAGCATAGATAAGGAGTTTGGGTACCACATGATTTGTCGCAGTCGGTCTTGGATCAGCGCGTGACCATTTGTTCGTCATTGTGGAGCAGGTATGAAACCGATCCATTTCTAAGAAGGATAGTAACTGGAGACGAAAAATGGATCCTTTACAACTCTCCATTTAAAAAAAACAATGGCTCTCTCCGAAAGAAGTACCTGTTTCAACCCCTCGACCGACTTTTACATTAAAAAAAGTTTTATTGTGTGTCTGGTGGGATATTTCCGGGGTCGTGTATTATGAAATTTTAAAACCGGGCCAAACAGTAGCAAAGGAGTTGTTCTATGCACAACTAGATAAGTTAAAGGCGGAGTTAATTAAAAAAGGTCGATTCTGGTGAATAATCAACGGCGAATTTTGTATCACGACAACACGAGACCGCACGCAGCAAAAATCACTGTAGAAAAAATAAAAGAGCCCCATTTAAAACTACTGCCACATCCACCGTACTCTCCAGACATCGCTCTATCCAACTATCAGTTTTTTCGAAGTCTTGAACATTCACTTCTAAACAAAAAAAATATTTCAGAAATCCAGGTCAAAAATCATATAGATGCCTTTTTTGAATCCAAGGAGCTTGAATTTTATAAAAACGGCGTCGAAAAGTTGTCCAAACTGTGGAGTAACATTGTAAGTAATAATAGACATTATTTACCAAAATAAAATATTTGTAATTTTTTTGTAAATACATTTTTTATTTGAACTGAAAAAACGGCGATTTATTTTCACTTTACCTAATATATAACATATCATCATCATAGTGCAGCCACTGACAGTCCACTACAGAACTATGGGCCTCTTCAATATCCATTCATAGGAAGGGGTTACATCCATTTCGTCTGTATCATACATTCAACTCCTCATTCGCTCGATATTGAAGGTAGCATTACCACCGAGTTTTATTTTAAACGCTCACCCAACGGGTATCCTGAGTGAGCGTATTGACGAACACTTATATATAACATATAAAGGCATAAAATTAAAATAACTAAAATATACATATAAAATATGTTTAAATATTATAAAATTATGTTTAAAATAAAATATAACTTTATATAATGTTACCACCTATTCATTGAAACAATTCAAACACATATGAGATGATTTTGGACGATTAGGACAACATCTTGCGACTTTTTTTGCTTCCCGGAGATCGAGAATTTGTCAGTCAGTCAAAGAGTCTCCAAAAAGCGAATCCAGCGTCTCCCTGTTACATATTTCTACGATTTACAAATGTTAACTTAACGAACGACTTTCTTAAATGTCTTTAAGATGGACAACTGTCTAAATATCGACCTCGAAACTTGCATTCCTACCCTTGTCTGTTCGCACTTGCTTATCTTCACAGTCAAGCTTGTCGATCTAAGATAAAACAACACCTGAGAGAAGATGCGCCATATATTGTCCATGTTTATCCCGTGCATTTCAATTTTGCATCGCTATACCTTCTGTTTACGCACCGACTATCGAATTTGGGCGTGGAACGTGTTAAATATATTAAAAAATAGTTTTTATGTACGCTTTTTATGGCCAGCTAAATTCCAAATATTTTCAGTCAGTCGGTTCGATTTTAGATTATGTAATTTTGTTTAATCTAAAAATTCTTCTTCAATTTTTGGTGTGCCTTTTTTAGAAGAAATTTGCTTTGGAATTAGCAATTTTAGTAATGCGAAAGGCTTAAAAAAATCGTTTGTGGAAAATGCTGGAATCTATTTTCAAATTGCTCTAAAAGTGTCTTCAGATGAGTAATAAATAATGTTTTTCCATCCTTGGAAAATGTGCAAGAGATTTTTTCAAAAATGTATTTATCCAAAACTGTATTTTAGTTTTGAAGGTTCTTATAGAACTAAGCATTTCTACTATATCTTCATTTTTTCCTTGACGTTCAAGATTAAAATTGTTTAATTTTTCACAAATCAGTCAAAAACGTCAAATAAATTTATACAATTTGCTTCGAATTTTGGTAAATCCAATTATGGTTATCTAATTGTTCGACCTTTTAAAATGAAAAATGTTTTAATCGCGCACAAAAAATGGCTCTGCGGGCGCACATGCGCCCCTGGGCACGGGATTGGGAACCGCCTGGATATGCTATTAATGTGTTTACAGTATGACCAGAGATTACAGTTCAAAAGGTCTATGGCAATAGACACTTATAATAGGTTAATAATCAAAAACATATGTAACGAGGAAATTTATTTTGAATATATTTGATTACATTTTAAAGCCATCTATCGGCAAAAATAAACATTTATAATCAAAATAAGGTTTGAATGTTTGCTAAATATGCTTTTAACCCTTTGAGCTGCAAGATTTTTTCATTAAAGTTCCAATCAACTCTAAGCCATTTTTTGCGTATTTCTTAAAAAAATGTGTAGCGTGGAGTTGGGAAATCCCCAACCTGAGTGACGGGGTTGCCGTGAAAGCCTAGCAATTTCCATTTCAAGGGAAAGAATTTCTAGAAGCGTAACGATACTCGGTTAAATGATCCATCAATCCACTTATCTTAACGACCATAACAAAGACTCTTGTTTATAAAAGCATCAATGATCGACCTTTCTGGAAGGACGATTAGCATTCCGTAGGATCAAATAACAATGATAGAACGCGCTCGAAGCGCCATATCAATTCAGCAATGAGATAAGCAGCAATTACCATAAAAATTCCGATACAACTACGCAATGCAATTGGCGTCCAGAAAGATCGATGAAAGAGAAGGGGATCATTAGGCCCGATCCACACTATGGTGCCAGTAACGGTTCGATCTCGCTCCAGTCTCGGTTCGATCAAATATTCTTACACGAGAAACAATGGGAGTATTCACACTATCGTATCGCTCCAGTTTCGATCCGATATCGCGCCGGTACCGGTTCATCCGAAAGAATATTTGACTGGAGCTAGATCGGAGCTGTCATGAGTCATGACCTCATTAGCACAACACCGATGTTATGAGTCGTGAGTCATACGTACCAATATCATCGGTCGTGCAGCGAAATGTTACGTTTTTTATCTAATTATGGCTGTCAATAAATCGTGGAATTCTTAAAAAGGTTTGTATTTATGCGTATAATTTATAGAATTTGATTATCAATAATAGATAATTACACTATAATTATTTTTGCCAACTTTTCTAGAAGCGTTTTTTTTTTCGAGAAAAAAGTGTGTATGGTAAAATTGACGAAAATTTTAAAAGAATAGTTGACTTTTTGGCACTTAAAAAATATTTTACATACAAAGTAAAATGTAGTAAATTGAATATATTTTTTATTTATTTCCAAATGTCCATTCGCGAGTCCATTCGACAATATTGTAAAAATTTGTCTTCGTCGTCTATCAAATGACGTTATAAAGTGTGATATTCGCCTTCTTTTTTTTCGTTAATAAATTGGGATGTATCCATATACTTATTTTTTTAATTTTACGTTGTAATTTATTTTATTTGTATCCTGTTTATTCAAAATAATAGCTATTATCGCTAATTCTTCAATTGAAAAATTAAATGCCAGTTTTTGCCGAGTCAAATTTATCTGATAAATTTAAAAGTCGTCCTACACCGACCATGGATCGAGACAGATTGGGTCTAATTCACACTATGGTGCCAGTAATGGTTCGATCTCGCTTCAGTCTCGGTCCGATCAAATATTCTTACACGAGAAACAATGGGAGTATTCACACTATCGTCTCGCCCCAGTTCCACTCCGATATCGCGCCGGTACCGGTTTGTCCGAAAGAATATTTGACCGGAGCGAGATCGGAACTGTCATTAGTCATAACTTATCAATGTCATGGGTCATTAGTAGAGATACGTGATTATTGCGTTTTGCGATAAATGCGATATAGAAGCGATAAATGCGTAATTGTTGTGAATATGTTAAAACTTAGATGCGAAATTTTATTAACCTTTTAACTGCCTGATGCGCTGATGGGTCATTGGCAGTTAAAAGGTTAAAACTGCTGAATATTTTTTCCAAATATCGTTAATCTTGAAAAATGACTAAGACAATCCTCCCTGACTCTATGCTCGACTCTTGTCTATGGTCTATGATGCCAAACACTAATATAATATATGAATGGACACAAGAAGAAAGCTTTGACACCTGCCACAAGTAAAACTCGTCAATCGACCATAACAAATATAATAGATAGAAGACAAGAAAAATCGAAATTCATAAAAAAAACCGTTTGCACGTGCCTCAAAGCCAACTTTCCCCGGAAAAGTTGAACCATCCTGCGGTGAAATAATATTTTCGGGAATATGTGATTTGCGATCGAGTGATTTTTCATGTGCAGATCAATTAAGAAGAACTTATATTTCATTATGTGGAGCAGATATGAAGAAAGAAGTCATGGAGATGACATAAAATGTCATTTTTGCATTCCCGCAAAATAAAATCAAGTTATGTTGCATTTTTGTAGAAATCGTAACCTCATCTCCCAGCAGTATTACGAGTCCAATTATAACCCGTTAGAAATCATGGTTCAAATCAGTCAAATATTTGGACGCATATTTTGATGTATTAATAGATATTTTTAAAACTCAGATATAACAAGTAAAGGAAGAATTTTACAGTTGTATGAGTCTGACACAAATACATTAAAAATTCAATGCAAATTTGTTGGCGAGATATGAGATAAGTTTATCAATTTAATATACACATTAGAACGATCTTGGTACAAATACACTTGGTCCTGCAAATAGCGTTGCTGCAGAAAGGTTTTTCAGTAGATACAATTTAATTGTGAACGATCGGCGTACTAGATTGAAACAATCGTCAATAGAAAACTTGCTCGATGATCAATTTTAATCATTATTTAAATTTAATTGATGTGTTTCTCCCATGTTTAATTAATATCAAATGTTTTCTATAATATATGTATGTATATCGTTTTGAAAATTATGTTTAAATTAGACTATTTAACTTCAAATTTGTGATTAAGAAATAAACGCTAAATAGACGCTAAAATGTGTTATTTTATTTGCTCCATAACGCTAAATTCAAGAATAAAAATGCAATTTTTTAACCTGTTAAATGCCAACGACTCACCGGCGCGTCACATTTATACGCGCCGATGAGTGGCAGTTAAAAGGTTAAAAAAATAGATTTTTTTTCTTCGTTGCAATTGTTTTTTATTTGTATCTTCATTAAAAAAATGTGCTATTATCGCTAGTTCGTATACCGAAAAATTAAACGCTATTTTGTTACGAGTTAAAATTATAAACGTTATACCTCGACCGTGGATCGAGACAGACTGATTGTGAGACTAGTAGTGTTGACACAGCGAAATTTGATCGGAGCGAGATCGAACCGTGCCCGTGCCGTTATGAGACTAGTAGTGTGGACACAGCGAGATTTGATCGAACCGAGACTGGAGCGAGATCGAACCGTTACTGGCACCATAGTGTGGATCGGGCCTTAAAGTTCGAATCTTCGGGAGTCGAGCTTCGGCTCGACGACTGATCCCTGACGTAACTTTGATTGAGCGAGTAGTGTTGAAATTCGCCTCGCAACCGTAGCCTCCATGAAGTACAAAGAATAAAATATTAAAGAAGAGACCATCTTTGAAACTCATCGTCCGAAGATCCACCATCCACCACCCCCTCCCCATTATTTGAATCCTTTTCGCCGACGTTTCGGGAGACGCGGCAGCCGTGGGCTATTGGAAAATCCGCGCTGAGGATACCGTCGCGCGCCGGAAGGATAGAAGAAGAAAAGCGACCGGTCCGCGGCGAAGATAAATGTATGTAACATTTGTAACACGTTACAAATGTATGCATGGAATTACATGAAAAAATTGGGGGTTTATGAATAAAAAAAATATTTTTTATGCAGGACATTAGGCATTTTATTTGGTTTATTAATTTTGTAATCATGTAAATATTTGATATTTTTTGAAGCAATCTTAATTTTTTCTGATTTATTGGCTTTCTATTTTCTTTAATTTCATATTCTTTGTATAAAATATAAAAGTTTACAATCGATGTTTCAAACCCAAAAAAATAACTTCTTCCACCACTTCAATCTTTCGCATGAAACAATATGATGTTGCGTATGAATCTGCCGTGTCCACCCGGCCATATTTTGAGTCTAATATAAAATGACTACTGGCTTGTTTATTAGCTCATGTACTTTACAATACCTAAATACTTACGTTTAAAATCTTATTTGAAGTTCATAAAACCTGCCTGTGAAAAAATCGACCACATATAGCGGCCATAGGAGTTGGCGGGGAAAAAATCTACGGCCACAACGTGTGGCCATAGGAATTGTAAGGGTTAACAACATTTATTTCTGATTGTACGATATATTCTTTGGCATTTCATGCACATATTTAAATTTTATATTGTCATTGCTGTAGAAAAAAAAACAAGAAACATTTACATTCTGCATAAAAATCATTTTCTCATTATTAAAGAACCTTATAAAATGTGTTTTTGTTCATATTTATCAATAAATGATGTTAATAATAGGAAATTCAAATACACACAAATATATTATTAAAACATATTTATTTATTGTAATACAGTATAATCAACGGAAGAAATATATAAAATGTATACAATCAATTTTTGTTCTAACAAGAAAATTTAAACACAATTACAATAAAAATTCAAAACTTTAAACAATTAATATGGAAACATAGAATCACACTAGATTTACCATTAGATCTGTCAATATTCCCTTCAAAATGGTACATTTTTGAGAAAAAAATTATTACAAATATTTTTAATGAATATAATTAAACATTTAGACATCTGAAGTTTATTTTTAAGCTCCGGCTTTGGAGGCATATTTTATTAAATATATATTGTATTAACAAGACATACACTTAAGAAGTTTTTATATACTGGCCACTCTTTAGCTGCGGCAACACTGTTTGTAATGCTGCCGTTGAGCATGTTGTTAAAATATAAGCTATAGTTGGATTTCGCCGTCTATAATTTGCACTCCCAACAGGTTATGGGCCCAGGGACAAATTGCGAAGGGACCAGTAGAAAAATTTCCTTGATAAGAAGATTAATGGATGCAAGACTCCAAAGTTTCAAAAACATGGAGGAATACATAGGAGAAATCGCCGAAATCTCCAACAAATTATCGAGAATCAAAGTCGATATTGATCAAGAGCTCTTAGGAGCAGTACTATTAGCTGATCTGCCAGAAGACTTTAGTCATGGACTTCGAAGGCAGCGGCTCATCAACTTCATTTGACAAACTTAAAGCTAAGTTATTGGATGTAAGCTTCAATCGTACTCCAAACACTAAAGGACTGTTAGTCAAAGAGAGTCGTCCAATAAAATGTTTCATATGCGGTAAAAGAGGGCACAAATCAAATGCGTGCCGCAGCCGTGGTCATTCTAAAACAACGATCAAGGCAGGGCTGACTGCGTTGCTCACACTAAGAAAATGCCAAGATGAATGGTATGTGGACAGCGGAGCGTCGCAGCACATGACATGGAACGCAGAAAATCTGATAGATATAAGACCAACAAAAATTACAGAAATAGTGAGAGCAGGAGGATTGTGGAAAATTTTTTCACCGTACCAACAAATTTGGGAGATCGGAAATATTAATATTTCTGATCGATCGTCTCGATCCAGGTTTACCCTGATTTCCGGGATTAGAAAAAGTAAATGCTGAGGCGATTAATAAAGTCGTGAGGAATGCCCATGAGTGAGTGATTGAATTTACAACAATAATTCAATTATCACAATGAGTCCTCAATCTCCCTAAATGTGGTGTGTGGTATAAAATGTTTCAACTGGGAAACATTCGATCAACCCGTGGTTTTTTTTTAACATGAAGTTTTTTTACTACCTAACTCACTCTTTGAGTTTAAGAATAGTGATTTTAAAAATAATGCAACTCAAAAAGAACTGCAAACAACATGAGCTGCGCGCTCTACTCATGCAGAACATAAATCATGCAGAACATGAATCATGCAGAACAATGAATCCTCAATTTTCCCGAATGTGGTGTGTATTATAAAATGTTTCAACTGGGAAACATTCGATCAACCCGTGGATTTTTATTGACAAGAAGTTTTTTTACAACTTAACCTTTTAACTGCCAATCAGGACATCTTTGCCGGAACGATTACGGAATTGGAAGTAAAGCCATTTATTGCAGTTTTTCGCGTACCACCTATCATCATGTCCGCGGGTACAACTCACGCCACCTCGGTGGCCCTAATAAAGTCATTCGTAACCGCAGGAACCTTTCATATGCGGTACACAAATAATAAAAATTGCTCGGTGCAATTCAAAGACATCGAAGATTACCGCTGTCTCGTGAACGGACTTAACCCTTTGGCTACCAAGCCTTTTTTTTACGAATGTGCTAGAATTACCAAGATTCTGGCGTAAAATAAAAAAATAATAAAATGTGTTACATAATTTCTAAACTCCCAATCTATTCTTTCTCTGACCTATATATCTTGTCCCTCTCGCAAATAATAACCAAATGTATATTTTATCTCTGTCACACATTGTCACCAAAGACGGCGCAAAAAAAACGATATTTAATAAATACAAATTTAATTTTGCATGTAAAATAAAACAATAGGTTGTCGGTGCGCCTTTGAACACGTACACGCGCTGCATCGCACTTGACTTCGGCGCGCTGCACATGTCTGCGCAGTGGTCGTAAACATTATTATATAATGGTGATATAATTATTATTAATTTTTTGCACAAAAATGCGTAGTTAGAATACGCATTTGATTATTGCGCTATTACCAATAGTTACGGATGACTACTGTCGATACACTACACATAAACATCAGACAGTCATCTTTGGATGTTTGCACGAGTTGCAAGTGCTGCGCTGAGATAGTGTTGTCGTGTTGTGAGACAATTTGCCGTTTTGACCACACGTGCTTACGCACTTTCAAGTACATGATTTTATTTTTTTTAAACTTCATATACGTTACAGTGAAAACATTATTATTTATTGAAACATCTATCATTTTAGAAAAACTCCGCATCCTTTCACCAAAAAAGTTGATAAAAATTTTAACCTCAAAAATGAATTACGACAGTGAAACGAATTCGAGTATATTTGATTCAGATTCAAATATAAATTCAGATGAAAGTGATTTGATACGACCCAGACAGAGAGTCCAAAGACTTATTAGCGAGAGCGATAGTTCCGAAGAAGAGCAGATTGATATTGACACGATGGCACATGATTTTGAAGAAGACTTTTCTCGTGTATTTTTAGACAATGATACTGCCAACCAAGATTCTTTTGAGTTTACACAAACCCCCGGCCCTAAAAATGCACCACCCCCTAACGACCCACCAATATCTTATTTTAATTTATTTTTTACGACAGAGTTGTGGACTCTGCTCGTAGAAGAGACTAATCGATATGCGAACAATTGCGTCGATTTTAATAATTTGCGTCCTCGCTCAAAGACACAACAATGGCGGGCCACGACGGTTGAAGAAATGAAGACGTTTTTTGCTGTGCTATTTGAAATGGGTTGCACTAAACGACCAAACATTCTATCATACTGGTCTACAAATTCACGATGCATTCCTTGGTTTGGAAAAATGTTCCCGAGAAACAGATTTCTCTTAATTTTAAGATACTTTCATTTAGCCAATAATGAAGAAACATATCCTCCAAGTCACCCACAATATGATCCGTGCATGAAATTTCAACCTTTGGTTGAATATGCCAACAAAATATTTCAACAACATTATGTTCCACATCAATATATTAGCGTGGACGAGTCATTGGTAGGAACAAAAAATCATTCCATGTTACTGCAATATTTGCCAAACAAAAAGCATCACAAATGGGGCATCAAATTTTGGATGTTAACTGATTCGGTAGTAAATTACTGTTTGGGTTTCTTTTGCTACCGAGGAGCAAAATCTACAGAAGAGCGCGATTTATTTATTTATAAACCTTTATTCAATAAATATAATATAACAAGGTAAAATGGTGTATCAATATACACAATTACATAAAAATGGATTAACAATTTAAGTCTTAGATTACTATCCTTATCTTAATTACAAGTATATATTTTAGTTATAATAAATTTTACATAATAAGAGTTAATTTAATTTTTGTATATATATAGGGGGAAAAATAGGAGACTTAAAACCCCTTTGCGACATTCCTTAAAAACTATCTTACAAACTAAACAAAATAAATAATTTAATCAATCAATCATATATCCTTCATACGTCGCGCATTCATGACTATCAACTATAGTAAAATATGTTTAGGCATTTTGTGAACGTATCTAAAATTATTGTTTTGAGTGGTATATTCGCCGAGTGTAGATATGAGATGATTGGTGTGATTTGGAATTTTTGAGTAAAAATTGAGTGTTAGCTTATGAAAAAAATTCTTTATAAGAGGAAGCTTAATTTTATTGTGAAAACGTTTAAGATTAGTGTATGGAAATGTATTGAAAGCAATTTTTATGGCTTTGTTTTGTACGATTTGAAGTTTATTGTAGTTGGTGTTGCATATATTGCTCCAGACGGGAGCGGCGTATGTGAGTGTAGGTCGAATCAGCGTTTTGTATAATAAAAATTTGTTAGAGGCCGAGAGAGCACTGCGCCGACGAAATATGGAGTGCAGCGCCCCCATAGCTGCTAATCCGCGGGCACGAGTCACCGACACCTGTGCTCCCCACCTCAGTCTTCTATCTAAAGTCACCCCCAAGTATTTCACTTGGGGTTTCCACTCGATAGAGCTGGACCCGACGACTATTGGGTCAATTCGAAGATTTTTCCGTTTCACGGAGAACAAGATAGCTTCGGTTTTTTCTTTATTTAATTTGAGTTTCCAACGATCGAAATATTTAAATGCAGCTTTTAGCGATCGTTGGAGGTTTCCGACTATTAGCTTGTTGCTCCGAGAGCTGGTATAATATGCCGTGTCGTCGGCGTAGAGTGCTACGTTTGATGGGGACGGTGTCGGTAGATCGTGTAAGTAAATGTTGAACAGGTGAGGCCCTAAAATACTGCCCTGAGGAACTCCCGCTGAGACAGACTGGGAAGTTGACGTTGCTCTGTTTAAGGTTACCGAAAATGATCTTTTGTACATATAGGATTGGATCATTTTAATAAGGTAAGTAGGAAACTTAAGGGATATCATTTTGTGGATCAGACCGCGGTGCCAGACAGAGTCAAATGCCTTTTCGATGTCGAGAAGTACCATACCGGTACTTCTCTTCATGTTAAAGTTTCTAGTAATGTGTTCAGTCAGTCTGGTCAGCTGATGAGCCGTAGAGTGATTCCTACGAAAACCGAATTGCTCATTATTAATAACATTTATACTAAGTTCATCCAGTCTATTTAGAATAAGTTTTTCAAATATTTTGCTTAGTGCAGAAAGTAAACTGATCGGGCGATAATTTATAGGGTTGCTGGCATCTTTACCTGGTTTGGGCAATGGAATGACTTTCGCCGACTTCCAGGTGGATGGGAAGTACCCCATGCTCAAACACGCATTAAATATTTTTGTCAACTGGATAATTATTTTAAATGGGAGATTTTTGATGACTGTATTGTCTATAGTGTCGAAACCTGGGGATTTCTTGCTTTTTAGTTGTCTAATTATTTTTAAAGTTTCAATGGGTGTTATCAGTTTAAATTTGTGATTTTATATTTAAATTGTTTTGGAAATCCCTAATCGTTTTATCTACTATTTTAATGGTTTTATTGTTACTCATATTCTCTGAAATTTTGTGATTTAATTTAAAGGTTTTTGCTAACAGGTTGGCCTTATCTCTATCGGACTCGGCACTTATCTGATTATTAATTAAACTGGGAATTTCTTTAGGTTTATTTTTGAGGGTTTTTACAACTTTCCAATGGGAATTGTCTGAGGGACTTAATTTAGAGAGCTTAGTTTTCCATGATTCATTTTTTAATTTGTTGATTTGACTTTTAATTTGATAGTTGAGGCGATTGACCAATACTTTAATGGATTTGAGCCGATATTTTTGCCATAATTTCTTAAGTTTATTTCTGTTCTTAATCGTGCGTTTTAAATTCCGCGTGAGCTTGATAAGATTTGAATCTGTTACGTCTAACGGAATGAACTTAGCTTTGGCTTCTAATATAATGTTGGAAATGGACTCTACGGCTTCGTCAATTTCGCGTTCGTTAGATCCAGGAACGGAAGTGGATAGGAGGATGTTACGATCGAGATAAGATCTGAAGTCTGACCAATTTGTCCGCTCGTATGCCAGCCCGACCGCTGGTGTTCTCTGGAGTCCACCTTCCACATCAAAAACGACTGGAAGGTGATCGGACGGGAGAGCATCCACGGCCTTCATCCGAGATACGGTCGAGACGTTTTTGGTCAGCGTCAGATCTAACGTGGAGGGACGTCTGTTGACCGACGGATAGTATGTGAAGCGTTGTGGAAAATGGATATCAACGTTGTTGTCCAGTGAAAATGCTTGTAGAAGCGAGCCCTGCCGGTTTCCCCGTGGACAGTTCCACTGAATATTCTTGGCATTGAAATCACCCGAGACCAAGACTCTTTCGCTCATACTGAACAACCCCGAGAGTTCATCTGAAAGCAGGTCCAGCTGAGGGGGGTTGTAGGCAGCTACTATAATATATTTTTTGTTTCCCAAAACTAACTGGATAGCAACAGTTTCGAGGTTAGCAGAGACAGGAGTTCGGACTGGGAAATGGTCAATTTCGTTTTTTATAAGGATAGCTACACCACCGCCGGCTCTGTGTAGTCTGTCGGAGCGGTGGCATGTAAAACCGGGGATTTGAAAAGGGATATCTGGTTTAAGATACGTTTCCGTAATCAGAGCAACGTCAATTTTTAGGTGACAGATCACCACAGTTAGTTCGTCAATTTTGCTCCTTAACCCGTGAGCGTTCCAATTTAATATTTTTAATGAGTTAGAGGTGAATTTAATTAAGGAGATCGTCCAAATGCTCTATAAGGCAGATGGCCATGTCCATTTTGGTTTTACACAGACTTAGTTTTGCACGAATGTCACGTAGTGTGCACACCATCTTCATCATGTCTGACAATGGGAGAAGACTCTCTCCATTGGTGAATGCCGATGTCGTCTTTGTCTTCGGCTGTTGGGGTGAGGACTGCCGGGCGGCCCAGACGGGGGGCGCAGTAATTGGTGGGCTGGTCGTCTTCAGGTTTGGGAAGTCTTTATCTGAGAGAACAGGGGCAGCTTTTTTGAGAACATGTTCCTCTCTGGCGGATAGTTTTTCTACAACATTTTGCGAGATCTTTCTTTTTGAATCCACTCTCTTTAGATAGTCCACTCTTTTGGGACACTCTCTATCGCAGGCGGCGTGAGCTCCTCCGCAGCCACAGCACTTGGGAACAATTTGTTTCCCGACGAGAGGACAAGCACTGGAGGCGTGAGGTTGATCGCAACGCACGCATCTCTCAGCGCGAAAGCAGTTCTTCGTTGCGTGGCCAAACTCTTGGCATCTGTAGCACTGCGTTATCTGCCTCGACGATCTTTTGTATTTATTAATTGACACTCTGCAATGGCAGAGGTGTCTTATATTTTTAATGGATTTAATATCCGTTCCGTGCGGAAAATGGACAATGTACAGCCGCGTTGTCCTGTCGGTGGCATTTTTCATGACCGACACTCTGTTCGGTCGTATTCCATGGAGCGAGAGATCTTCGGCGATGCTTTCGGGCTCCATTTCCGGGAGGCCGTGGATGACAGATTTAACTTCCCTCTCTGATTCTGGAGTGAAAGTATGATGAGGCCTGTTAATGCCTTCTTTTTTGAGCCCCTCTAGGAGCTTATTGTAATGTGTCATGTCATTGCATTGCACAAATATTTCTTTTGATTTGGTGTACCTGAGTTTGAAGTTACCCTCAGGTACAAATGATTTTATTAATGCCACCGAGGTGGCATGTGATGTGGTCGCTTCTATGACAACGGGCGGGACTCTTGATTTCTTGGTGGGCGCAGCAATATCTTCCACCATTGGAATTGCTTCGAAGCGGTTTTGTTGGGGCACAGGCTTCGGCGGTAGCTTCTCCAGAAGCTTGGCCACTTTGGTGGGCTGTTGCCAACCAGCAGGATCAATAGTTTTAGCTTTGAGTTGCCTGGCGCGGCGTCCCTTGGAGGGCGCGCGGCTCATGGTGTTTGCGGCTCGAGCCGTAGCTCGTTACCACTGGGATTTACCCACTCGATTCACAACGAACGTCCTGTCACCAAGACGCACAAGGAACGACTGAAGAGCGCGATGAGATACAATCGAAAGGTTTAGCACATGCAGTGGTGGTAAAATTGTTAACAATGGGGAATTACCTAAATAAAGGTTACCACTTAATAACGGACAATTTTTTTACAAATATTCCATTATCTCGATATTTATATCGATTAAAAACATTTACAACGGGAACGTTAAGAAAAAACAGACGAGGCATACCGGAAGATTTTTTTTTTTTTTTTTTTTTTTTTTTATGTTATTTATGTTATGTATGTTTTATATTTAAGTTATGTATATTTATATTTATATTAAGTTCTCTGTGAAAGTGCCTTGAATACAGGTTCCACTAAAACTCATATTTCTTTATTGTACTATACTTTGTTGACTGTATTTGTAACTTTCCGAAATAAAATTAAAAAAAAAAAAAAAGATTTGTTGATTTGTTCTTCTTCAAATAAACTGCACTACTTCTCCCGTAAAAACGATAGTACAAATACAAATTGAAAAAAAGCTGATTCTCGATCAATTAATTGCCCTAAGTAATTGAGTACACCCATCCTTCAATTTACGCGGTAGATACGTTTAAAGAGAAATCGCGTAAATCGAGAATTGGAGTTCATACAAAAACGGAAGATAGGTTCCAGAAAAACGTGTAAAACGAGGTTGAAAAGAGATTTTTTGGAGGGAATCTAGAATTCGAATCTTCATATCCAAAGTGATTGTATTTCTGTTCTTCTTGAAAATAGGAGTAGACATTCCTGGGGTAAAACTTTGCGACATAAAAAAGACAAAATTCGTAGTAAATTGATTGAATATTATTCAAATGTACATACATATTTTTACTATTTCTTTAAATTGTATTTTAAAAAAGCATGGTTCAAGAAGTGGGAGTAATCTGATGCAACACGCGCGTTTGTGACGCGTGCCACAAAATAAGTATGATTTTTTTTTTAAATGTAATTTTTTTCTGACCGCGTAAAAGAGAAACCGCGTAAAATGGGTACCGCGTAGTGTATTTAAAAAAAAATCATCAATTCTAAATTTCGATATAGTTAATACTTATTAAAAAAAATATATATATTCAAAAATGTTATGAACCCCTGGAGCAATACACGCCGAAGCGCGCGTTTGTCAACAACAACCTGTCAATAAATTAGCTTACGTTATTATTATTATTAAATTCTGAGCCGTCGGCTCCGGTAATTCTCGCTAGTATGCAAAAGCCGATTAAATCGGCTCCCGGTAGCCAAAGGGTTAAAAAACGACATTCATTTTTACTACTTCTTATAATTGTAAAATGTGGTTCAAAATGTTTCAACTGGGAAACATTCGATCAACCCGGGGTTTTTTTTAACATGAAGTTTTTTTACTACCTAACTCACTCTTTGAGTTTAAGAATAGTGATTTTAAAAATAATGCAACTCAAAAAGAACTGCAAACAACATGAGCTGCGCGCTCTACTCACGCAGAACACGAATCATGCAGAACAATGAATCCTCAATTTTCCCGAATGTGGTGTGTATTATAAAATGTTTCAACTGGGAAACATTCGATAAACATGTGCCTTTTTTGCAACAAAGTTTTGGGCAATGATGCTATGAAACCATCTAAGCTGCAGGATCATCTGAGAAGTCACCCTGATAAAACAGATAAAGATTTGAAATACTTTCAAACACTCAAAGATAGACTTCGGAAGAGACCCACACTGGACAGAATGTTCGCTTCGACGTCACAAAGAAACGATGATGGTTTACGGGCGTCTTACAATATCTCGCTACTTATAGCAAAATCTGGAAAACCTCATACTATCGGAGAGAAGTTAATTTTAGCAGCCGTTGAAGAGGTTTTAAAAACTGTTTTACACAAACCTGCATCTGATATCATTAAAAGAATTCTCTTAAGCAACAATACAGTTGAAAGACGTATTATATTAGGGGTATCGAAAAGAAATAGATTTTTTTTTATACCTGGCTTTATGGTCAGATTATATTGTGACGCGGTTCAGTAAACAATATTTTTAGTGCTTGTAAATTAAGACTATTGTCAATTTACTATTTTTAACAAAAAAAAAAAATCAACCGTGATTTAAAAAAAATGTCCAGACCAACAATTAGTGAAGAACATTTGCGTCATTGTATGCTATTTTTATTTGATCAAAAAATGAAAACTAAAGAAGTGACGCAGAAAATCAATGAAACATATGGTGATATATTGACACTAAGTAAATGTCATAGGTGGTTGAAAAAATTCCAAACTGGTGACAGAAATCTTACAGATGCGCCTAAATCGGGAAGACTGCTAAAAATCGATGATGATGTCTTGTTAAATTTAGTAGTCTGATCCTCGTCAATCAATCAGAGAAATACCAAATAAACTTGGATGCCCATGGACCACTGTACAAAATCACCTTTACCGCATTGGAAAGTGTTCCAGGCAAGGAGTTTGGGTCCCTCACGATTTATCACAAACTGCACTGGAGCAGCGACGTACTATCTGCACTTCTCTTTTATCTAGGCACGATTTAGAACCCTTTTTAAGGCGAATTGTTACCTGTGACCAAAAATGGGTCCTCTATAACAATACCACGCGAAAAAAACAATGGCTTTCACCCGGTCAATTAGCTTTACCTACGGCAAAGCCGAGCTTAACTGTAAATAAGGTGCTGTTATGTATTTGGTGGGATAGCCTTGGTGTTATTTATTTTGAATAACTCAAACCCGGTGAAACAATAACAGCAAACATGTATTGTGAACAATTAGAAAGAATGACACAAGAATTTTAAAAAAATCGGCCATTTTTAGTGAACAATAATAAGCGAATTCTCCAACAAGACAACGCACGACCTCATGCGGCAAAAGTTACGCAGCAAAAAATTATTGAACTTGGCTATGAACTTCTACCACATCCACCATATTCTCCAGACATCGCTCCATCGGATTATTATTTGTTTCGTGCCCTAGAACATTCTCTTCGTGAAAAAAAATTTACTAATGTGAATGAGATAAAAAATCATATGGAAAAGTTCTTTAAAGAAAAACCCAAAGACTTTTACAAAACAATAATAGATAAATTACCTGAAAGATGGAAAAAGGTGTTAGAAAACGATAGACATTATTTTATAGAGTATAAACCTAAGCAAAATTTGTCATTGGATGAAGGGATGATTCCCTGGAGGGGCCGCGCTACGTTTTGGTGTATATAATCCGTCAAAAATTATCAAATACGGCATTTTAAATAAAATGTTTTGCGAATCAGCTACCGGATATATTGTGTACAATATTTGTAATTTCAAATTATATATTGGAGCGGGTACAAATTTAGCAACAACAATTATTAATGTTTGTGAAAATTATTTAGATAAATGGCATCACATATATGCAGATAATAGTGTGCAACTAGCTGAAAATTTATTTTCCAGAAAAACCAGAATATGTGGACGACATAAAAAATGTAAACTTGGGAATTTTAGAAAGAAAAGGAGAAATCCTCATAGAAGCCTGGAAAACAAATAAAAAGAGAATAGTGCGTATGATTTCGACCATTCACAAAAGCTCAATGGTAGAAACAGGTAAAATAGACTGGAAGACAAATTTGCCAGTCTGAAAGCTCAGATCCATTGTAGTCTTTAACAATTACATGAGCGGGGTAGATCCGGCGGATCAGTATCTTTCATATTAACCATTGGTCCACAAAACCAAAAAATGGCCAAAAAAGGTATTTTTTTATCTACTGAACTGTGCTCTATTTAATGCTTTCCGGGTGTTTCAAAATTTAAATCCGAGCAACAAAATTAAATTCAATTATTTTTTTGTTAAATACAGCGGAAGCATGGCTAACAGATTCCAATTCAAATACCACCGATGAAAATATCAATATTCCTTCTACGAGTACATGGGCATCTCGGATTGATTCAGTAAATCAACTATCTGGTAATTTTAAAAAACACAACGCTGTAAAAATTCCAATTGGAAATAATAAAACACAGCCAAGAAGATCTTGTCGTTTGTAAAAAACACAAAATTCCACGTATCAATCTTACTCTGGAACCTTTTGAAGAAACATGCAGTAGGTGTCTTATGACTGATGAAAATCAAAAATCAAAATATATTCAAATTCTCGTCAAACAATAATAGTGAGTCCAGAAAAGACAAACTAATTGAAATAATACGATCCGATCACTTAAATTTTTAAAGAAAAACAGTCAATATATAATATATGTCATGATTTCAATGATATATTTTATTTACCAGGCGATAAATTAACATCAACAGATTCTATCGTTCATTCAATACCAATTTTCTCGCAAACACCTATACATACAAAAACTTATCGTTATCCAGAAGTACACAAAACAGATGTCAATAAACAAATATCCGATATGTTTAACCTTCCACATCACCATGGTCGTCTCCTTTATGGGTCTTACCCAAAAAGAAAAATGCCAGCAGAAAAAAAAGATGGAGAATCGTTATAGATTATCGTAAATTGAATGAAGTAACAATTCCAGATGCATTTTCTATTCCTCTTGTAAACGAAATTCTCAATCAGTTAGGACATTCTAAGTATTTCACAACTTTAGATTTAGCCTTAAGCTTTCACCAAATCCAAATGGATCCAAACAATAGTAACAAAACTGCATTTTTGACACCTTTGGGTCACTATCAATTTAATAAAATGCCCTTTGATTCCCGTTCGACACGCGGCACGGTCGAGACGCGATCCGAGCGCTAGCCCGATCGTCGTACCGCGCGCCCGAAATTCAGTGCTTATCAGCAATTGTACCATACTCGACAGACAACTACCTTCGCCGGCTGGCGCCATGCCAGCTCCAAAACCCCCACCAGGCAAAACCACAACCTGGACAAATGGGTTATTCCAAGGAAAACGGCCAAACGCCGATGCTTCACGCCACCAATACTTGTACCTCAACAAAACAGGTATGAACCAGCAGCGGTGCTCCTGACGGAAGATGTCGTGTCAAAAAAGCGGAATCCGGGACATCGACGACATATGAAGGCCGACAAAGAGAAGAAAAGCCGAAGCATCATGGCGGCGAACAAGGGTTAGGTTAAAATTTAGTGTGACAAGTTTAGATTAAAATTGTGTCTGACAGTTGTAGGTTAAGACTTTATGTTTGACAGGTGAAGAAGATTGCGGTGCTCCTGACAGAAGATGCACCCACCTCCAAGAAAAATAACGTACCGCCAATCGTCATAGCTGCCAACACCTCACGCGGTACCTCCTTGGCGCTGATTAAAGCATTTGTTACCGCAGGCACATTTCACATGCTGTATACGAAAAACAATAACTGCTCGGTCCAGTGCGAACTTTTCGAGGACTACACTCGTCTGGTGAGCGAATTTCAAAAAGGTATACGGTGGGTGCGGCGAGGAACGCGTTAAAACCGCCCTACCTACTCGAACGTACGTGATACGCGCGCTGTTATTTTGTCATAGCGTACTAACCAGTATCATGTACGCTCCTTAGGTTTATGATATGGTCAGATATGATGAGGAATAATATTTTTTTCAATATACAAAGAAAAAAATATTAAACATTTTTTACTCATCTCCTGGAAAATAACTAGGAGGTAGGGTGGTTAAGTTGTGCCATTGTGCACGACATTGGCGAAGAATAGGCCAATGAATTTAGTATTAATATTAAAAAGCACTGAAGGCTTATTCTGCATACAATAACAGACTGCAACTAATGATCGCAATATATAGAGATGTAGTTGGTGAAAAGGGTATAAGTTAGCCCGGAGCCACTGCCCCGGCACAAAAGATTCCAGCTTATTGGAGAGGGCATCGTCCCATTTGGACCAAAAATGTTTCCGTTCCACCAATCAGGACATCGTTGCCGGAACGATTACGGAATTGGAAGTAAAGCCATTTATTGCAGTTTTTCGCGTACCACCGATCATCATGTCCGCGGGTACAACTCACGGCACCTCGGTGGCCCTAATAAAGTCATTCGTAACCGCAGGAACCTTCCATTCCATACACATACACAGAATATGACAAATTATTTAAATTGAGACCCCTCCTCACAGAACTCAACAAAGTTTATCAAAGAGAGGCATACAATTCAGAAGTACAATCGATTGATGAGTGTATGGTCAAATTTAAAGGGCACAGCTCCTTAAAGCAATACATGCCGAAAAAACCCATCAAAAGAGGATTTAAGGTATGGGCAAGATGTGACGCCAAAACTGGGTACTTGTACCAATTCGAAGTGTATTCAGGAAAAGGCGACAGCACCGAAAATGAAGGGTTAGGCTACAATGTTGTCATGAAACTCTGCAGTAACGTACCAAGAAACACTTTAATTGCCTTTGACAACTTTTTTACTAGCTGTAACCTCATGGAGGATCTTTACGATAAAAATATTTATGCAGTGGGAACAGTCAGATGCAACAGAAAGGACTTACCTGATATGATAAAAAAAAAACAACCGAAACCATTGCGATTAGATAAACATCAGTTTTCAGCGGTTACTGCAGAGCCAATCACAGCCATTAAATGGCTTGACACAAAGGAAGTTACTGTCCTGACAACAGCACATCAGCCCTTAGACACAAGGATGATAAAAAGAACCCAAAAGGATGGCTCTAGAGCTGACATTCTCTGCCCGGCTGCAATTGCTTCATACACGCTCAGTATGGGCGGAGTAGATCTTTTTGACCATTTTAGATCGTCATACCCTATAAACCGGAAATCCAGGAAATATTGGATGCGACTATTCTTCTTTCTGTTCGATGCATCTATAATTAATGCCTACATAACGTACAACTACTCCCATGTCCCGACCCTGCATGGCCACCGTGATTTCAGACTACGGTTAGCACGTGCCCTTATAGATAATCACACGACACGAAAAACTCACACACAAACAGATGTAGTTTTTAAAAAAAATAAAAAAGGTGGTAGGTTTGGCGTTCCCGATGAGATTCGGCTGCTAAATGTTGGCATACACTTGCCTGAAGAAAGTGCCACTTACAAAAGATGTCGCTTTTGCAGCACAAAGCACAAAGAACAGAGGACAAAAATAGTATGTTCCTCCTGTGGAGTAGCTCTTTGTGCCAAAAACTGTTTCAAAACCTTTCACACAGTTCTTACTCAGTAATGTTATTTTCATATAGTATTTGAAAAGTTCTTAATAAAATATTATTTGTAACATTCTAGTTTCATTTTATTTTTATAATTTTATTCAATCACTCAATCATGTTATATTGAATTTTTTATTTAAAAAAAATAAACAAGTAAAGTAGGAGTAAGTAATATGTATAGAATTTGTAGTAAAAATGTCCCAAAAAAATGTAACCATTCCGGATGATGGGAAATAATTTCCCACTTAATTATATTTTGCTTTTCCATACTGGATAATGGGAAATAATTTCCCACCGTAAAACCCCCATTTCCCCTCTTTTTATAAAAAAAATGATGTTTTTTTCGAAATCTACAAAGCCCTTTTACCTAGAAACCATGTTTAATTCATAATTTTATTTAAAAAAAAAATCCATTTGATTAAGGGTTAACAAGCAAAGACCTGTACCAGAATTAAGAAATGATGAGTGGTTATTGGATTTATGCTTTTTAGTGGATATTGTTGAAAAACTTAATGAATTGAATATATCATTGCAAGGAAAAGATAACATCATAATCGATACATTTAATCATATCAAAGCATTTCAGAAGAAATTGTTGTTATTAGAATCGCAATTGAAAAATAATAACGCTCATCATTTTCCATTTTTGAATGGATTTAATAAATGTAACAATTACGTCAAATATGAAAAGGAAATAAAGAAACTTACAGTTGCTTTTGAAAGTCGATTCAATAATTTAGAGTCAGACAAATACAAACAAATTTTTGAAATATATTCATCACCCTTTTATGTTGAAATAGAGTCAGCCCCAGAACATCTCCAAATGGAACTGATTGATTTACAGTGCAATATTGAATTAAAACACATTTTTGAAACATCAAAATCAAAAATAGATTTTTATAACACTTACGTCACAAAAGAAAAATTTTCCAATTTGAGACATTTAGCACAAAAAGTTGTTAGTGTTTTTGGTTCAACTTACACCTGCGAATCGTTTTTTTCGAAAATGAAATTGACCAAACAAAAAACACGCTCAAACTTATCGGATGCTAATCTGCCACACCAATTACGATGTGCAAATACCCAAATTGAGATAGATATGCAAAAACTAAGTGAAAGAGTGGAAAAACAAACATCACACTAATAAAATAAATATTTTTTAATTTTTTAAATTTAATTTATATATTTTTTATATTTTAATTTGTGTTATATATTTCTTTATAATGTACGATTAGTATCATTATTATTATATTATTTATGATTACATGTAATAATAGTAAACACATTAAAAATAACTCATTATGCTTTAATTTTTCACTCTAAAAAATGTGTATAGTGTATCTAAATCTAATATGGGGATATATAATTTTATATGCGGCCCGTGGAGTTATGATGCATTGTCAAAGTGGCCCGCAAGATCATTTGGGTTGGCCATGCCTGGTCTAGAAATCAGCAGGAATCATGGGGCCAACCACGCCGCGGAGACGCTAAACGCCGCCCTCATTGAGGCGGCAGAGTACGGACTTGGACGTTCGGCTGAGTCGAGAATGGCGCAGCCTCCCTGGTGGAGTGCGGAAATTTCACTCCAGAGAGCACTCCTCCGAAGGGCTCGACGCAAATGGCAAGAGGCCAGGAAGTATGGTTCGTTGGAGATGGTGCACCTGCGGAAGGAGAGAGCTCGGCTGGCGTCCGAGTACCGGAAAAGCATAGGAGCGGCAAAACTAAAAATATGGCGAGAGTTTGTCAACGACCAAAGCAAAAATGGATCTTGGGGCCCCGCCTACAATGCAGTTGCAATGGGACGTAAGTCAGTGTGCGCGGGCATCCGTGACCCTCGAAGCGGCACCACAGCTACGACCCTCCCGCAGTCAATGTGATTTCTACTGGACGCGCTCCTCCCGCACGACGTGTCAAGTGAAGACCTTTCAATACATAAGCTGATCAGAAGAGAGTCCGAGAGCGCCCCCGAGGCGGCCATCCCCGACGCAGAGGAAATCGAGGACATCGTCCGACACCTGAATCCGAAGAAAACCCCAGGACCCGATAGATTGGATGGCAGAATCATCAGGAGAGCATATGAGAAAATCGACTTGGACCTGTGCCACACCTTTCAAGAGTGCTTCAGAAGTGGGGTCTTCCCTAAATGCTGGAAGATCGGGCTGGCCATTGCGCTTCCAAAAGCCAAATCAGATAAACCACAGTGGGACCCGAAGGCCTATAGGATCATTGCACTGCTGCCGATCCTCGGCAAGATATAATAACAGACCGGCTAAACCTTGTCTACAAGGGCATTAATCCGCTCTCGGAAAGACAGTTCGGGTTCAGACCTGGCAGATCCACAGTTTAAATCGCCTCCGGGCTGTAACCGTGAAGTAAAATACTTTTCATACTCATGAATTATATTGATTTGGGAAATTGAAAATATTAATATTTCTGATCGATCGTCTCGATCCAGGTTTACTCTTATTTCCTGGATTTGAAAAAGTTAATGCCGAGGCGATTCATGCAGGAACGCTCACGATTGAATAATTGAATTTGCAACAAATAATTAATTTATCATTTATATATGACGATAATTTCGCTACTCACTCATAGATTCTCTCCTCTCCTACATTTCCAAATAATCCTATCCTTACTTTACCACATATGGAAGGCAATGGGAAACCATCACATTTAAATCCTTTCCCTAGTAAGATCTCCTATGGAGATCCCCTAAATCCGAGACATCGGATATGACACATCAAGATTCATGCTTTGGTGGACGTCATAAGGACTTTAAAGAAATATATAATACTTAAATATTTAAAAATACTATTTTTCCTGCCTTTCCCATAATTTTTTTATATATTGATTTACATGGTGTCTCTTTAACATAACTGAGATTTGACATGTTGCATATTTTATTGTAAAAGCACAAGGATTTTATTTAAAATAATTGATTCATGAGAAAATATTGAAAACTATAATTGGTTATACGATTTAAAATTAAGACTAATGATATTGATCGTTTAACATAAATGCTAATGCTTTTGCTAATGAATTTAATCCTTTCCATTCGTGTTTTTTTTAGGTTTTGGATAGTGCCAGTTTGTAATTAATTTTGCAGGTTTTTCAGGCTTCAAACTTGAAATTTAAAATGAAATGATAATTTAAAAAAATAAAAATGCATAGAATATATGTCATATGCGTGAGTTTAAAATTTTGATATCATATATGAGTGGAAATCCATTTGGCGACATGTCGACTCACGAGTGGAAAGGATTAAAATGCAGTTATAATATACAATATTTATATAACAAATAATTTTGTTCCTCAATTATATGTTATTCTATAAATTTTACCATTCTGGTATTATATGAGTATACGTCATAATCTTGTTATGTTGACAATACTAAACCGGAGTAAAATAAAATTACATTTATTACAAAACCATATACAGTTATGGTAAATTAAAAACTGGTGCACTGGTAAAATATTCACTTACTTACAAATCAACTAAAAATGAAATTGATTTTAAATAAATTAATTTACTTTTTTATATGATGAAAAGGTAATCTTGATATTTGATAAATTATACATTTACTATGTATATTTTTCTAACTGAGTTCTGACTAGATTTCTTTTTTGTATCATCATAGTGCAGCCACTAACAGTCTATGAACAACTATGGGCTTCTTCGATATTTATTCACAATAAGGGGTTACATCCATCTCGTCTGTATCATAAATTCCCCTCCTCTTTCGCTCGATATTGAAGGTAGCATAACCTCCATGTTTCATTTAGAACACTCACCCAGCGGATCTCCTGAATGAACTTATTAACAAACGCTTTCGCGACCGTCTCGATAGGGAGTGTTGAGGGGGTTGGTAAAGACTGAGTAGTTTTCTTCGGGAGTCAGTGGATAGTTCCTGCACCAATTGGATTTGAAATATCTTCCAGTTTGTTGATCCACTGAAAATGTTAAAAAAATATATTAAATTGGGTTTAACATTGTAAATTTTCACTTATATATTTTCTTTCAATTATATACAATTTATTTAGTAAAACAGCGAAACCTCGCTTGACGCGCTGGCATAATAGTCATAACATTCAAGAGATAAGACCATACTTTTATAGCCATCGAACCATTTATCATCAACTTAATCGATTTTTAATGAGCTGTTCAGGGACTTTCAAGCATTCTAATTTTTTATAATAAGAGTATTTAATTGTGTAATATGTACATGCATATCTTTTAATCTTAATAATAATGTTATCAAATACACCCATCCCTCGCTTAACACGGAAGATAGGTTCTGCCAGATCGCCGTGTTAAGCGAGACTAAACGTCTGATGTACTGTCTATATATTCTAGGTACTATTTGTTGTTTGAAATGCGCAGTTCTATTCCTCTATCCCCTTACCGTTATTCTTAGAATATTGCACGGCTGTGTGCACATCTACGAAACGTGGAAACACAGGGCCGTAACTAGGGCATGGCAAAGCAGGCGCCTGCCACGGGCGCAACTGGGCTTGGGGCGCAAAACGCAGGATACCGACCCGATTGAGAGAGTTGCACGTGGTTTTTATTTTACTTGAACGTTCTACTCTAAATGCATTTACGCGGTAATTGACATAGCAGTATTATCACTTTGACGTACAGAGCCGTCAAATTCCGTCATGCGTCAGCAGATAATACTTGCTTTTTGTGCCGGATAAGTTTATGCATATTGTCACTTTTGAATTTTATCTCAAATCGACGAAACTCATCAAAATGAAAACAAACTTAAGCGGCTAAGTCTGCGAAGACGGTCTGCATGGATTTATCTGCCGCAATAAGCATGTATTATCTGTTGACGGATGACGGTATTTGACGGTAAATGTGTGTCAATGGGTTAAATGAGACTATCTCGAAACTGTATTTTCAAAAACGACCTAAGTTGGGACATACAAATTTTTGATCGACCAGCCTGAATTTTTGAGAGGTTTTTCACTATAGTATTGTTGATTGGATATACCTAAAGTTTTAAGGTTTTTGCGTAAATAAATTACTTTTTTGGGATAAAATTTTTCAAAAATATATGAAAGTTTAACAAAAATAAAAAATCGTTTTCAGATCAATAGAAAAAATCCGACAAATGAACAACTTCTTGATATCACGAAAAAATGGGGGGGGGGGGGGGGAGGGATTCTTGCCACGGGCGCATCATACCCTAGTTACGGCCCTGTGGAAACATATATTTTTTCACCAAAACTTAAACCGTGTTAAACGAGTACCGTGTTAAGTGAGGGATGGGTGTATTGAATAACATAATAAGGTCTCTGTTAAAATAATTCCCGTAAGCGTCTCTTTCTTTCATTTGCAATTCAATACTTTATGGTTTTTAAATTATACTGAATTTATTTATATCCTTTACAACTGTGAAAGAAAACTATCAAATTATATATTCGTGGATTTATTATTATTTCATAACCATGTTGTCTAATGGACCCGAACGTATTTCGCTAGAACAAAAAGCACAAATTTTGGAACTTATAAAATGCGGAGAAAAAACGAATCAAATATCTTAAGAATTAAATATAAGCAGGTCTAAAATTTTTGGAATTCAAAAAATTGAAGATGAAATACAAAAATGGATTTCTGTTGGATCATCAGTCAGTACAAATCAAATTGCTCGTGTAAAAAATAATTTATTAACTAAAACAGAAAACTGTTTAATAATATGGATTGAAGATTGTCGTTAAAAAAATATACCCCTTGATAGATCTGATTAAAAGAAAAGCAATCAAATTATTTGAGTATTTAAAAGAAAAAGAACGGGACTCTAAGGAAACATTTACCGCTAGTAATGAATGGTTTGAAGGATTTAAAAGACGATTTTCATTAAAAAAAAAACATCAAAACACAAGGTGAACGTTCTTCAGCCGACGTAGATGCTGCTAATATTTTTATAAATCAGTTTAATCCAATTATACAAACGGAAGGTTATACAGCAGACCAAGTGTTTAACGCTGACGAGATGGATCTAAATTGGAAAAAGATGCCAGAACGAACGTTCATATCTAAAACAGAAATCTGCTCCCGACTTCAAAGTTACAAAAGATCGAATTACGTTACTCCTTTGCAGTAATGCTTCAGGATATTTTTTGACAAAGCCGTTCTTTAAAACCACGTGCAATGAAAGGACTCAATTTGGAAAATCTTATTGTGTATTGGAGGGCCAATAAAAAAGCATGGGTGACACAAGTTATATTTAAAGATTGGTTTTATAATTGCTTCGTTCTTGATGTCCAAAATTACACACACAAAAAAATCTCGCTTTTAAAATTTTGTTAATTATTGACAATGCGCCTAGTCATCCAAAAGATCTATATCATCCGAACGTAAAACTAATATTTGTACCACCAAACACCACATCGTTAATTCAGCCATTAGATCAAGATATAATCAAAGCTTTTAAATCATATTATATACACCAATTCCGTCGTCATATTATTGAAAGTATGGAAAGATTTTTCGATGTTAAATTGCATTGAAATTATTGATTTCAGTGTCAAAGAGATGAAATCCTCTACTCTAAATGCATGCTGGAAATGTATTTGGCCTGAAGTTGTGTTGAAAGAATCTAGATCAATTTCGTTATTGAATGAAACCGACCAAATAATTAATATAGGACGAAGGACTCGAATACATGAACAAAAACGATGTTAATGAATTAATAAATAATGACATAGAATTAAATGAAGATTTGGTAGTTTTGACTGATGAAACAGGTAGCAACATGAACGAGGAAATTAATTTTAAAGAAAGCCACACGTTGTGGCCGAAGATTTTTTCCCACCAACTCCTATGGTAACTACGTGTGGTCAGTTTTTTCTTGGGCAGTTTTTATGAACTTCAAATAAGGTTTTGGTATTTTTTTAAACGTAAGAATCAAGTGCATACTCTAAAAATACCGTTTTAATTTGTCATCTGGAATATGGAAAATACTTGGTTCAAAAGATTGAATTGGTGCATAAAAAGGTAAAGAGCATAAAACAATAGTCTGCGTCGAGTTGTAGCGCAGTGAACATCTTGAAAATTATTTGTGTCCAATAATTCAATATTATTTTGATAGTACGTATACTTTTTACTCATTTTTCGTTCTACATCTTTTTAAGACATAAAAGGCGGATTACGGATAGGTTTTACATCAATCCAGCCCTTGCTGGAGAACTCTTGAAAAGGAAATGTTTTCTCACTGGCACGATAATTACCTACAGAAAGGGTTTACCTAATCATATAAAAAAACCAAGATTAGCTGTAGGACGAAAGATGGCGTACATAAAACAAGATACTTTAGTATTAGCTTGGCGAGACAAAATAATAGTCACAATGCTCAGTACAAAACATATGTTGACTTCCCAATCAATAAGAAGAATAGCAAGGACTACCCCATACCAATCTAATCAAGATGAGCTAATAAATAAGCCAATAATTTTAGATTACATTAAAAATATGGGTAAGGTGGACACGGCAAATTATTAACATATTGTTAGATGTGAAAGACTGGTTATGATATGGTATGGTTACTTGCTCAACTATTGTTAGAACATCACCATTTTTTCTTTTTTGAGACATTGAGAATATTTACATTTCCAAGAATATCAGATGATACTACTCTAATAAAATAACAGGAGGCAGAATGACCGACCGCCATTTATGTTTTAACCATGATTTAAATGTTCATGAATTTAGTCGAAAATCGGTTTTACAAGATGAGACAATCAAAATCACGATGAGACGTCAAAGCGTTAATATTCGTTTCATAAAAAAAGCATAATCACCATTGAAAACATCAGCAAGCCCCCAACAGTAATTTTCAAATCGACCTTTTTCGTCTGACATTGTATGCATTTGATTGCGGTAAAATTCAAGACTTCAGCACAACCCAATAACAATACAACTATGGCGTTTAAAATATAATACCACGCAGCAAAGATTGGCGAGATACGACGCACCCGCTGAGGACACCGCCATTAAAAAGGCCGTTCTCAATGTTGCCATACTGCATTTTTACGACGACGCCAACATTATATTGTCCATGGGCACTGCATATTATTTATGGTTTCGAAAAAACAAAAACTTGAAATTAAAAAAAAGGTACAGTCATATTAACAGGGAGCACATTTTAATATATTTAATTTTTATTATTATTTTTTTTTAAATACGCTATTTCACCGTGTCAAAATAAATATTTTAAAACTGATAAACAGATTTATAAAGACGGCCAAATTAGTTCATCAGCGGTCGTTTAAAATTTATGTCGACCGTTTTTTTTTTTATTTTGGCCCAAATAACTGACTACCGATAAATTGTGAAACTAAAAATCGAACATGAACACGACTGTCGACTGAAAAAAATACTTGGGGGAAGTTTGCATCGACTCCTTGAATCGGTTTAATCGATCAACAGTTAAACTTCGAACCTTTTTAACACTAGATTTACCAGACGGACCTTGATTATCCGGATTTTCGATTATTCAAAATAAAACAACAAAAAAAATCATAATTTGTTGATTTGCACGCGAATGAAAATAATGAAAAAACAGTTATCAGTTTCCACATGAAAATAAATCTAAAAAATTGTTGCTACGTCACATGTTGGAACTCTTTAGATGTGTCAACTTTGAAAATATCATGAAACAAAATTTTGAAAAGACTTTTAGTAAGTTCCAATAACGCGGTAGAACCTGATATAGGAGACATTGCGGAAGCAATATCATACATTTCTATGCGTGTTGAATGTGACGAAGAAGATGTAACCTAGTGGTTAAACTGCGATGCAAACGATTCTGGATTCCAAATGTTGAATGTCAAGTAAATAATTAAAGAAATATCTGCCTCAGAAGAACAAGGTCGAGAAGACGAAGTAGAGATTTGCAAGGGAGGAGATATTGGTCCTACACATACTGAAGCTTTTCAGCGTTTAGATGTCTAAATGAATTTTCTGGATTTCGTTAACAAATATCCTCATATTTCCAACAAAGCCGATATATTCATATATATTCATTTGAGCTATCAAATATCGAGCCGAATATAAAACTTTTGTGTTAATTGAAACAAACGCAGGTATCACATTAACTAATTATTATTTTATAATTATTATTAAAATTGCATAAAAGTAAATATAGTTTTAGTCATAAAGCGAATGTAGCGAAATCATAATGGACTGTGGTTTTTTTTATTTTTTAAGGGTTGGCAATGCTGAGTGGTAGAGGATGATCTCCTAACAATGCGAGCATTGCAAGAATACAGTAGTACGTAAATTCACATTGTAATGTCCAGTTGGGTGCAAGATGTCGGTAAGTTTTATAAGCGACATGAATTAGAAGGTGAGGATTTTCTGAGCTCTATTATGACTGAAGATAAAAACTTAGCAAAATACTATTTTTTTTATTCATAAACCCCCATTTTTTTAAATCTTATTCCATACATACATTTTATAAGAAATACGCAAAAAAGGCTCGGAGTTGGTGAGAATTTTTATGAAAAATTCTTGGAGTCCAAAGGGTTAAAAACATTCACTAGCAATTAATGGCATTTCAAACAATAATATCATCCCAATAATTAGGTAAAATAACTCGATACAAATTTTTGAAACAATTGGTCGATAACTTGTTAAGCTAGTGTCCATATGTTGAAATATTCCATAGATCAGAATCTCTTTTGTGTAACATTATATTGGATTGTGTTTAGCTTAGATGCATATTATGTATTTTTTTAAATTCATTTGCATGAAATATTTCATCATCTTGTTTTGCAGTCAATATATTTGCATTCTGCAAAATTTGCAGCAGATAAATGCGAGGTTGATCCTCGATCCGTATGACGGACACAGGGCAAAGAGCATAGGGTTAACATATCAAAGCATGATGATCATATATTTACTTTGGAGATAAAGAAGAATAAATATACAGAAGAGAAATGCGATTGCATTTTGAATTAATGATGAAATTTGCCATAGATAATTTATAATATTTCCATAAATCTATATGACTCTATTTTGGACTAAATCATCTCATTGCAGAATCGCACAAATTGAATGAAGATAAATACATCCTAATCTTCACGATAGACGATAAACGACCCCAGTCTAAATAAAAATGACCATGCAGATATCATTTTCAATGATGAGTAATGTCATCGATTCAAACAATAATAATGGATTGAAAAGAATTACTGTCTAAACGAAACTAGAGTAAGTCACATAAAAATGACATTTAAAAAAGGATACCTATGATCTTAAATAACATACATTTCAATATCAAATGGATCATTTTCTTTGATTTGGTGATTCAGAATTTAAGTGCATAACATGAAAATAGTGAATTACATTAATAATTAAGCTTTTATATTCAAAACTGGATTTTCAGGATAAAAAATCCGGTTTTCGAAGGGCACACTTTTTGCATAAAAACCGGGTTTTCAAAACCGACAAGCCCTACTCCATACCTTCGGTGAGTGCCTATTAATAAATCCTGCAATGCGGTTTGCATTTCCTGGCGAACTATCTAATATATAGAAATTAATATTTGTTTGTTCGTATTTAATGCGCTGTCATACCATTCATCACATTGCAATAAAACTTTGTCAACGTATTGTTAGCACCTGCGGGAATAACATAGGCATAGTAAAAATACTGTTTATATAATCAATTCGTTTGGCGACAACAGCAAATCACCGAAAACGTAATCGAGTCACTTTTAAATTTTTAATGTTTAGCCTCTATCATCGTTTATAATTGCGTGTCTATGTTAAAAATAAATAAATTATAGTAAATTTGAAGAAATTTATGAATAACAAAATAAACTCCAGGATTCAACCCCAACAATCGATTCAACAACTATGATAATTGGTGCTATCATAGTCTGAAAAATATATTAGGAATGAAATCACTATTGGCGAAAATTTATAAAATATGGTTCGCGTATCAGCGTGATAAAATGCAACAAGCGACTTTTTGATTTGAATTATATGAACAGGCATTGATTAAATGATACGTAACACTAACAAAACATAAGGTTTAGTTATTCATTTAGTTATTCATAGATAGATCGCCCACAGGGTGACAAAACATTAGAACGCAGTCTACAGTGGATTACAAATTGGCAGTAACCGAACATTTTATGAAGAATGATAATCACATCCATTTTGCTGCTACAAAATAATAGCAACTGTCGAAAACTTCGGCATCAGAATTGACGAGACGATGGCACTAGCATACCCAGAGTTTGACTACCAATTTTATTGAAAATTAAAGCACCAATAACCAAGCAAAAAAATCTGAAATTGCAAAATATCTCAAATAATTACTAAGCGCGATCATACAATTAAAAATATGTACATAAAAGCACTTCAATAGAACCAAGACAAAAACTTTCTTTGTTACTAATTGTTTATAAATAACTTTCCAATAAAAATTTAAAATTAATTTAAAAACGAGGGGGATTCAAATATAATCCGGAATTAAATTTGTTGAAATAATTTGTAAATCATTTTGAGCTTAGACCTCAGAAATAATTATTATATAAATGTACTACAAGTACAAATAGAAAATATAGTGTCATATGTATGAATGTTCCATAATCAGCATAAAGTCAACAAGACGCAAGTTGGATTTTCTTGAACGTGTTAGCTGTGATTTTTATAACGATTGATATTGAATCGTAGTTGATAGGTCAACTGATTAATAAATGACTGATTTGAAATTAAATTAGTTTGCAATAATTCAATGACATACTCGTGTGTACTCTTCAAGTCAAAGGGCAGCAAATAGATGATGAAATTATTTTATAAATGTCTTAATTATTCGTATTTTCTGCGTGTTATTGTCGTTTATCTTTTCGTTTTTTATAACGATCCCGGGACCAGTCCCGGGATCTCGAGATTGGGATTTTCAATATTTTAAGAAATTACATTGATAAATTTGATCAAAAATTACTAATAATTCCATTTGTTCAATAAAAAAATCACTTGAAGGCCAAAGAATTTTAATTATTTAAGAAAATATAAAAATATAATTCAAAAATAAATAAATAAAACACTAAAAAAATTCAAATACTATTTTGAAAATATGCTCGCAGTAACATTAACAATAAACATTAGTGTTTCGTCATTTAGTCTGGATCTGATTTTGGAAGTCAGGCAACTTGCTGCTGAAAATGCACGCTCATCTTCCACACTCGTTGGAGGTATCGTCATCAGATATTTAAATGCTAGTTCTAGTTGATGACCGCGTGAGCCCCCATTTTCGTATAACACCATCAATGTGACTGATAAAATTTCTTTCTGCTGAGACACGGACTAAAACTCGCAAAATTCCCGATTTCCCGACAAATTATTTATTTCCGTCGCTGCAGATGAATACTTACATACTATAATACTTTGATGTGATTCGTAATTATATTACGGAGGAATACAAAAATTCTGAACACCGTACCTATTATATTTCATATCGATATTCCAATTATTCGTCGAGGTGTAGTAAATACATCACCGGTGGGGAAGGTAAATATAACAATTTGAAAAACATACATGTACGCTATATATGTACATATAGATTAAACAGTCACTGTCCATGGGCGTCGCCTAAGTTCGCCAATTAGTAATTACGCCACTGTTTCCAAGCGTTCAGATTTCGTCGGGAATGCCTCGATTTAGTAGCCTTCATCGCGTTGGTGAGGTGTACGATTTCTGTTAGATAAAAATTTCAATCTCGAATTTTTCGGGATTACGTTTTCTAATCCCGGGATTCTTAAGTTCCTAAAACTGTCCGGGATCCCGGGATTGGATTCCCTAGTTCGGACTAAAAAAGGCAGCGGGCTGGAAGTTATTCACCACCAATGAAATGAGGATAGTTAAAAAAAACTACTTTGCTATGTTAATCGATTAGTGTAGGTTTTAAATCCTTTCGTTTATGAATCCATTGTGAGATTTTAATTACGAATTTATTTTTTTAATACTACACATGAATGCCTTAATAAGTCCCAAAAATATTAATTTTATTATACAGTATATTTACTGTGAAATAAACTGTTAAAAATCGCTAGATGCGAGATAGCATTATCTACACAAAAAATGCAAAATGGAGTGATAAGAAATTCCATGATATTTAATTTATTTGTTTTGATGATTGCTGCGTTTACATCATGCGATCACGTTTTATTGATTGAACCCTAAGGTTCAAATCGAACTGATTAAGGCGGCAACGAGCGATTTTTATGGGTTTCAAAAACGTATATAAAGGGAGTTTTGTACCACAGTTGAGAACTTCACTCGGAAGCATTACCAACTACCACAATGAAGTTTACGGTGAGTGAAAATAAATTTAAAATAATTTGTTATGAACATGATTTAATTATTTTTGTAACATTTTAGCTGAGTATCGTATTGCTGGCACTTTCGGCAGCAGCGAAAGCGAACGATCGAGAGGATCAAGCCTTTGAAGCTTTTAATCGTGCATCAGAGAGAAGAGCTACATTTGCTGCAGCACCTATTAGATTAAACCACAGAAAAGTTCAGCTCGCAGAGACACCCTCCGACATCAATGATGCTATGTTATATACCCTGGGACGAAATTATATCGATGGACTTATTAACATAGCCAGACCGTTTTTCCCTATGTCACCGCCTACTCCGAATCCTGAACCGGTGCCGCTTAGAAATACTTTTCCTTATCCTCACCCGATCGATCCGACTTCAGATCCAGCAGAGGGTAGGTCCTATACAATTCAATTGCCCAATGCCCAAAGTAACATCCCGGCCAATGATCGAGGAGGACCATCGAGCGCAATTGGTGCAGGACTCGGATACTATTATCACGGGCTGAACGGTATTTCGCAGGGATTCGATCGAGCTCCGGGACAAAGACACGACGAAGCCGCAGGACAAGATTACAACCATGGACAGGGCTATAATTACGGTGGGGTCGGATCTGTAGGGCAAGGCTACAACTATGCTAGTGGAAGAGCCACAAATCAAGAATACCCTAACAATGATGAAAATTTTGGATATCATTATCAGATTGATTTTCCACAAGCTAATGACTGCCAATATGGATATGTCACGTTTACCAAATAACATTATTATCTGCAATTTTTTGAAATAATCAATATTATTATATTAAAAAATGTCATATGAAATCAAATCAATGCTTGGCTTTAATGTTTTAAATAAATCTTTGTAATTACTTTGTATTTCTTTAACAATTTAACCCTGTATCTTGAATCAGTAAACTCTATGAGGTATTATTAAAAAAATATACCTAGACATCAATGTTGTGTTTCTTCCCCCCAATACTACGTGTCTCATACAACCCATGGACCAAACGGTGATAGCTACGTTTAAATGATATTATATTCGGTCGCTAATGAATCAGCCTATCAAGGCACCTTACATGGAAGGTGAGCCCACATGGAAGATTTCTGGAAGAATTATAACATATGGAACGCAATAAACAATATTGGAGACGCATGGGCTGAAATAAAAGAGTCAACAAAGAAAGGTTCATGGAAGCAACTATGCCCACAAATGATTTATAAACTTTGATGAAATTCCAGAAATCATCACACTTGAAATAGTTCACCTAATGAACGAACTAAACCTAGATGTTAACAGTGAAGATGTTAATGAGATGATTGAATCTCAATCTGAACCCCTGACTAATGAATTTCTAACGGACCAACAAGATAACTAAAATAGTATACAAATTGAAAGTGAGGAAGAACCAGAAAAAATCATCAAGACATTAACAATAAAAACCATGAACGAAGCTTTTACGCATCTCGAGATATTTTTTTAATATTATGGAAGAATGTGATTCCAATAGAGAGGACTGTATGTTACAAAACTCTATGAAGAAAAAAAAGTAGCAAAATACAACTAACTCTTGACAAGTTCATTAAGAGAATACAATTTTTATTTAGTATGCACTTAGTTAGTAATTTTTAATAAATAAAAATTTTAAAATACAATTTTTGGTGTTTTTTTATATACCTCTATTTTCGAACATTTAACTTTCGCACACATTTTCAGGAATCAATCATTTTTAGCTTAAATCGATATTAATAAGGAAATCCCCGTCGATCGTCGTCTAGAAGATATTTTGTCCAGTGCGGATGGATATCTAAAGGAACGGAGCTCGTCGAACGGACGCTCGTGTGGCCTGGCCGGGCTGCGCGTAAATTTGTACTTGCTCCGGGCAATTAGAACGGCGATATCTGGATGAATTCACGGGCGATATGCAAGAGAGGAAATCATCATTTCGTATTGGCAAGTCTGTGCCTAATTGGAGAATATATTTGAGTGTTTTTGAATTTATTTTTGATGCATATTTTTTATTGTCTATTTGAAAAAATAGCACCCAAAATTTCAGATGAAGAGTTATTTCCATTTAATTTGGATTGTGATTTTACATTACTCGATAAATGCCTTTATTTTTTATAGAATTATATTGGGTAATTCGGCAACGCCCTAGCGAGGAAAGGAGGTATTAGACTCTTTGCATTCAGGAAGGCAACCCATTCCCATTAAAACATAAATTATCCAAACACTTTTTTCCAGATTTTTATTTATATTCTTAATCAAATTTTTACTTGTGCAAGTTTTTTATGTGCAATTACATATATATAAGAAAATATCCATAGCATAATACAAATTTAGCAATGAGAGTTCGTAATCATTCTGCAGACAAGTTCGGGTATGGAGTCCGATTGTGAGACGTTCACTCATGTCAGCGGTCCGAAAAGCGGACCGGTTGGACACACAGATCTTGTGGCCATTTTTCTTCTTTTAGGGCTTTTTGCGACATTTTCGAGGATAAACGGGTACCCGGGGTCATCTGTATAATCACGGAAATCCCCCTCAGAGACTAACATACATAAGTGGTTCGCGGCAAATGAAGTCGCGAACGAGTCTAGACTTCCCCCCACTAATAAAAATTATCAAAATTATCATGTCTGCTGGCTCGCGCACAGCTTCGTCTAACGTTTCCTTCATCGTGATGTATTTACTACAACGTGACTCTAATAATGGGAAAATCGATATGAAATATAATAAATACGGGGCTCAGAATTTTATATGGTGTACCAAATACATATCATGGTAGCGCGCGGGTGCTTTTTTAAAATTTAATATTACATTATAATGATATTTAATATCTTGCATTTATAATAGTATTATTTTTTCAAATAGATTTCCTAATATAAACCTTTTTTAAAAATAGATTTCCGGGAGGGAGGAGGCGCAAGTTAGATACTTGCCACAGGGGCTTCATAATCTCGCTACAGCTCTGTTTTCTATATCGGTGGGTGGATCTCGAGGCTTTTAGTTATCGTTTTAAAAAGTTTTTTTTTATTTTGCTTAGAGAACGAACGAAATTTGAACGCTCTGTCTATGCGTGCTTTCCCGACAGAGTTAATTTGCCTCGATAAGGGATTTTTTTTTGTAGTACAATTCTAAAAGTTATACCATAAATTAAATTTTAGTTTAAACATGCCGAAAAATCTAATCAAATGAGTCAAATAAATTTAGAATCGGAAACGGTTATCGTTAGAACTTCCCCTGATGGAATGATCGGGAGGAAGAGTAGGGTAGACATGTGAGGAAGAGTAGGGTAGACATGCGAGGGAGAATAGGGTAGACACCCTGACCTCGTCTAATGTAATATCACCGTTCTGTCTGAACAGGATGTAGCAAAAGGAGCATGGGATGAGGAAATCAATATTGCAAAATTTTCCATAGCAACCGCCGCCGGATGGACTGAATACGGCAGCTGGGGACAGAGCGAGACGTATTTTAAGTCCAATCTTTAAGTAAGGGCGGCATGGAAAAAAATACCATTAGAGCTCCGAAACACTTTAGATCAATATAAATGTTTATTTTAATAATAATATGATAACATTTCCATTACATGTTACCGATAAAAGTATAAAACTAAGGAGCAAGGCACGTCTATAAATTACAAAGTCTGGACCATTGTATCAAAACAACAGCTGGGAAGTACACGTGGGGACTTGACACTCAGAAAGCCGGTTCCATAAATGATTAACACCCGGCCCGCGCAAACCATTTATTAGCACTCTCCCCATAATGTGTGTATATTTCTTCTTTAGTTTTATGTCCTGAAAATGCTCCTTGTAAAAAAATGTTTTGTTACATATACATACAAATAGCCTTTATTTATTATGAAATTGCACAAAAATATACGAAATTACAATTTTAACAAACTTCCTTAATTCATTAATGACGGTCAATATGAAAAATGAAATGGTTTTGCATTTGTAAGTTTTTGTATGTTAGGTTTAGTTTCATTCAACACGCATTCTTCGAGCTGTCAGTTATAATAGGATATTCAGGACTAGGGAATCCAATCCCGAGCCAAAATTTCGATCCCGGGATTTCGGGATTTCATTAGACAATCCGGGATTGGGATTTTCAATATTTTAAGAAATTACCTTGATGAATTTGATCAAAAATTACTAATAAGTCCATTTGTTCACTATAAAAAATCACTTGAAGGCCAAAGAATTTTGTTTATTTAATAAGAGATAAAAATACATTTCAAAAATAGATAAATAAAGCACTAAAAAATTCAAATATTATTTGGAAAATATGCCTGAAGTAACATTAACATTAAACATTAGTGTTTCGTCATTTAGTCTGGATCTGATTTTGGAAGTCAGGAAACTTGCTGCTGAAAATGCACGCTCAGCTTCCACACTCGTTGGAGGTATCGTCATCAGATATTTAAATGCTAGTTCGAGTTGATAACCGCGTGAGCCCTCATTTTCGTATAACACCATCAATGTGACTGATAAAATTCCTTTCTGCTGAGATACGGACTAAAACTCGCAAAAATCCCGATTTCCCGACAAATTATTTATTTCCGTCGCTGCAGATGAATACTTATGTACTATAATACTTTGATGTGATTCGTAATTATATTACGGAGGAATACAAAAATTCTGAACACCGTACCTATTATATTTCATATCGATATTCCCATTATTCGTCGAGGTGTAGTAAATACATCACCGGTGGGGAAGGTAAATATAACAATTTGAAAAACATACATGTACGCTATATATGTATACATAGATTAGACAGTCACTGCCGTTTTATCCCTTCGGGGGTGATTAACCCCAGGTTAGGAACTACTGCACTATACTATAATATTTGTGACACTTCTCATTTTATCAAATTGGCATCAGTAAAAAAAACACTATGAGCGATTTCATGAAAGCAGTGCGAAATAAAAAATGTGCGGGATTAAGTGGTATTACTTGCCTGAATTCACCCGAGCCCTGAGTGTTGATGCATTGGATAAATTGTGTTTCAATAACATACATATTGGCACTAATATTTTACATGAATCAACACTAATTGGCTCTTTGCTTTTTTATAATATACTAACGAATACCCGGCTTTATCCAATAAACTGAATATATATCGCGCTTAGTAATTATTTGAGAGGTACATAAATCCCTCTTTTCTTCGTTATTGCTTAAACATTGTCCGCAATAAAATAAAGACAACAATATTTTCGACCAATTGTAAAATTGAAACTACCCACTCGATCAGTCTTCTTCGGACAATTTAGTTTTGTAATGAGAGTTCGAAATCGTTCTGTAAATGTTTGGGTATGGCGTCCGTCGGCAGCGCAATTCGTCTTGTCAGCTGTCCAAAAAGCGGACCGCTTGAACACGCTTGATCTTGTGGCCACTCCGTCCTCTTTTAGGGCCTTTTGAAATATAAATGTATACCATATCTATCTTATTAATTTATGCTCCCATCTCAGCTAGTTTTTTAGTTTTAAGTTACAATATTTAGCTAGTCTTTCCTCTGCGCTTAGAGTGCAAGTGGTAGCTCAGAGTTGAGAATGAGCTTGTCCTAGCGGACATGGATATTGCATTCCGGGTTTGTATCTTGCTTTGATCTTTTGTTGAGTCTGCTAGCTCGCGCACAGAGTTGATAGTCATCCAATACCATTTTGTGGATTTTATTCAGCATGTCGACCACTGCGCTGTTCGTCATCACAGTTCGTACGGCTTTGTTTAAACTCTGCCACCTAACATCTTACTGTTGTAAACAAAGGAGCGGACTCGCCGAGTAGAATCTAGCCCGGATTTGTTATTAGTTGGACTGAGACCTTTCAAATAAAAGTATTGTATCACTTAACGATAACCATTTTTTCCCATGTTTACAAATTCACTGAGAACGTTCAATATTGATGGCTGCCAAACAAATACAATATATTAAATAATAATCAAAACGGCTCTGCAAATTGGATATAATTATAGATGGAGCCTTCAATTCGATTGAAGATAAAACCTTGTATAAATATAAAAACTTTTTGTCCACCCTTTAAAGTATATTTTCAGCATTGAATCTTTTCTTGCGTGTTGTATAATAAATCTGTTATTTTGTTATTTGTAGAATAATTTGTTTTTATTGAAATGTGTGTAAAAGTTCGAGCAAATCGGTGCCTGTTTATTATAATTATAACATTTGCCGGTAATAAATCAATAGAATGAGAGCTGGGAGGGTGTATTGACGTAGAGGGAGGTGGGTGGAAATTGTCTGGCCCTGTTGAACATACCTAGGGTGTTTTCATCTCCCATCCAGTACGCACACTCAAACCGAGCTCGAAAATCATGGTTGTCCCAACTTATTATTATCAGAGTCTATTGAAAATATTATTGTTTACTTAATATTCTTTCTTTTACTTAACATTTATTAAAAAGAAATGAATTCTCAATGTTGTTTTTGGAAAATGAATCAAATCTACAATTTTGCGTTTTATCGCGATTTGTATTTTATAAGCGATAATTATTAGGATCAATCCAAGTATTTTAATTATAATAAATCAATGATATTAAAAAAATTAAATCGATCCAATAAATAAGCAAATCATTTATGACCAAAAATTAGCAAAAATTGTATGTGTAAATAAGTTCCTGTTGTTTTTAATGAGAATAAATCCTTTATTTTAAAAATAAAACAAAAAAGCATATCAGTTAAAGTCTTGCCCGTCGCCAGCAATTACTTTTGCTCATGTTTCAGCAGCATTTGAAATTCACATTGAAAAAACGACACTTTTGAGTATATTCAAGAATCTATCTAAAACTCTAAAACTTTCCATTTTATCGTTTCCAGGTAGGTCTTGATTAGGGAATCCAATCCCGGGATCCCGGACAGTTTTAAGTACTTAAGAATCTCGGGATTAGAAAACGTAATCCCGAAAATCCCGGGAGTGAAATTTTTATCTAACAGAAATCGTACACCTCACCAACACGATGAAGGCTACTAAATCGAGACATTCCCGACGAAATATGGACGCTTGGAAACAGTGGCGTAATTACTAATTGGCGTACATAGGCGACGCCTAGGGGCAGTGACTGTCTAATCTATGTATACATATATAGCGTACATGTATGTTTTTCAAATTGTTATATTTACCTTCCCCACCGGTGATGTATTTACTACACCTCGACGAATAATGAGAATATCGATATGAAATATAATAGATATGGGGTTCAGAATTTTTGTATCCCTCCGTAATATAATTACGAATCACAACATTATAGTAGTATATAAATATTCAGTATATAAATATTATAGTATATAAATATTCATCTGCAGCGACGGAAATAAATAATTTGTCGGGAAATCGGGAATTTTGCGAGTTTTAGTCCGTGTCTCAGCAGAAAGGAATTGTATCAGTCACATTGATGGTGTGGAATCCCGGGGTCGAAATTTTGGCTCGGGATTGGATTCCCTAGTCTTGATCGCTGATGTAATATGCTGCAAAATCATCTAGTCGTGTCTTTTCCTACTCATGTTCCTTCCTTTGGTATCATTCTAAACCCTGTTAGACCTTTCGAAACTGTTATTCGATCGACTTCTAATGATTTTGCAAGTTCAGATTGCGTTTAACATGGATCTTCATCAAGCAACGTTTACAATTATTTTTCTTCAAACTTTTTTGGTGCACTACGTTGTTCTCATCAAAATCGCTATTTTTGAAGCGATTAAACCATTATTTGCATGTTTTTTCCGCCAGACAAGAAGAAATCATAAAATTAGTATTGTAGCGTGGGAATAATTTATGATTATTTTTTTTAATTATAAAAGTAAATAAAATAATTTCATCATTAATATCGATTTTTTGGTCGTCAATAGGGGCCGTTTTTATTGACGTTCGGACCTTGCAGCCGATTTTAAGGGTTGCAGGGCGAACGGACTTTCTATTCCTTTCTGGGCGCCTTGGGGACCAGTCGTGTTAATTTCGCGTACGTAAAAAGTTAAATAAAGCTATTAATTAAAACTCAATCAATTGTTTCCCTCTCTTTTTTAGGTTTGCTCCTTTTTGGTGTTGAAGTTAAAGAATCGCCCCCTCGGCGGAGGTTATACATATATTCCGTCGCATATGCTTTGAGTTCGTCTCGGTGCTGCGGGGCTCCTTCGTTATTGAAGGCAGAGCCCCTTCGCTTCTCGTCGAGGCCTTCAGGCCGAGATGAGAGGTACACGGACGCGTCCGGCCTCCGGAGCGCCCCGCGATTCGAGACGCTCCTCGTGGCGGGCTGCTTGAGGCAGTTGCGACGAAGATTGCGGGCCCCTGAAGACCGCGAGGGGCTTAAAACGCAACAGTATCAATTAATTCGGCCTATCGTTGTTTAATTATGATTAACCATTTCAAACCGAAAAACATACACGCTACGCTCTAATGTAAATTCACTTTTCTGTCAGCTCCGCTGCAGCGCGTAACAAGCTTGATAATGAACCTTAACACTGTTGATAGCACACAATATTCGTACATTTCTTCGCAATGTTTCTTAATGTTCAACTCGAATGACTCTGAAACATGAATCTCCTTTTTGTTGTTCAGCTATTTTTACCTTTTAATGTGTTGCGAAAATAAGAGAACAGGGTTACCGTTGACCAAGTGTTGGTATAGTGGCTTAGATCCTGGACTCTTGTTGCAAAGGTTCGGGTTCAAATCCAGATTGTGGAAAAAATTTTCACCGTACCAACAAATTTGGGAGATCGGAAATATTAATATTTCTGATCGATCGTCTCGATCCAGGTTTACCCTGATTTCCTGGATTAGAAAAAGTAAATTCTGAGGCGATTAATAAAGTCGTGCAGGGACGCCCATTAGTGAGTAATCGAATTTGCAACAATAATTAAATTATCATTTATATATATAATGATAATTTCGCTACTCACTCATAGATTCTCTCCTCTCCTACCTTTCCAAATAATCCTATCCTTACTTTACCACGTGTGGAAGGCAACGGGAAACCACCACATTAAATCATCTCCCAAGTAAGATCTCCTATGGAGATCACCCTATATCCGTTATCGGATATGACACATCAAAGATTCATGCTTTGATGGACGTCATAAGGATTTAAAAAAAAAAAAAAAAGTTGATACTCGGGTAATGACAACACTCCAAAACAGTTTAGGGGGAATAACAAAATTGGTCGTTTATAAGAATGATACGAGTATCCTAATTATCAAAACAAGCTCCTGTTCGCAAGACAACACCAACAATCGAGCTTCGATTTCAAGACACTCATTCTGTTTTTAATAGCTTCTCCGATGGTAGCGATTTCAATTACTAATACCTAAATTTTATGACGGTTAAAATAATCTTTAGAATACGAATTGTTGAATTGCAAGTATGCACATTTGCGAGTTTCTATAATTTTTTAAAAATATATTAAGAATGTTTAGACGTGTAAAGGCAATTTACGGCACGACTTTGCAATCGATGCACGAGTGTATGATGAGACGCAAGACTAGGGAATCCAATCCCGGGATTCCGGATCCCGAAAAGTTTTAGGTACTTAAGAATCCCGGGATTAGTAAACGTAATCCCGAAAAATTCTGGATTGAAATTTTTATCTAACAGAAATCGTACATTTCACCAACACGATGAAGGCTACTAAATCGAGATAATTGGCGAGCTTAGGCGACGCCTAGGGGCAGTAACTGTCTAATTTATGTATACATATATAGCGTACATGTATGTTTTTCAAATGGTATTAGTAACCTTTCCCTACCGGTGATGTATTTACTACACCTCGACGAATAATGGAAATATCGATATGAAATATAATAGATACGGGCTTCAGAATTTTTGTATTCCTCCGTAATATAATTACGAATCACATCAAAGTATTATAGTATATAAGTATTCATCTGCAACGACGGAAATAAATAATTTGTCCGGAAATTGGAAATTTTGCGAATCTTAGTCCGTGTCTCAGCAGAAAGGAATTTTATCAGTCACATTGATAGTGTTATTCAAAAATGGGAGCTCACGCGATCATCAACTAAAACTAGCATTTAAACATCTGATGACGATACCCTCAACTAGTGTGGAGGCTTAGCGTGCATTTTCAGCAGCAAGTTGCCTGACTTCCCCCTGATCCCGGGATTGTCTAATGAGATCCCGAAATCCTGGGATCGATGGATTCCCTACGCAAGACATTTTCTTCGCCAATTTTCGTGTACATCGCAGGCACGCTACGCGCATGCGCTCCGCCGTCTGTTGAGTAGTAGCTTGTCAATTTTATTTTATATTACATAAACAGCGTTATCTTAAAAGCTAACAATTTTCGTTAAAAAATAAAAATAAAACCAATGCAAAAAATCAACTTTTCCTAGAAACTAAGAAGTTCTATTATGTTTCTATACATAGCATATAGTAATTACTAGACCAAAAGTACGCCTATACTATTACATATTATACAGCACACAGCTTTTTCTAGAAGCTAAATTGATCCACTTTTACTGCGCGAGAGTCTCACGAATTTATTTTACCGCACACCATAGTTTCGTATGTGTAACCGTATTATATGAAAACCGAGTGTAGTTTTAATCAAAACATTTGATAGATAAGCTTTTGCCCGATCGGGAATGAATAAAGAATTTTAGGGTTAAACAAATTGAGAAGAGTGCAGCCCTGGTGCAACTTAGACCCGTTCAGAACGCACTGCGACTTGTTGCGAGTCAGACGTGACGTGCTAAAGAGCACAAAAAAGGGTTTATTACCGGTCAAAGGCTGTATTGTGTCAATCAGATAATTAACTTCGAATCCAAACCAAATTAATATACTTTGCATAGATCATTGCTCATTTTCGTTCAATAGCGTCAAGTGCTGTATCAAAAAATCCCGGCCAACAGGTAAAAGGCGATTTCATACCTTTACTTATTCACTAAGTTAATTAAATGTAATCGATTATGCTTTTATATGACAATTTACTTATTCTTTCTGTAGCTTTCGATTGACTGCATAAAAATAATGCAGCTATAAAACATGCATTACTTGTGGTTCGATTCCAGACGTTGACAACCATCTCGTCGATCAACCGTAAATATTATATTTGTTGCGCGAATATTATTTGTTATATTTACCGATATATCGTCGCGAAAATTTAGAGTAATGTTTTTGATTTTAAACAATTCATTCAACATATACATCCAATTCTTAAAAATTCTAATATGCAGGAAATATTATTTGAATTTATATTAATTTTAAAACTTTGATTTTTTAGAGTGAATAACTATTTCTTGTTTATTAACTATTACTGAATGCGTCATGTTTATTAAGGCGGTTATTATTATATGTCATATGCACATTTATTAATATTTTATAAACATTCAACTGTATGATTTTATTCGTCAGTGTTGTTAACCCGTATGGTAATACAGTCGCGTATTTGCGAGCGAATTCCAGTGATTTAGAAAGAACACTCTTGCGCGTTGAGCGATAACTCAAAATCATCGACAAATACACGACATTCATTCATAAAAAAAGTAATAACAATCAAAAGCAATTCTCAACCTTTTTATTGTTAAAATTGTATTCGGTGAATTTCTGCGAAAATTACACAAATATTTAGCCACAACTTGTCAAAAGTACACATTTACAAAACTAAACAAAAAGGTCACAAGATTGCAAAATAATATGCTGAATGTAAACGTAATCGTAATCGATCAAGATCGATCACGGCGCAATTTGTAATAATGGTTCCGACCCACGAGTCGGCTGCGATAAACGACGGAACACGTTTATGATTTCATTCGCTCGGCGAAAGAGGTCGAAATGAAATGGCAAGTGCTGCAGGTGACCAATAAAATATCGAACAATCGACACAACGTATTGATTCAATTAATTCACAGTTAAAGAACTAATGGCAAGCAAGCGATTGTGCGTGATCGTGCGAAGGACACAGAAGCAAGATAGAACCCCCCCCCCTCCCCAACCGCGTATATTCTTCTTCATCAAGGTCTGATTGACAACTCTGTCGTATCTGGGCGCTTTTTCTTCCCGGCGTAATACAGTCAACCCTCCAATAGCGTCCACTTCGTTTGCGGTGTCTTTTACGTGAGCAACGGGTAAAATACGTAAAAAAATTGTATGGATGATTAACTTTCTATAAGGCTTTGCTTTCATAGTTCCTATCTCGACGCTATAGAAGGGTTGACTGTATCTTCTATTCCGTAACAACATTTATTCGTAGTTGTCATTTGTTTTGATAGTTAAGCTCAATAGCTCGCTTTGATTATCGCCAGGTCCCTTTTTGAAATGTGTTCCCTTTTATGAGGTCTGTAATGGCACCATTATCCGAGTATCACTAATCCTTTGCAAAAATCTGTTCTTAAAAATAGAAATTCTTCTCTTGGGACTATCTTCGTATATTGTTTAAAAATATGCATTATAATAATATTTAATATATTGAATTTATAATAGTATTATTTAACTTTTTAATAAAAATTGAGGGGGGGGGGCAAGCTAGATACTTGCCACGGATACTTCATACCGTCGTTACGGCTCTGGTCGTCGGTACATTCGTCATTTTCTTCGACATTTGCTTAAATATAATTATAATTAAAATACTGAGATTTTTTTTTAATCGCATCCTCAATATTTAATAGACCTGGTATCTTTGGCGTTTGATATACTGAACATTCTTTAAAAGACAAAATAGTTGAGATTCTTATTTTCAGTCGAAATTTTTTAGTTTCTATAAGAAAAGGATAGAAATCTTGTAATTGTGAAAGTTTATAGTTTTTAGCTTGAAAAAAAAAAAGATTTCTTTTGGGATAACCTAATATATTCACAATCAATTTCTCAAGTATTACTTAATGAGCGGATTCCACGAGCATGGTTTTTTATTGTGCATTCTTAGTTTTATTCTCTACTTCCGCCTGCGCGTAAATTTGCCACTATTTATATCGCAAAATACTGATTTAATTGAATGCGGGTAACACAAGTTTGCATATATGTAAAATAATTTATCAATGATTAATAACCACTATTGGCTGGCAACTCTCAATAGCGTTTTTCCTAGTATTATAATATTTAATTCAGTGATGGTAAAAACTTATTTTTATCGATTGATCTAATACTATTGTTAATTTTTAGGTCTCTGGTAGATGTTCCATTAGGAAACTAGTCAAGTAAGATACAGGAAGAGCGATTGCCATGTCTGACGAATGGATAAGCGACGAGGACGTGGATATCTACATACCACCGCCGCCGAAATTCCGGGTGCCCACGGTTGTAGACGACGGCATCACACTGACGGTGGACGTTCCGTCGAACCGCGTCGGTCGCATCATCGGCTGCGGAGGTGCGACCATCAAGCAGATCCAGAGAGATTCCGGATCGAGAGTCAATGTTCTCGACGCGGATGATTTCGGCCTGACAAAGGTCGTCATATACGGATCGAAATCCGCACGAATCAAAGCGAGAGATCTCCTCGAGCCTCTCGCTGGACTTACGTTGCGATCAAGGTCGCCGACGCCGCCGCCGCCACCCCCCCAACCGATAGCCAAACCAGAGGAATCATTCAACTGGCGCGAGCTCTCGCAGAAGTTTGAGAGAGAAAAGCACGAAAGAATATCCAAAAAGTATCCCATGGTCAAAGACTTGTATCGGGAACATCCCGAAACGGCCGCCATGACGCCCGCGCAGGTGATGCTGTGGCGTCATGCCAACAACATCAAATCAGTGAAGAGAATCATCGAAAGCGATTCACCGGAACCGTATATTCCCAATCCGATCATCACCTTTGAGCGTGGATTTTGCTACTATCCCGAGATAATGCGAGACATAGCCAAGCAGGGATTCGACGTCCCCAGTCCGATACAGTCGCAGGCGTGGCCCATTTTGCTCAGCGGCCGAGACCTGATAACCGTGGCACAGATGGGCACGGGGAAGACTCACGCCTTCCTTCTGCCCGCGTTAATTCACATCGATTCGCAGCCTCTGCCCCGCTGTAAGCGCGGGGGCCCCAACGTCCTTATCCTGGCGCCGACGAGAGATCTCGTCTTTGAGATCGAAAAGGAAGTCAAAAAATACAACTATCGCAACATAAAAGCGGTCTGTTTCTACGGTGGCGACGGCCGCCAAGAACAAGCGACGAAATGTCCCAGAGACGTTCAGATAGTGATCGCTACTCCGGGACGCTTCAACTCGTTGATCGGGTCCGATCCCGACTTCATCGATTTGGAGTCCATAACATATCTCGTGCTCGACGAGGTCGACCGGATGGTTGCTATGGGTTTCGAGATTGATATTCGCAGATCGCTCATCGGCATCCGAAGCGATCACCAAGCCGTGCTGACGGCGGCGAACTGGACGTCCGGAGCCAAGAGGCTCGCGACGAACTTCACGAAGGACGCCATCCGAGTGATGGTCGGCTGCCTCGATCTGGCCGCCGTCCTTGCGGTCACTCAGGAGATCGTCTTCTTGGAGGAAAGCGAGAAATTCGACCGACTCGTGACTTTCGTGAAAAATCTCAAAAGCGACGAGAAGTTGGTTGTGTTCTGCGCCCACAAAAAAACCGCCATCAGGCTGTCGACCGAGCTGTTGCTCATGAATATGAAAATAGAGAACATACGCTCTGGGATCTCTCAGGATGACCGCAAATTGGCCATAGAGCAGTTCAATCAAGGCGTCGTCAACATTTTGATGTCGACGCACTTAGCGAGTCGCGGCCTCGTCGTCGATAACGTGACTCACATCATCATCTACGACTTTCCAGATAATATGGAGGAGTATGTACATCGCGTCGGAAAGACCGATCGCAACGGAAAAAATGGCAAGGTTATTTCTTATCTGACTCCTCAAAACTGTAACAAAGCCGCTGGTCTCATCAAAATCATGGAAAAAACAGATCAAGCCATACCAGACCAGTTAGTGAGGATGGCTAAAAAACATGAAGCGATGCAAGCAGAGGGCACCAGCAAGAAGACTCGGAGAGGGCGCCGCAAAAACTTCGGTCGACACAATTTCACTTAAAAATATTGCGCATCCTTCATCATTTCACTGATTAAAAATTCATATATTTTCTCTTATATTTCTCATAAACATTAACAAATTTACATAATTCAAGCATATTATATGGAAGATTTTCATCACTTTTATCTAAAATAGAAACTTTTGTGTATACTTGAAAATATAGAAAAACAGACTGATTTGAATTTTTGAAATCATTCGTTATAGTTTCAACATTACAATCAACTCATCTTTTACCTCATTATCCGGATATTATATAAAAATTGTATTAATTTGAAAATTCCTACAATTTTATAGATATTAATAGCCATATACTCTCTATTGTAGTCGGTATAATTATAATCACGAATTACTGAAATATTGCATCTTTTATAGCTTATCTATATATTAATCATATTGTTAGATCGATCGTTCAAATGTTTTACCTTTAACCTTATGAATAACTTGTATTTGATTCCACAATAAAACATTGTATAAAAGACGTTTTTTATTTAAACTATTGTTATGTCATTATTTTTTATATTAACATATTACTGACCCCTCTTTGTATTTTCTTTAGAGATCCAATGACCCTATATTTTTTATAAATGTCCAATGAACTTATTTTCGACTAATTTGGTCAGTCTTGTTATTTTCTATTGTAAAACTCTCACCATTATCCATTCTTGCATATAGATAATTTTCTGATATAAATATTAGTTGCTTAGACGATACAGATGGAATCTCTTCCCGGCTTTTGGTACTTTTCTAACTTAGTGACAGCATTTAGACCTCGGGTCACTGTCGTTATACATGTATTCTTGTATAACTGTACCATTTAAATCTGTGATAAAATATATATTGAAGAATCATCATGGAATCATGGATGTAACCCCTTCCTATGAATGGATATTAAAGAGGCCCATAGTTCTGTAGTGGACTGTCAGTGGCTGCACTATGATGATGATGATGATGTGTCTGTTATATCGGGTTATATTAATCTGATAGCTACAGGCACTTTATTATTAATAATAAAAATAATAAAATATTAAAATATCGTCCTTGTTTAGCCCGTGCATTATTAGCATATTGCATCGCTATTCCTTCTGATTACGAACGGACTATCGAATTTGGGCGTCGAACGTATTAAAACAACACCATGCTCAGCAATATCATTCACCACCCGCATACAATGGACCATTATCTTTGCAGCCTTAAAATGAGTCAGCCTTCCAAGTTTCAACATCTTTATTCAAAAACTGTGATGAGATACCCAGTATCTGAAAAAATCGTAAAAAACTGCCAGTCACAAAGTCTTCTATGCTTTTTTCGGTGATGTGTTCGATCTTAATGCTTTTTATTTTTGGGCAATCCTCTACATATTCGATTCTTAGTGCATCCACCATATTTTTCTTATCTTGAACTGAAAGTTTGTCGTAAAAAAATGGAAATAACACCAACTCTTCCGACCATAAATGGTCCAGTATTTTTTTCATGGCGACTTTGGCCATTGTTTGGTTTATTCTTTCAGAGAATGCAAGATCTTTTAATTTGTTTAAGTCATTCCTCGGTGCTGAATATCCGATTGGGGCTTGAAACTAGTATTTTGTGTACATTAAGACTGTGAAAATACATATATTTTTCACTGCTTTCTCTTCCTTTTTCATCAGTTTAAATCAGGGGTGGCCAACCCAAATGATCTTGCGGGCCACTTTGACAATGCATCATAATTCCGCGGGCCGCATATAAAATTATATATCCCCATATTAGATTTAGATACACTATAGACATTTTTTTGGAATAAAAATTGAAACATAATGAGTTGTTATCATTGTGTTTACTATTATTTTTAAATGTAAACATAGATAATATTATAATAATGATACTCAGAGCCATAACGATGGTATGAAGCGTCCGTGGCAAGTATCTAACATACGCCCCCCCCCTCCCCCAATTTAAAAAAGTAAGCCACTGAGGGATCATCCGTTATTGTATCGATCATAGAAAATGTCGCAAAAAGTCCTGAAACAGAACGGAGTGGCCACATGGTCTGTGTGTCCAACCGGTCCGCTTTTCGGACCGCTAACATGACGAATGACCATCTCGCGATCAGATACCATACTCTACTTGCCTAAAAAGTGATTACGAATTCTCATTACAAAACGAAGTTGTGCGAAGAAGACTGATCAGAATTTTTTTAAAACATTTTTTGTCTTTATTTTATTGTGGACTTATGCCGGCTGGGTCGGCCCAATGTTTGAGCGATAACGAAGAAAATAGAGATTAGATAACTTAGTACATATTATAAAAACGCTCAGTCCGTATTGGTTCATGTAAAGAAGAATGGTCTAGTAATATAAAAACTATGTGCAACTTTCGACCAGGTCGATATTTTGCGCCCCAAGTCTAGTTACGCCCGTGGCGGGCGCCTGCTTTGCCACCCCCTTGTTATGGCCCTGCTCAACGTACATTGTAAAGAAATATATAACACTAAAAATTAAATATAAGAAATACATAAATTTAAATAAAATTATCAAAAAATGTTTTACTAGTGCGATATTTGTTACTCCACTTTTTCACTTAGCTTTTGCAAATCGATCTCAGTTTGGGTATTTGAGTTTATTTTTGGGTGGTGGTCAACCAGTTCTAATTGGAGATATTCTGGGGTCGATTCGAATTTAACATGAAAAGGAGATGAATATATTTTTAAAAAAATGTTGTTTGTGTGTTTACTGTAAATTACTGAATCGGCTTTCAAAAGCAGCTGTAAGTTTTCTTGTTTCCTTTGCATATTTGATGAAATTGTTACATTTTGATTGGAACAATGGAAAGTGCTGAGCGTAAATACTTTTCAATTGCGATTGCTTTGGCCATTAAAAAATAAATATATTTTCTAAAAGTGTGATGAATCTCGCGGGCCGAAAAAATGTTCAAGGCGGCCCGCGGGCCGCGGGTTGGCCAACCCTACTTTAGATTATCTAGTTGGAAACAATATTTTGTTGAATTGATTGTTTCACCTTGCTGGAAGTAGCTCATAATTAACTACCCCCTTCCAGTCCCACCAAATGCATAGCAAAACTTTTTTTGGATGTAGGCCAGGTTTAGCCACAGTTAAGGCTTTTGTACTATTGGTCCAAGACCGTTTATGTTGAATATTCTCATAGAGTATCCAACTTTCATCTCCAGTGACAAGTCTCTTCAAAAAGGTTGGCTATTATGTCGTCGGAGAAGAAGATCGCATGTTGAAATACGCTGAAGTTTATTTGAGTCAGTCAATTCATGAGGAAGCCACACATCTGAACGATTGATGTAGCCCAATTTTGTCAGATGATTATGGACGGATGTTCGTAGAATTTTTAACTTATTAGCTATTTCGCGAACAGTATATCGTGGGTTTTCTTCAATCATGGCTATGATTTGATCTGTGTTCATTTGCGAAAGAAAGTTCTAATGAACATTTTCGATACTCAACCAAATACGAAGCTATTTATTTGGCACAAAGTATTATTGAGAGAATTCATTCAAATTTATGTTGGAAATTACACCTCTTTCTTTTTCAACTTTCGAATTGCATCATGAAATGCAAAATTAAATTTTGTCTGTCGCGAAAACGAAGAATTATGACAATGCAAATAACGTCATTTGTATTATTCGATATTCGAATAGCTGATAATGACGAATAATTGTAATCCCTAATCCGGGTCTTTATGCATACGACCACCCTTTACGGGGTCGGAAAAGCCAATGGGAAGACTGAGTTCTCCTGCATATCTGTTAAGAATAAAACTGGCAGACTTGTTCGTCTTTCAATTTTTACAAAAACGCTTGCACTTTTTCTGTATTTTTTTCCCTCTGAGAAATTGAGACGTGATTAATTAAATGGTGCAGTGTCAATTTGAAGTAATGATATTTTCACTACTCGATTATAAATCTCTTTTTCTTTAACCAAAATGAAAATACTTAAAGAAAATAAAGAATTGCATCTAAAAAAATATTATAAAACACAAATATTTTGATTATTGCAAATAATAAAAAAAATGTTATTACCGTGAAACTTATCCGATAGAATCTGAATTTTTGATTTTTTTCGCCTCTGAGTGACGATTGTCTCATGCTTTTTATCCATAGCATATGGTGATGTTATCCATGAGAAGATATGACATTTGTGCACTGTAACATCAGTGATATGCGCATGCTATTTGTGCAGATTGAGATTTCATGGAATGGGAGGAGGAGGCTGGGAGGAAATGTCTGACCCAATTGCACCTCAGGCCTTGCAAATTGCAAAGCGCTGCCAATTATTTATGTGCTATATTTTGCAAATTAGGACACGTAGGCATATTAAAATGCATTTTTATTTATGGAATGTGATTAAAAATCGGGCATAAATTCGAATTTATCATGATAAAAAACAGGTTTCACTAAACATAATCTCTCGTCGTCGATGTCTAATTCGTGCGATGCTTCTAATCATTTGAAATTAATGTTGATTGTGAAAAGTATGCGCACGTCTTCTTCATTTGGAGATGCACATGCACATGTGCATTCGACATTTTTAATACGAAATTAATTTAAAGTTGAACAGACCATCAACATAAGTATTGATTGGAAAATATGCCATCTCGTTTCGTCCACATCGCAATCTCTTTCCGCCCGCAGTGCAGTTTTAGCCGTCGAAGATGGCACATACTTCGTGTTAGTTCTCGGCACAATTATTTTATTTTAGCCATTTATATCTTATAAAAGTGTGCGAATTTGTTGTGCGCGCGAATCGTGGACAGTGACAATATGGCAGAAAATAATCCTGCCATTGTATCACACTTCGATGATTCCATCGACGATTTGGAGAACAAAGAGCGCCAAGTAGCTGCCGACGCAGAGAATATGGCAACGGAAGAAAAGCTTTGTGGTAAAAATAAAGAATTCGGCAAAGATCTAGCCGAAAATTTACCCAGTCTTGCCCAAAACGACACTGCAATTGTTGAAGAGGTCTCGCCGTCAGCGGATGGCGATTTCTCAGATTTCATCGAGGTAAAATACAAAAAGAAGAAATTTCAACCAAATGCAAACAGTATTGTTCCCTCGAACCTCTCTATTGTTGAACTACGAGACAGGATGAGGAAACGTTGCTTTAAATTTCTCCACGGCGTTTTCTCGACACAAACATTGTCAGATGCATGGGAACTCTTCCAAATAAAGACGATCATAAGCCAACCCTCGAAATTTAAATTGCGTCTTTCTTACGATGAAAGAATTTTACATCTGCAAGAAAATATACAAGATGACATATATCGGCGCATGAGATCGAATGAATTGAACTACACCCACCTAGAGAAAATATATTGTATATCCCACCAAATCTGTTTCACCAGTGTTCAAAGAAAGGAACTGCAAAACATAGTATTTCGCCTGAAGGAGAAAATCATAAGCGATTCGTTTGCCGAAATGCTAGATCATCCGGAGGATGAAATTCTGGATAGCCTAAATGCATTGCTCGATTCGTCTTACATAACCAGCAGCGATAGACGATTCATCCTCAACCAAAAGCACGCCGCCGAAAACTTTTACTTTGAAAGGGCCAAAATATCCGGCAAGCCCGTCCTCGAGGTGATCGAAAAACTTGTTAATGATATAAAACTTGTGATCAGATCTCCATTACTGAATGACAGGTTCAAGCTCCAGCTTCTGAGATACATAGAGAAAAAAAAGACAGAAATCAAAGCCAAATACAGCATCGTCTGCAAAGAACGTCCAGGTAAACTACTGCACAATTTCAGGAAGCTGCTTCTAAGCCCCAAACTGAGAAACTGCGAACGTACAGAAATCGTAGAAGTACTTTACTGCTCGTACTTGAAAATAAGTTTAAAAAATATGTGGGCCGATTTTCTGATTTCTTTCTATAGGGCCTTGATCTTTCGTTATAATTAATACTAAGTTATTCTGATAACTTTCTTCCACTCAATCCTTGTGTGTATACCTTCAATAAACAACCAGTTTGGTGAATCAGCTCTGAATGAAGTGTTTATCCCGACAAGTGAAATTTAAATCTAAAAAAAATTATAGGGCCTCTAGAATCGATGAACGTTTTTAATTTTGCTGACAGACTTCTATTACTGATTAATTTATAAGATCAATTTTCTTAAATATATATTTAAATGTACAAGTGTATGATTTTTTAAAAAAAATTTATAACAACGACATTATTTCGACTGCAGCGCTTTTTACATGAAGATGAGGAAGACTTAAAAAATAATACCGACATCAGGCTATCCTTTTTTTAATTAGATTTTTAAGATTTTTTGAATTTTGATACAAGTACAAAATTAGACTGTTACCCTCGTTTCATTGATCATTTACGACCGAATTCAGCATCACTATAATTGGCCGTCCTTTTAAAATAGCAAATTATGAACATATCTAGGACACAAGCCCTCAGTACAACTTCTTCAATTCAATATAAATATATTATTCGATTATTTTTCTCTATTAAATTAAAAAGTTGCACTAATTCCAAATTCTCTATTTTTATCCCTTTACAAAATTAGTGGAATTCCACTGTATATTTTTTAATACATTTCTCAAATTGACTAAGCATAAAAAATAATCAAATTTTAAATAAACATATAAAGGTTGCTAGAAATTTAGCAAAATGCATTGTACTATTTTTAATAAGTTGCTGCGAAGTATTTTTAATTGCATATAATTTTTACGTAAATTTACCAAATGATAATTCAGTTTTATTGCAAAAATGCTGGATCTGCTAATGCGATTCTATATGTAATCTTAATTATACGTAGATAATGTATGTAAAGAAATATATAATAGATATGTTTCAGAATGGAAGAAAAATGGATTTGCTATTCTATAATGCGCCTAAAATAATAGTTAAAGACCCTGATATTGCTCCTGCATATCTTTTTTTTTTAAATATATATGAATGTTAATAGATAATTGCGATTTCAATTTCGCGATCGATGTGTTTCCAAATCTTAATGTTGTCTTAAAATGAATCGCGTTACTATGCCTAAAATTATTTATCAAGTCAAGCATTAAAATAATTGTAAACAATAATATTGTTGGTGTTTTAATAGTATTAATATTTATCGATGTTGTTGCGAAAAAATGTATTAATAAATTTGAGATGCTTCGTAGTGCTTATTTTCGCAAAATAATTATATATTGCAAATGTTCTAAAATAATCGATGTTACAATGAATTCTGTAGCTAAACTTTCGTATTTATATTTGTTAAGCTGTTTTAGATGATAAATGTATTAGAAAAGTGTTTATAAATTGTCTCTGATATAGTAGCTCGATGTATAAATGTCTTTTAACTTATATGAATATTCCCATTGTGCATCTGAAATTGAAATTGATTAATGTAACATGGCTTGCAATATGACTATTATTGACAATTGGCGAATAACTATGCATAGTTTGATGGCTTTTATCCCCAATATTAATATTGATGTATTTTTATTATTAAGGATTTTTGGGCGCGTTCATTAGTTATTAATCACCTTGCAGAATTTGATTAAAGCAAGGGGGTTAATTAAACATGTCATCATATTAATTGCAGCGCTTTCTTATTGCTCACAATAATTTTATTAATACTGGTATGGTTAATAAGCATAACTGTTATGGTTAACTCTGCCCTTGGTCAATAATTGAATTACCCCAAACATAATTTTTAAATTGATGTGATATGTGTTAGACTGTATTAATGTTGAAAAAATTTACAATATTAATAAAGTTATCAAGATTATATTGTAGTTTTATTCAATACAATATTATTTGACAGCTTAAAATCTATTGTAGAGGGTACTTTTAGCAATCCTTTTTATGTGATTTTTGCTAACCATTTTCACATGGTTTTTCAAAGGAAATAAATGTTTTAAGAATGAGGCTAACATCAACATATTGAAAACTCGCAAAATATTCAAACTATTTGAGTATTTTTTCCAATTTTTTAAAATAATATTTAGGGGTCGCTACCAAGGTTTGAATTTTAATTAAATCACTGTTAACTTGTATTTATTAATATAAAACATTTACATGCAAAATTAATGTTTAGGCTACAAAAAAGGATACCCTTTTAATATTAAAATCATATACATTCAGGATACAAGCATTGATTTTTTTCAATCTGGATATTTCTTTCTGTAATCTTTTACCAATAAAAACGATTGTCATCAATGTATTATTGTCTTAATGGAGGAATTCCATCACGCTCAGCAATATCATTCATTATCCGCATACAATGGACCATTTTCTTTGCAGTCTTAAAATCAGAATCATCATCCCAAGGACAACAACTTTATTCAATAACTGTGATGAGATACACAGTATCTGGAAAAATCGTAAAAAGTTGCTAGTCACAAAGTCTTCTATGCTTTTTTCAGTGATATGTTTGACACCAATGCTTCTTTTTTTGGGCAATTCTCTACATCTTCGATTCTTAGTGCATCTAACATTTTTTTCTTATCTTGGACTGAAAGTTCTTTGTTCCAAAATGCAAATGACATCAATTTTTCCGAAATGTGCCATAAATGGTTCAGTATTTTTTTCATGACTTTGACCATTGTTTGGTTTATACTTTCAAAGTATACAATGTCTTTTAATTTTTGTAAGTCATTTCTTGATGCTGAATATCCGACAGGGGCTTGAAATCAGTATTTTTCTATATTTATCTTTCACTGCTTTCTCTTCTTTTTTCATCGGTTTAAACAGTTGAAACACTTTTTTCAGAAATTCCTACCAAGTAAATGATGGAAAGATTCAGCAGCTCTTTATTCGAGGTTGATATACTTACAGCAGTTGAGTAAAATACATCCTGTCTGCAACAACATTTTCTATATTTTTTGTGGATGTGGTATCATAAATTATTGTTTTATAATCATTTGATCAATTTTATCTGACCGAGCGATTGATTCACTACAGCTTCTAACATAATTTCTGGTCTAGAAGAACACAAGCTCCATTTCTCAAGCCATGTTTACAGCTGTAGTATTAAAACATAAACCTAATACTTCACCAATAGAAGTTAACTTTGAGTGAAGCAGATTTGGTTTTGATTGGTCGATAAGCTAAATATTGGTTTTATTTTTAATTAATAAACTCTCGTCACTGCTTATGGGCACCATGATAAGTTGAAACAAGTGCGTATAATTGGGGATTCAAAAGCGCGTACTCTCGCTAATGACTCTATTCGAAGTGAGGAGAAAGGCAGGGTTCAATCTCTACACGTACCCTCCGAAAAAAATAGGAAAAGGGGAAAAGGATAAGGGTTGACTGTAATGAAGTAGTGAATCTTTCTGTATGCTATTCTACTTCAAAATAATATAATAAACTGGATCGATAAGCCGGATTCATATTTAAGTGGCCATATAACTTTTTTTCTGAAACTTCGACTTATGGTAGCGACCTTTAAAGAAATTAAAAACATGTATTCAATTTTTTAGGGCAGAAAATCATATAACGGGGCGACCACACAATTTTAAAGTCGAAAAATAAGGACCACTTTAATACACACATATCTGTGCGTTTGATCACTTCAACATTGTACACAAAAAACATGTATAATTTTATTTTTACTCAAAAGCATTTTTTAAACATAATTTACATAAACTTCACTAATAATTTCCATATGGCAAGACTCAACATTGTTTCTTTTTAATTCGACACACTATTTTTCAGCAGGGTTCAAAAGCTTCGATGCCATGTTTATAGTGAGAACCATTGAGCTCTCAAAATAAGCACCAACCACCGACTTCACCTCTTCATAGTTGGCAAACCTTTAACCATCATTTTTTCAAGTAAAATAATATAATCTGATGGGACTAAATCTGGCAAATGGGGTGCATGAGGAAGCGAACTTTAACTCATTGATTTTGATCACCGCGATAACGAATGTGTGAAATGATGCATTGTCTTGCGACCATATTCTTGATTCCATCACTCAAAAATTGCATTTAGTTCGCATAATATTGATTGTTGTTGAAGGTAATCAATGAAAATTATCCTATGTGCATTCCTAAAAACTGACGCCATGATACAAATGGAACTGTCTTCGCCTTCTTTGGAATCGATTCTCTCCTTTCAGTCCATTGTTTTTTTACTGTTCAGTTGTGAAATGATGGACCCAGATTTATTTGACAAGGGATTAAATATAAGGGCTGAGTGCTCATCAAATAACTCTTCTAAGCTTAATCATATATATATGAAACCATCATTGAATTTTCATATACAAATATAATATTCTAAATAAATTAAACATGCTAAAAAATAATAATTGAGCTTTGAAATGCAATCATCGTGTAAAGCCTTTTTTTTTAACGTTTTCAATCATTATAATTCCAACTGTATGATGGATGAAAAAAATGGATTTTACTATACTTTTTGGCGATGAAATTAAGTCCTACAATAGCACACTTTGTCTTGCCATTATAGTTGTGAATAAAAGCTATAATACAATATATTTTTCAACCAAATTCTGGATAAAGACATGTTGCGTGCGGGGCCCGGATGAGGGCGGGACCCGAGCAGCCTTCGTCGTCGCGACCCCCCGGAGTCCGCGGACCCCCGCGGACGACGCAAAATTGTTGGTCGAAGGTGACGGTGGAAAATATTGGCCGGAAAGGAGTGCCGTGAGGGGGATTAATTTAAATGCCTGGAGTTCGGGGTGCATTTCTCTTTATTTGATTACCCAACTCGGAGAACCTCTGGCAACTTGGCGAGCGATCTTTCCCGCATCGGGAATGGGGGTGCGGCGGCGGCGGCGTACAGCAAGGCGACGGCTAGATCTTCCGTTGGTGGTTCAGCATGGTTGGTATTCAACGTCTATCCCAAGTTTCTTCTTCTTGTCGTTGAGCTCTTCGAGAAAGCGCCGTCCCAAGTCGATGCGTTCCTCCAGCGTCGAAGTCCGGGTCTCAAGTGTCCTCTTGCGGTATTTCGTGTGGATGGCAATTTGGAGTCGGGGTTAGATCCCTTTACTCCATGATATGACTATTTGGTGTGTGCTTTTTTGTCATGTTGGATATTTTTGGTGATGTTTTATTATTTATTTTTTATTTTTCTTATAATATATATTTTTTTTAAATTATTTTTTAAGTTTATGGTTAGTAGTGTTAGTAACTTAATTTAACTTATTAACTATGTATTTAGGATCTAACATCTGTCTTAGGTCTCGCATACTCTTCATCTAATACATTATTATATAATTTGATACAATAATAGGACTAAATCTTTTAATTTTTGTCGACGTTTGATTGTCGCGGTATTTACATTTATTTGTGTTTGTGCTAGGGATGGAGATTGGGGTGGGTTGAGTTATTTGAATAGGATGGGGGGGGGGGGGTGCTTTGGCTGCGATTCCCCATGTGATGGGTGCGTACGTGATGATGGGACAGATGAGTGTTTTATATGTGAGTAGTTTGTTTTTGAGTGACATTTTGGAGTTTTTGTTTAGTATTGGATATAGAATAGCTTTGGCTGCTTTTGTTTTGTGTATCAGATTTTGGACATTACAAGTTTAGTTTCTGATCGAGAGTGATTCCTAAGTATTTTACTGTTTTCCCCCAGCTTAGTTTTTTGCCGTTGAGTGTGATGTCGTTGATGTGGTGTTGTTTCTTGTTTTTGATGTTGAATAATGTAAGTTGTGTTTTTTTCTGGATTTATGTGGATTCTCCACCTGTTGCACCAGGATTCGAATCTGTGTAAGTATAATTGGAGATCGCGTGTGATTTTGTCGATTGAGTGTGATATTCGGATATTCGATATCCGGATATATTCGGCAGTTTTAGGGCTATGCCATATTCGGATATTTGGGAAAATATCCGAATAGTATTCGTAATAATTTTTGCCCGGTTGACACACGTCTGGAATAACGATTTTGGCAATTTATGAACGTAAAATTGGAATTAAAACATCGCTAAAACACACAATAATTATTGTTTTGAATCAATGACATTGATTGTTGACAGTAGCTTTATCTGCCTCATTTCTGTTCTCAGAGAAGTTTGAGAATTTTTGACCCGCTTTATGTTGTATTCATTTTGATGAGTTTCGTCGATGTGAGATAAGATTTGAAGTGTCCACGAAAACGGTATGCATAGACTTATCTGGCGCAATAAGCAAGTATTATCTGCTGATGCATGACGGGATTTGACGGCTGTGTACGTCAAAGTGTTAATATAGGCAGCCCCTTTTATACAGAGTGCCGTCCGCTGATTGGTCCGTCTTGGCATGGCGGGAACTTTCCGCCATGCGTCTCCATACTAATTCCTTTAACTCTTCAACCCTTCGTGCTGTTCACCAAACTTTCCCAGATTGTATCCAGGATCATTTGATGAACATTTGGAAGCTCGCTCCGTCGATATATATCTTCCAGCGGAAGTAAATTTAAAAAAACAGCGCGTTTTTACAGTTGTCTTATGATTTCGCCGAGATTTCGCGATTCTGCGGTAGATCTCATATGTATCACTCCAAATACATACATCAATTGATTGCCAGCATTGAGATGAATCTAATGATGTATAAATTACGATGAAATTATTAAGATTTTCAGAGCTATGGCCGATTATAGCCGATTAAACTAGGCCCATTTGAACTTCTGGCCGCTCTTCGAAGCAATTGCTCCGGGATCCGAACTATGAGCCTCATAATTCATTCGTAATTCATTGCAGCTATATCATAGCTTCATCTTGATGTATTTGTCTTGCATATCGCCCGTGAATTCATCCAGATATCGCCGTTCTAATCGCCCGGAGTAAGAATAAATTTACACGCGGCCGCGCGAGCGTCCGTTCGGCGAGCTCCGTTCCTTTAGATATTCATCCGCACTGGACAAAATATGTTCAAGACGACGATCAACGGCGATTTCCTTATTAATATAGATTTAAGATGAAAATGCCTCCGCGTTCACGCAACAGACAGTATTATTAAAAGTTCTGCCTGAATATTTAGAGATTTTGTTTGTTTAATATATTAGGGTGTCCCATAAGTTTCTTTCGTTTTCATATTAAGAAATAAACAATATTTGGTATTACATCAACATTTATTGAATAATATTTGATCCGTTCCGTTCCATTACATTTCTCCATCTCTCCGGAAGCCTCAAAATGCCTTCTTACCAAAATTTCCCAGGTTGGTTAGCAAAATATTGTTCAAGGTACATTTTTATATCATTTTTTGAATTCAAATTTTTACCACGTAAAGAATTTTTGAATGAAAGAAATAAATAATAATCTGAAGGGGCAATGTCCGGAGAGTGTGAAGGATGAGGTAAAACATCCCAGTCAAATGATAATAATTTATTTCTGACGAGCAAAGACACTTGAGGTCTGGCGTTATCGTGATGAAAAACAACGCCTCGTTTGTTCGCTAATTCTGGCCGTTTTCTTGCAATTACAGTGACAAGTCTCTTCAAAAAAGGTTGGCTATTATGTCGTTGGGTAGAAGATCGCATGTTGAAAATCGCTGAAGTTTATTTGAGGCAGTCAGTTCATGAGGAAACCAGTCATTTGAACGATTGATGTAGCCCATGTTTGTGGGATTTCTAACTTGTTAGCTATTTCGTGAACAGTACATCGCTGGTTTTCTTCAACCTTGGTTATGATTAGATCTGTGTTCATTTGCGAAAGAAACTTATGGGACAACCTAATATAATAAAACACTGGTTACTTTATGCTACATGTAAACACATACAGTGGAGATGCACTTTTCGTGACTTTCAAGACAATTTGCTTTAACGTGCCTATGGAAGTTTCATTTCAAAAACTATGCATTCATTTGAAGAATCACCTAAGAGCTACACGTTCCATATTTAAGATGTTGATTGACTTTTCTTTACTGCCATTCGTTCTTACTTCTGCAAATATTACTTTGCTGAAGAAGTAATATTAAGTAAAGTAAAGAATATTTTTTTTTGCTGATGAAAAACATTTTTTATTAAAAAAAATCAAGTGTTCATAGTAATCAACAAAAAAATGTTTCATCATTTTTCAAACTTCTTCATTTTTTCCTGTGCTATTTCTGCAGCATGCAGTCTCGCCTTATAGCGAAGAAGAATCCTTTTTTAGTTATTGTCCAAAGCAGATCGTATTTATTCATTCATTCATTGTCCACAATAAACAATTACTGTAACGATCTGACCGGGTTTGGGCAATCTATAAATGAATGTGTGTCGGTTGTCGTGCAGTAGGTTTGCTACGTATAAATTCCTATAGCGTTCATCTGATTGCAATGAAACTTTGGAAAATTATTGTGTGTAACTTTTTGAGTATTATAGGATTAACACAAATATTATTTATGTGCAGAATTTCTTTTGCGATATGTTTAACGTATGTATCATGCTGGCGCATATTGGTCTGATATAGTGAAACTGGCGCGTGGCGGGACGTGAGGCGGAGGGGGAAGAGAGAGAAGGATGCGCGCTCTCGTGGCGGAGAGAGGGAGACAGTCGATCTTCGAGGTGAGAAAGATTAAACGCAAACTTTTGAATCCTAACCTAACAAATATATTTGCCTTTTTTTCAATATTCGTAAATTCGAAAATTTATAAAATTAATCGGATATTATTCGTTTTTTTGCTTAGTAAAAAAAAAGTATATTCGTAATAAATCCCAAGTAAATATAACTCATTTCAAATCTTGTATGCAATTTTGTGTTCAAATTAATCATCGGAGACTCGGGGAGAAAATGACGTGTCAGTTTATTCTACTTATATTAGTGTCAATAACTACTATTGTTGTGTATTTGAATTTATCAACCAAGAAAACACTTCCAAGCGGCTCAATTTTAGCCTTCTGACAGTTCATGCAGCACTCACTTGTCCAGCATTTTTATTTTCCCTATTTCTACATTATTTTTGCCCTTTTCGAATTATTCTTTCATAAATCGATCTTTCTCCGAATGCTCAGGGGGGGGTGGGGGGATTTCCACATGCTTTCACTGCATTGTGCCCCAATTTGAATTCATACAGAAAGCTAGCGGCTTTTCTTCAGCTAGCGGCGGTCCCAAATTCCTTATTTGTGCAACGAAGATGATCCCTGGAAACTATGGATCATGAACAGCCAATCTTCAACGATAACTTCTCTATTGTCTGATTAGGATCTAATTCTACCATCGATTTCAGGCTCATCATCGTCTAATTTTTGGGGTTATCGTTTTCAAGCATTTTCCATGAGTTTCCTATTTCCATTTTTAAATTATTTGAACCTTAAATGAATCTTGTTTAGTATCCAAATATTCCCATAAGTTTTCCTATAAGATATTGTTATGGTATTTCCATAGAATATTCAGTGCTTCGTTTGCCTTCATTTCTTGGTCGAAGTGGGCTGCTTCTATTGTTGGTTAACATTTCTCCCCTGGCATTTTTTTTACAGAAAAAATAAATTTACAATCATAGCTTAATAACAGCACTTATGTATTTATTGGACTGTGTCTCAACATAAACCAACTGTGAAAGAACTCAACGAAGAAATTTTAATTACTTTTCACTTTACCTAATATAATCCTTAAAAAAAGAGAAGCAAATATTCTTGCGCGGACAATATAAATACATTTTTATTATAAGCAAACCTTTAAATGGTATATAAAAAATGATAATTGTTTAAAGACATAAATTATAGAGTTGCATAGAAACTTGAATATTTTTGCTAAGCTCCACGATTCTTCGGTTCATTCGCTGAACTATTGATCAGATAGTATTTAAAATGAACTCGGAAATCGCCGCATTGCAGACGATTCAGCTTATTTCAGCGTTGAAATTTTGACGCATACGTCCTGTAAATAAGACAAGAACGATGCAATGCAATCGAGACGTTGATAAGAAATGGAATGGGAATGTAGCTTAAAAATCCTCTCTCCCAATCAACTTTTTGTCACCCCCCTCAATCGCTTCCTACTTTGCTATGAGGTCAATATTTTTCATCTTTTCATTTGATAATGCCTTAAAATTCACATCTGCAGACAATTAAATAGGTCTCATGATCTACGCATTTTTAATTATTTTTTTCGCTAAAATATCTGTTCAAGTAAAATAATTATTTACCAAGGAAGCATAACACTATTAACCTCTTAACACGTTCCACGCCCAAATTCAATAGTCGGTGCGTAAACAGAAGGGATAGCGATGCAAAATTGAAATGCATGGGATAAACATGGACAATATATGGCGCATCTTCTCTCAGGTGTTGTTTTATCTTAGATCGACAAGCTTGACTCTACTATTAGTCAAATTAACAAAAGAAAGTGAAGATAAGCAAGTGCGAACAGACAAGGGTAGGAATGCAAGTTTCGAAGTCGATCTCGAAAGATATTTAGACAGTTGTCCATCTTAAAGACATTTAAGAAAGACGTTCGTAAAGCTAACATTTGTAAATCGTAGAAATATGTAACAGGGAGACGCTGGATTCGCTTTTTGGAGACTGTTTGACTGATTGACAAATTCTCGATCTCCGGGAAGCGAAAAAAAAATGCAAAAAAAGTCGCAAGATGTTGTCCTAATCGTCCAAAATCACCTCATGTGTGTTTGAATTGTTTCAATGAATAGGTGGTAACATTATATAAAGTTATATTTTATTTTAAACATAATTTTATAACATTTAAACATATTTTATATGTATATTTTAGTTATTTTAATTTTATGCCTTTATATGTTATATATAAACATATATTTATTATATTCTGTTTATTTAATATTTGCATGTGCTAATTCCATTGAATAGAAAATAAATAACTTGTTAAATCGTATTTAAATGGAGGAAGAAAACGTCCGAAAGAAATCCGCGCCGCGTCCACCATATATGGTGGACGTGGCATGGAACGCGTTAAAGAGGTAAGACACAGAGTTGTGTCCGAGCTCTAGTGATTTAGTGATCTAATGAGAGTATCTTGCACGTTGTGTTTGGAGAGAAACAGGGATGGAGAGAGTATCTTGCAGGTCGGAGATTGTGAATGGGAGACAGAGACGGAAAGAGTATCTCGCGTATATCGTACGATTGTATATATCGTTAATCCAAATGTATCGACTAATAATGAAATGTGAATGATATAATGAATCGATTCCAAGTGTATTGTTTATATTTAATTGAAGAAATGAGCGAATATTGTGTGCTATTTATTTATTTATGTACAAGCTTCATACACGCTGCGACGGTCCTGACAGATAAGTGGATTTATACGGATTGTAAGTGGCGAACAAGCAAATATAGCATCTAAGACTTTGATTATTTTAAATTAGCTCACTACGCAAAGGTTTTGATGTTCAGTTATCTGTTATGCCAAAGCCAGCTTTTTATATTTTTCTCTCCGCATATTGTTGCGTTTTTTCTAATTTCATCAATTTAATCATGCTTGCACCCTAATATACAGCTTTTGTAATTGAAGCTAGTTAAGTTTGAATCATGAGATAATAACATGCAATATTTTTGTGACTTATGCTTTGGTAATTGTTCTTTTTAATGTCCGAATTATCTCTACCTATTTTCAAGCTGATGATGAAATATAATTGGGCGAAAAATTGATGAACAAATAAATCATGTGAGACTCGCGCGTTAGAAGTGATTTTTTTTAGCTTCTTGGAAAAGTGCATTTTATGCATTTCTTTGAGAAGCATTACGTTGCACATGCGCCTATCTTATGATCAATGCGACCCAGATACTAGAAACGATTCGTTTTTCTTTTTCCTCTCTTTTGGACTCGAAGAGAGCGTTTTTCTATTCGTGATATTCAGGCCAATTTGCCCTCGCACGTCTACAGAAGTTTCATTTTAACAAGAAACGATTATCCAGTACATAATATCATCAATCCTGGCGATGAATCGGTAGAAATTAAATTAGAGATAGCGATATACAGTCAACCCATCTAAAACGTCGAGATAGGGACGGCGGTATAGGAAAAAACGCTATAGAAAATTAGGTGCCGATACAAAATTTGGGTTTAGGTTTTATCGATTGATATGGGCGATTTTAAATAAATTGGAATTTTTATTTTTATTTTTGTATTTTAAATGATCTTAAACGTGTTTAGTTTGTTTACAAGCGTCTTCTTCTTTTCTTATTGTGGTGGCGTCTATAGCCTTATAAGTGAGCCCCGACCATCGACACCGCCTGTCCTGGACCAAATTTAATAACTAAACTAATGGTTTATTCAAACAATCTCCAGAAGCATTATTGCAAAGGAGTGACGTAATTCGATCTTTTGAAAATTTGAAGCCGGGAGCAGATTTCTCTATTTTAGATATGAACGTTCGTTCCGGCATCTTTTTCCAATTTAGACCCGTCTCATCAGCGTTAAACATTTGGACTGCTGTATAACCTTCCGTTTACATAATTGTCTTAGATTAATTTAAGAAATATTAGCAGCATCTACGTCGGCTGAAGATCGTTCGCCTTGTATTTTGATGTCATTTAAAGAAAACGTCTTTTAAATCCTTCAAACCATCCATTACAAGTGATAAATGTTTCCTCATAATGACGTCCTTTTTCTTTTAATTGCTCAAATAATTTGATTGCTTTTCTTTTAATCAGATATCCGCCCAGGGGTACATTTTTTCACCGCGATTTTCAATCCATATCTACTAAACAATTTTCTGTGCAAGCTACTAAAATATCTTTTACACGAGCAGATTGATTTATAATTACTTATTATCCAATGTAAATCTTTTTTCGTATTTTATCTTCCCTTTTTTGAATCCTATAAATTGTAGACCTACTCATATTGAATTCTTCAGATATTTTATTAATTTATCCGCATTATTATTTCTCTGCATTTAATAGGTTCCAAAATTTGTGTTTTTTTCCTAGCGAAATACGTCCGGATCCATAAGACAACATGGCTAAGAATTAATATTATATTCATGTTATGACTAAAAACGATCAGTGAAGTCAAGAGACAAAGCATAATGAAGCGCTATAGGATAAGACCGTCGCATAAGATAAGTAAAAATACGCTATAGAAATGCGTTATATAGCAGGGTTGACTGTAATTTAGCTCATACTTTCTAAGGCTCTCTAAAGACAATGTAAATCCCAAATGAACAGTTTGGTTGTTATTGAGAGCTGCATCCGAACGGATAAAATACAGATTGTCGATTACATGCATACATATGTATTTTGACACCCGGAAAATGATGCATTGCAGTCAGGGTGTTGGCAATTGATGGAATGGGAAGGAGAGCCAGAAATGGTAGACTGGCTCTATTATATTATACGTTTTAGTGGCTGCAGTATCTTTAACAGGGATAATCAAAATGTCAACCGCGGTCCGTCATGGATACATTCCAAATTAATCGTTTTTTTATTTAATGTCATTTTTGGACTGTACTTAATGATTAATTACTATAGTTCAAGTATTATATCAAGAAAATTAAATGTGTCAATAATTAAACTTTTATCAAACATCATTTCAAAAAGTATCTACACACTTAATTTAACGATCTAACTAATAGATTCCCAACGTAGTTCCTATAGAACCTTAGGGATGCTTGTGACCGCTTCTACATTCAGATCTCAGCCAAGATTTGAAAACAATCCACTTGATTATCCCCAATCGGGTGTTGTATGACTCTTTTATAAATATACAAACTCAATTAAATCTATACTAATAAATGTGCGATTTATTAAATTATTCATAAATGAGAAGCTACAAGCCAATATTTGAACAAAGATATCAAAAATTCAAAAAAATATATACAAATTGTATGGTTCAAGTACAGAAGCTATAGATAGTCTCGCAGCTAAGTGGTTAAATTTACAGGAGATGTGGCTCGCAACCACATTCTAAAATAACATATATACGCCATGAAAAATGGTTGGCAATGGTCACATATAAAAGGGATTGCTAAGGTCATCTAAACAAAAATAAAGTACAAAATCTGTTGTTTGCGTTCCCGTCTAGCAAACATATTAATGAATACTAATGTGTTTATCAAAATGTTTTATTTAAGCATTTAAGATATCAAAGGCTGCATTTATAATTTTTCTATTGTGCAGTTATGTTAGACTAAGAGCTAGCAGCATAAATTTAAGATCATCTAACAATTGTGTTCTGGGGTGTCTCTGGACTATCATTATGACAGTCTGGCGACTGCGTGCTGTTGGGTTTTAGAAAGGAAGAGGCTGCCAGACTATTATCAATTTATTAAGATAGTACCAGATTGGTTTAAACTTGCCGAAGCTAAACAGAAAATGGAAAAAATAATACTTTATAATAATTTACATTTATAAAAACGCCAAACCAAATATATGTTGTTAACGCGTTGCCTTAACAATACTTATAAATTATTGTTTATTTTACTCATTTTTACTAGATTTTAACCCCCTCCTCTCCCAAACCCAACGGCACTCAGTCGCCAGACTATCATAATGATGTACTTGTACTATCATAATGATAGTCTGGCGACACGCCAAGACATAACGATTAAATTATTCCCATGTGTTAGATGATCTTTGAGTTATATCACTTGAAAATACATGATTATTTTTTTTGTTAAAAAAAGTAGGGCCGATGATTATAATAAGTTTGTTAGCCACTATGATAACAAATAAGCATTTTTTTTTTTCTTAAACAGTATTCATAATTAAATAGATTGTCTACAAATATAGGGAGAAAAACATCATCAAAATTTTGGAACAGTGAGTGACAAGTACATCAACATTACACCCAAAGTACATCAGAAATATGCAATTTATTAAACATCTATGAGAATATCCAACGTAAACGGTCTTGGACCAAGGGTACAGAAGCTTTAACCGTAGCTAAACCTGGCCTACATCCAAAAAAAGTTTTGCTATGCATTTGGTGGGACTGGAAGGGGGTAGTTTATTAGACTAGACAAAGCTAGGTATTATTTAGACTAGACAATCTAAAAGATGCAATTGCCAGAAAACGGCCAGAATTAGCGAACAGACGAGGCGTTGGCGTTTCATCACGATATGCCCCTTCAGATTATTATTTATTTCTTTCATTGAATTCAAAAAATTATATAAAAATGTACCTTGATCAATAGTTTGCCAACAAACTTGGGAAATTTTAGCAAGAAGGCATTACGAGGCTTCCGGAGAGATGTAGAAAGGTAATACGAAAACGAAAGAAACTTATGGGACACCCTAATACATTACTATATGTTACTAGCTTTAATTAATTTACGTTTAATCAATTATTTATGTTATATTTTATGCCTACATGATGACTCTAAAATTCTAGCTTTAATACCTACGTAGAAGCAAAAATGGAAAATAATATTTTTACTAACGAATCATTGATAATCAAAGAGAGTGAATTCAATATCATGTTGAATGCTTTTTTTAAAGGAAGGGATAAAATGGTATGAAGTAATAGACTGAGAGCTGGTAGCATAAATTGAGGGTCATCTAATATATGTAGATAATTTAATAGTTATGTTCTAGCGTGTTTCTGGACTATCATCATGATAGTCTGGCGACTGAGTGCTGTTGGGTTTGGAAGGAGATGGGGTTGCCAGACTATTATATAACTCCCTCTTCTCCCAAACCCAACGGCATTCAGTCGCCAGACTGTCATAATGATAGTCCAGAAATGTTAGATGACCCTCAATTTATGCTGCTAGATTTCGGTATATAAGTCTTAGATACAAATAAAAACACCTAAAATATAAATAATGAATCAACTGAGCTGAAAATCGAAATGAAAAAAATAACGGTTCGAAGCCTTGATACAAATAATAAATTAGCTCAGTCCATAAAATATATTAAAACAATACAATTCGTAGTCCATCAATAAAATATGCATTAAGCAATCACCATACATATTTTCCTCGGACGTAGAAAATTGCATTTCTTGGTTTCAGCAAGAATTATTTTCAATTTGAATTTTCACAATTTTAACGAGAGTCTCGATTTCATACATTGCATCGTGCAAAGCTACATTCGCGAAAGGTTTCAATAGAGCCTATGTTCAGGCGTTGATGTCTAATCCTTATAAGGCTTGAATTGAAAACAATTTCATGTGGGTGTTTGATAAAAATGCATATTGTTAAATAATTAGACATTAAGATACAACATAAGATATTATTAATAGTGAGAAGAGAATATTTTCGAAAGCGATATTTAAGTAGGGCCGTTTAAAAATTTAGATTTAAAACTGTCTGTAGAAGTTGAGCGAACCTTCAATTGTATAAGGATCAAATTATTGATTAGCGAGCATGCTATCTCATTTCCTCCAGTTTATATGCTCTTTCCTCTCACATCCTTCATCAGTAGTGCACTTCGAGCTCGCCAGGATGTTGCATCCTTTGCGTTAGCTCGCGATTCGTGATCATATTTTCATCCATTGTATACTTCCGTCTTTAAACTTATAACAGATTACCTCACATGTGGTTGTGCTAAATATATAAATACTCAGTGTGCAATACTACTGCAATTAAAGTTCGATAATTAACGAGTGAAAAACCATGGGAAAACCGAACAGAAGACGATCCAATAAGAAAAAGGAGTCCAATATCGCGATGCCTTCCTCCGAGCGAAATAATTTCATCCCTAAAAATAATTCGGATGTACAAATGCGCGATCTGAGTGCCAGTATCAATAGTTTGGCGATTCGCGCATCGACCACAGAGAAATCTAAATTTGATCAAAATTTAAACGATTTTGCTCAAGTCAACTTGCAATATGCTGTCGATGAAAAATCATCATTTACGAGTTCCACTAGCTCGGATTTTACTGAAGTCAAATATAAAAGAAAAATACGCACATCTAAAAACGAGAGCAGCGTTGAAAATCTTTCTTTTGATTGCCAGGATATGAACATGCGGAAGCGTTGCATCAAATCTCTGCATAATGCATTTTCTTTGCAATCTTTTTCGGACATATGGGAGCTTTTCCAATTGAAGCAGAATGAAGCGACTATTCCACTTGATACAGAAGAGCGAAACGCTTATGATGAAAAAGTATCAAACTTGAAGAAAAGCATCCAGAAAGACGTATTTCAGCGTATTCGATCGGGTGAAATAAAGAACAACCACGTTGGAAAAATACACAGCATGTCTCTCGATCTTTCCTTTTCTATCGCCCAGCGAACGGAACTAGAATCAATCGTAACGGCAATTAAGGAACTCATCATCAAGAGGGCGCTCTCCGATATAAATTTTTTCGAAAACGAAGAAGATAAATCTCTAGACAGTCTGAGCGAATTGCTAACTTTGACCTTTTTATCAGACAGCGACAAAATATACATCAACGAACGAATGACTTTCCTTCAGGAACTATATTACAAGAATGCTAAAATAGACAATAAGCCTGTTATTCAGGCAATCGACGACTTAATGTTCAGACTTAGAGATCTGCTGGCGCTTCCGTATTTGAAAGCAATATACAAGAACGAACTTCTGGCTCATATCAAAAACACGGTGAAGGAAACCAAAGCCCACTATCTAATCGCAACGGATGAAGATGGCGACGATCACGTAGATAATTTAGAAAATATGCTGAAGAATCCAAAGCTGAGAACAAATGTACGAGTCGACATCATGCACATCATCAGCGAATCGTATGTCAAAAAATACCAAGCAATTATAGCAGAAAATCCGACTAGTCTGGTATTTTGCACCATGTTGGGTCTCTCTGTAGATTGGTAGAATGATACCGTTTTTAACGTATTTTTCTAATGTATAACTACTCAATTTTTACTCGATTTTCATGTAAACTTTTCAAACAATAAATATTTCGATGTATCATAATAATTGTTTTATTTCTGATTCACATACTTTTTGCACGCCTAAAAACACTTCAATCAATAAAAATAATTTTGCAATATAAGCTGTTTAATTTGAGGAAATTTTCAGAATTATACGCGAGTTGCTGTTATGACGCTCTGGACTTAATAAAATGTAAACTCTCTAAGCATGATTGATTCTATTCAATTATGTCAATAATTTTACTTCATTTTCGTAGATAAAAATAATTAAAACACATCTCCATCGGGAAGGGTATTTATACCGTTAAATACTAGATATGATTTATAACGTTTCTGCCATCAAAGTGGAGTCCAAGCAAAAGATAAAAATACCTCTCCCGCCAATAACGACGGTAAAAATATCTTACCCGATGGAGATGTGTTAATATCTCATTTTTTAATAGTTTGTCAAGTCCATTTCAAGATGATCGATGAAGGGCAAATATATCAAATAAGAATCAAACGATTTTTTAAGGGTGCGAATTAATTGATATAAATTGGGAAACGAACCCCCCGAAATTTCATACCATCGATTGAATATTTCACATTTAAATTTGCATTCAGAATGCTTAAAATATAAAGTTATAAAGTTAAATTTAAATCAAAAATTGTTGAAAACAATCAAAAATCATACCGGTCGTTGATAAATATAAATATTTATCAGCTTACTTTCGGTATTAAATGACTAAAAATAATTACATCGACTGGTTGTATCAGCGAAAAATTGAAGAAAATCAATGTATTTACTAATATATAAACATGGGGAAATTCATTCAAACCAATGAATAGCGCGAAATATAGGGTAATTTGAACGAAAAAATCTTTAATAAATAAACGTATTAAAGTCAAATGCAAAATATAATTTTGTATAGTTTGTTATGATTGTGGTCGCAAGAATTGATGAATGTGTATGGGGAAGTTGAATGATTTGTGCGCACGGTATTTAAAGGGTTAATACATGTATATTTGATATTAAAAATATAAATTAATACACTATTTCCAATCCGTTTAGAATAGAGTGTAAATCATCCAATTGAGGTGTTTCGTTCTCGCTTTCATTGCATTCGCCCATCTTCACGGATGGCTGTGAAGTAATTTGAACGCGCCCTTTTAAACCTCGCACAAATATCGCAGAACAACATATCATAATAAAAATTAAAAAACTCGAATATATTGAATATTTTTATTTGACAATTTACGCATTAAAAAGGCCCGCAATAATCACTTTCGAAGGGTTATCATAGATTTAAAGAAAATCAGCATCGGAATGCATTTCAAAGCTCGTTACAATACAATTGCACATAGTTATGTAACGCTGAATGGGGAAAAATGTATGAGACTGTAAATATTAATTAAACGGCACCGTCTCGCAGCTTTCACACAAAGACCGAGAGCTTTTAAGCTGCGTAAAATATCACAAAATTAAATATTTTAAAATAGAAGATAAACTAAGGATTGGTGGAAAGAAGCTCTCATGGCTATGGAATATCTGCAACTGAGTGAGCAGGAGCTGTTTTACCACGCTAAGAATTGCCGCATTGCAGTGAGGGCAATGAATGGAGTGGGACTTCGGGATGGCAGTCTAACCCCACTGCATCAGGAGGACTCAACACCACCAGTGCCGGCCTTCGAGCTTTAACTCTTGCCAAAATTATATGTTGGTACGGTATACATCGAAAGCGTTTGTATTCTCGAATATATTTTTCTTTTCAGAATTTACAAAACATTCCGTCATGAATCCAACAGAATTGATATGAATCCAATATTTGAAGATTTTTTTCTCACATTACCTACTATTATGGTTCGACAATCCAATTCCATAAATGCATCTAAATATCACATAATGTCTCTTGTTAATACTACGAGATTATTAAATTATCTACAATCATAAGACTTCAATTCGATTAACATTATCAGACACCAAAAAAAGCATGCAAAGTTGTTCTAGTGCTATCAACTACATATCTTTCACATCTTCTTGATCAGGATAAAAGAAAAAAGCTTGCAAAAATGTTAAAATTGTATTCAAATTAAGAGAAAATCGGTTATAACGAGCAATAAAAAGCAAAAAATATGCAGTCAAACCTTTTTTTGTTGTAAGTTCAAAGTTATGTGGTTTTTTTAAGATTTTTTTTTTAATTTCCATTAGATCCAATCCCGGGATCAGTCCCGGGATCCCGGGATTGGGATTTTCAATATTTTAAGATATTACATTGATAAATTTGATCAAAAATTACTAATAAGTCCATTTGTTCGATATAAAAAATCACTTGAAGGCCAAATAATTTTATTCAGAAAAGATAAAAATACAATTAAAAAAAAAACACTAAAAAATTCAAATATTATTTTGAAAATATGCCCGAAGTTACATTAACATTAAACATTAGTGTTTCGTTATTTAGTCTGGATCTGATTTTGTAAGTCAGGATACTTGCTGCTGAAAATGTACGCTCAGCTTCCACACTCGTTGGAGGTATCTTCATCAGATATTAAAATGCCAGTTCGAGTTGATGACTGCGTGAACCCCCATTTTCGTATAACCCCATCAATGTGACTGATAAAATTCCTTTCTGCTGAGACACGGACTAAAACTCGCAAAAATCCCGATTTCCCGACAAATTATTTATTTCCGTCGCTGCAGATGAATACTTACATACTATAATACTTTGATGTGATTCGTAATTATATTACGGAGGAATACAAAAATTCTGAACCCCGTATCTATTATATTTCATATCGATATCCCCATTATTCGTCGAGGTGTAGTAAATACATCACCGGTGGGGAAGGTAAATATAACAATTTGAAAAACATACATGTACGCTATATATGTATACATAGATTATACAGTCACTGTCCATGGGCGTCGCCTAAGTTCGCCAATTAGTAATTACGCCACTGTTTCCAATCGTCCAGATTTCGTCGGAAATGTCTCGATTTAGTAGCTTTCATCGTGTTGGTGAGGTGTACGATTTCTGTCAGATAAAAGTTTCAATCCCGAAATTTTCGGTATTACGTTTTATAATCCCGGGATTCTTAAGTACCTAAAACTGTCTGGGATCCCGGGATTGGATTCCCTAATCATTTTGCATCTGCTATAGCTGAATTACGACCACACACTTTAAGGGCACATATATTCTAGTCTAGAATTTCTTTTATACAACCTTCTATTGTTTATACCAGATTTATATCAAAATTTAATGTTAAACTATTTTTAAAAAAATTAAAACCAAAGAATTACTTTTTTTAAACAGTCGCCATTTTGTGATTTTTTTTTTTGGTAGGGACTATAGCGAAATCTTTACTATTTAAGAATTATATTGTTAAAAAGAGAAAATCTACACAGAATGATGATGAGATTGACACTCCGCATACTATTTCTACCGAAAAAAAGAGCGATTTTGAGTATAATTTTGTTTGATAGACCACAAGTCATTAACCATCGGTTTATTTATTATTAATCTAGCAAAAATGATGTTATTCATGAAAGCTTCTTAAAATCAGGGTTTCCGAAATCGAAAACCAGGAAAAATCATCATTTTGGTTGGAACGAAAAATCACAATCGATCCGGTTCTAATCTATCGATTTATTTCGATTCGGTAGACGCGAATTAATATAATATGTGAAGCGTTCGTATGTAGAATTCATGTGATTGTATTCATCTATCTCATTCATCAATTCTTCTGTTAAATCAATAAATAAGATATTATTGTTATTAGCCCAAATTAGATCTTGTTGTCATAGATCATTGTTATGCACATTGTTTAGCTTATTACTCCCCAAATATGTACGACTGTGAATACCAAATTTAAATTTCTTTCCTAATAATACGTATTTCAATCTGAGACACCCAAATCTTTGGTTATTTCCATGGGGATGCTTAGAAGATATAAAAAGTGTAAATGCTGAGGTTAATTATATGGTCAAAATACTTATTAATAAATATTTAGAAATAGAGAGACATACAGTTAGTTTCAAAAATATAAAATTTAGAATGAAAATAGTTTGTAAAAACTATTTTTTTAAAGCTTTAATATTAAATTATATCGTCACCTACATGATGACTCTAAAATTCCAGATATTTTTCAGGCATGGTTTGGTTTGGTGACACGTATTCGGGAGATCCAATTTTCAATGGCTTGTCGCATAAATCTGGTTGAATTTACTGGATGGCGTTCATTATATCGACTTTGAAGACATCAATTATTGATTTAAGACTTGTGATTTAAGATATCGCCAAAGGACGAAGTCTAAAGGCGTTAAATCGCGCGAGATAAATATGTCCTCAAATCGCTCGAGCAGAATGCTCAACGTGACATACGCTGTGTGCACCAAATAGTGGGCCTCACTTAAGAAGATTTTTTTGGTGAAATTTGAGTAAACTTCCAATTACTTCAGAGCCTATTCAGCGAAAACACAGAATTGTCAATGATCGTTTGATGAGTTCGTCGAAAAGCCAAATTCTTATGAACGACAAGAAATAGATTGCCTCGAGTTTACCCATACAATATCACGCACAGCATCGGTGTTTTCAACAGAACTTGCATTTCGGGGACGTGCGATTGCTGTATGTTGGTTGATTATTTACCAGATTGATTGACTCAAATTTGGCCACCAAACATCGAATAGTCGACCGGACAGTTATGTCGATACAAATTACTTAATGGGTTAACTTTCTATGTTAACCTGTCATACATTATTAAATAATTCATAATAAATATAATAAATATTGCTTTGAACAGCATGGCCGATATAGTCTAAAATATTGTGTGTCCCTATTAAAAGACTGTGCATCTAAAACATTTTGAAAAAAGATTCTCAATTGAACCGATGATCGTTATTTTGTTGGAACGATAATCGGATATATCTTTGAAACTGAACTATAACGAAAATGAATAAGAAGTCATTACAATCAAACCATGCAAATTTTCTTATAAATGAGCTGTAAATGTACATGAAATGATTAATTTAAAAACATATATATTGGAAATTCGCATCCCTCCAATTTTCCTCTATATTGTATATTTAATTATCTTTATTGTATCAAAAATGATGTCTTTGAAAATGATTTGAGCCGACACTGCAAGCGACATGTTAAAAAGCTGAAAATTGTAGAATCACGAATGTGTAAAATTTCGTTTTAAAGCTCGCAAACGCTCGTCGGTTAACTTGCTGCGTTATCGATTCGTTGACATAAATGCACCTATGCATTTGATATAAAGTGCATGCGCATAGAAGCAAGCCTAGAAAATGCCGCATTGCAGCTAGGGGGTGGCAATTAGTGGAGCGGGAAAGCGGGTTCGACCTCATTCCAGGAAAAATAAGAATTGCGCCTGCGCAAAATGCTTCATGCATGATAGAGTGGGATAGAAAATGGGAACGATAGTCTGTCACCATCGCAATATGAGCCTCGAAGTCACTAGAACATCCAAACTATGCGAAATCGATAAGACTACTTGCTAATTTTTCAGAAACATATCAAATTAAGAATTATATGGATTTTATTACTTTTAAAAATCTTTAAATCATCTTTAATTTTGCTTAGCATGCATTACTATTTATTGGAATATAATTCACAATATAAATTTTGCTATATACTTCTTAACAGAAAAAATCTCGACCTTTCATAATAATTATATTTGTTGCATTTTCTACACTTTTGTACAACTACTTGAACTATTTTATGATTTTTCATGTAATTTTTAAATAATATTTTTTTATGTATGACAATTACATGTTCCTTTTTATCACCAAGAAATGAATTACATTTTTACTTATAGAAAAATAGTATGCTTGTCGTTAGTATATACACAAGCCAATTGAGGATAATTTCAGATTTATACCCATGGTACTGTTATGATGTCGATAATTTAACAGAATATTAGACATACGTTTAAGAGTACGAATGGTGTAAATTGGTCGGATTTAAGTGTATTTAATAATGCAAAGTTTTCAAGCGTTCTCATAGAAACATAAACGTCAAACAAAAAATAATACACCGAACTCAATCAAAAGAGGTAAATATATTATTAAGTTGCATTTTCAACGCATTTTTCAATATTTTATACATATATATATATATATATATAATTGAGTTTTTTTAGATTTACGCGAGTCATATTTAAGATTTAATTCAGAAAAAATCGGGTATTTGATTATATATTAGCAGTTGTAAAACAAATATTTATCTTTAACCGTTTCATGAGTACTCACGGAAATATCCGTTTTGACCTTCACTATTCAGAAAGGGCACTCTTGTGCATTGAAGCTCTGAGGCGGACAGAGACAGAGAGAACTTAGCGCAATTTGGGAGACTGAGATGGATAACTTCTTCATATGCATCGCATGATTGTATAGATCGTTAAGCCCAAATTTATCGACTTATAATGATTTCGATTTCGAGTGTGTTATTTGTTTACGCAAAGAAACGACCGAATATTGTGTGTTATCGAGAGTGTTTGTTTATTTAACTGCTTGCCGTTCTTCGCTGCGTGTTGAATGAGTCTTTGTTCAATTATCATTTCCTTCTAAAGGAGGAGCAAATGAATCGATTTTTTGTGCATTGTTTATGTAAAGAAATGACGCGATCTTGTATTATATGTTATCAAATGTTTATTTACAATTGACTCTGCCTCGAATTGAAGATTGTCTTACGCTGATTAGGAGCTGACAGAAAGTAATCGGCGTAAAGCGATTATGACATCAACGACTTCATCGATTTTAAATTTGCTCACTAACGAAAAGGTTAAGGATTTAAACGGCGTTACAGTGATTAGATCTCGACGAGCGATCAAAATATGTATTGAAACCCTAAAGGATGCCTCTTTCGTGCCGATGGAAACAAATATTTTTTTAGTTAATACTTAATTCGCTAAAATTTAAAAAAATAGGTTTTTGCAAAGGGGCGGTGATAGTAGAAAGAGTATCACATCAGCAGCGAATTATTAAAACAACGGCATATTTTCAAAAAGGACCCGGCGTTTAAAAGCGAGTCATAAAACTTAATTGTTAAAGTAAGCGCCATGATTTTATAAGCAACGGAAGACATTCAGGAAGAAAAAGAGGTCCGCCCCAGTAAGAGTAATACGATATTAGTCCCTAAAGAAAGAAAATCTCCTCGGGCAGTCAAGTTCAATTCCAGACTTCGACCTCCCACCCTCTAACGGGAGAGGATCTTCGAAAAAATAACCGACTTTGAGTTCAAGAAGACGCTCCGGTGAAGTATCTATTCTCGGGTTACATATTGCCGCTCTGCATTCTGAACGCTCGTTTACTTACCGCTGGTCTTCCAACCGTGGATTGTGCCGATTGTTTGATGGTTTATTAATTTCTTGCGTCATCTGCCTCATATCGGCCTCTATCATCGAACGAATGAAATGCCAAACGTGTTCCGTCGTTCATCGCAGCTGACTCGTTGGTCATGACTAGGAAATCCAATCCCGAGCCAAAATTTCGATCCCGGGATTTCGGGATTTCATTAGACAATCCCGGGACTAGTCCCGGGATCCCGGAATTGGGATTTTCAATATTTTAAGAAATTACCTTGATGAATTTGATCAAAAATTACTAATAAGTCCATTTGTTCGATATAAAAAATCACTTGAAGGCCAAATAATTTTATATATTTAAGAAAGATAAAAATTCAATTCAAAATTAAATAAATAAAACACTAAAAAATTCAAATATTATTTTGAGAATATGCCCGAAGTAACATTAACATTAAACATTAGTGTTTCGTCATTAAGTCTGGATCTGATTTTGGAAGTCAGGAAACTTGCTGCTGAAAATGCAACGCTCAGCTTCCACACTCGTTGGAGGTATCTTAATCAGATATTTAAATGCTAGTTCGAGTTGATGACTGCATGAGCCCTCATTTTCGTATAACACCATCAATGTGACTGATAAAATTTCTTTCTGCTGAGACACGGACTAAAACTCGCAAAATTCCCGATTTCCCGACAAATTATTTATTTCCGTCGCTGCAGATGAATACTTATATACTATAACACTTTGATGTGATTCGTAATTATATTACGGAGGGATACAAAAATTCTGAACCCCGTATCTATTATATTCATATTGTTATTCCCATTATTAGAGTCGAGGCGTAGTAAATACATCACCGGTAGGGAAAGGTTACTATAACAATTTGAAAAAACATACATGTACGCTATATATGTATATATAGATTAGACAATTACTGCCCCTAGGCGTCGCCTAAGTTCGCCAATTAGTAATTACGCCACTGTTTCCAATCGTCCAGATTTCGTCGTGAATGTCTCGATTTAGTAGCCTTCATCGTGTTGGTGAGATGTACGATTTCTGTTAGATAAAAATTTCAATCCCGAAATTTTCGGGATTACGTTTTATAATCCCGGGATTCATAAGTACCTAAAATTGTCCAGGATCCCGGGATCAATATTTTTAATGATTTTAATGTAAAACAACAAAAATTAGTTAAAAAATTTAGCCATGAATTTTTCATTTTAAAATCGTTCTATTCTCACACAATAAAGCTCAACAAATGTGAATTTGCATATATATTCACGATTTATACTGGGTTTGACAAAAATAAAATGTATTTCAGAAAGAAAGCATCTATCGATCATTTGAAGCAACAAGTGTCTATTATAAAACCAAGACTTCCTCGGGTCATTATTTAAGCGTTAACGATAAATCGTCGATTGTGAAACTAAAAAAGATTGCAAACAGCGATAGTTATTGACTCATGACTCCAAAATGCTCGAATACGAGTCATTTCTGTGCGTCAGGGCATCAGTGTTTAATATTTTAGTGCATCTCGCTTATAAGTTAGCGCGACCACAGAAGAGAGAGAAAGATAGCAAACAAACTCCCGTTTATCAAAACACACCGTAGCAGCCAAAGGGTTAAAATTCTCTTCTCACAAACTCCTTCATAGAAGGCAAATAGTCGTATGAGCATGTATATATTTTTTTAGCTAGACATGTTTATGCAGTCGCTATGATGAAGGATGAAGTTTACTCAAATTATCACTTTCGATATTGTTCCATTGATGTTATATTTTTCGGCTTGTCGTATGGGAATAAATTCAGTATCACATTTATGTGAAAAATAAAATTAGTATTTTTTAATGTTGATAAACATATAAATTATCATTTTTCATGTGCCAATGCTGTTAGCTAAATAATGAGAAAGCTCCCATAAAGCGATATTATGAAAATAATAAAGCACAGACACATATCTTATTATAGGTCGTCTCGTGAAAATCAATAACTCTGTCTGGAGTTCAATTAAGGCCAAACAAATATGTTTATGATAATATATACTTATCATATTCATCAAATCAAAACATATTTAAAAACAATCTTAAGATGTATTTTAAATTCAAGACGGAAAATATCATTAACCAAGAAATAAATTATATATATTTTAGTTTAAGATTAAGAGCTATTTTATGAAACAATGTTGTAATGTAAAAGGAAAAATTACAAAATCGCAAGCAATTTTATAAAAATAGTAAAATAGGGTTGCAGTGCATATACGAGAGAAATCGTGTAAATCGAAACCATGTAAATCGAGACTTCAAGTTCATACAAAAACGGAATATAAGTTCATATAAAGTATAAGGGGATATTTTCCAGAAAACGTCGTAAAACGAGTACATTGTATGTACACAACATGTTTATAATTAAAAGCATAATTATATAATGACAATTTTATTATTCCACCTCCTCACTGCTATATTCTAATTCAACCATATTTTTACTTTTTGGTTGGCTCGAAATCACTACTTTCATCGGATTCAATATCCAGCAGCAGGCTCTTCATCTCGTCTTATTAAATAGTCCCTGACTAATTTTTGTGTTGTGTTTTATTTAAGTCTTTGTAAATTTCACTGTGTCACACGCACAGTCTTTTAAGGTCTCGCTGAAATTTAACAGCACGTTGGCCAATTGTAAAATTTCTGAAATGTCCATAGACATACATTTATTTGGTTTATTAGCAATGTCATTATCACTACCATAGCTACTTTCAACATTTTCATTTTCGTTGGTTGACACCATATAAATCAATTATTCTTCGTCTATTTCCTGATCTACAAACAATTCATCGACGTCACTGAATTCTAAATTCTCCAACCCAAACGCTTTTGTTATGTTTAAAATTCTGTTAAATGTTTCATTTCTTGCTGGAATTACATGATTACGTTCAACTACTTATAGCCATACTGCTCTCTAACAAGCATTCAATATTTACACATCATTTAAGATCGTGAAATTTTCCAAGCTTCTAAGATCGAATTTAGTCGAGACTCTTTGAATTTAATTTTCAAAATAATGTAGATTGAGTGTTAATAAATTATTGACTAGTTGCTTAATAAATGCTTAATAAAATGAATGATATAGATTGCGTGATGATCATCTTTTGAATGTTTTATATATGTTTCTATTTAAATTTATTTAAATAAAAATACATATTTCATGCAATGATTTATTTCAAATTCAAATAAAATTACATCGATCAAAATTACACATTAACATCGATCTTTTGTCAAACATGACGATTAATCAAGATATAAGATATGCAACATAAGTTTTACACATTCATTTAACGAAGCAATGACATTTGAAGAATTATTATTTAATTTTAAACATCCCAAACAATTAAATTGAATAACATAAATATGAAAAACATAGAGCAATTTTTCAAATTGACTTGAATCAATAACATTGATAATAAACATAGAGTTTAAAATAACAATTTTGCTATGGTTGTACAGTGTAATGTACAGAATGACATTTTTATAAAAAAATATTAAAATGGTATTGAATATTTTAACAAAAAGTAATCAGTTTTTGAGATACAACATTAAGATACATTTAGATACACACATAAACGACTGAGAGATAAATTTTATTATTTAACATTCAATAACTTGATTTAATAGATCCATTTGCGGCGTTCTGTCTGAGCCTTGATCTTTCCGGCGGCTTTCAGCTTCTCATATCGATAAGACAAGTAGATCAGTTCTTTCGGTGTGGGATAATCGATATTTTCTAAAATGAGGACGAGCTCGGTGGCTTTGTCGTAATCTTCTGGAGTTATGTATGAAATGACCTTACCGGTGTTGGCAACGAGGCCCGTTTTGCTAATGCAGTGCACATATTCTTCCAAGTCGTCCGGAATGTTGAAGTTGATAATGTGGGTTAAATTATCGATGACGAGACCGCGACTCATCGAGTGCGTGGCTACCAAAACGTTAACTTTACCACTGTTGAAGTCCCTCAGAATGGATTGTCGATTTGGGGAATCCAGCTCGGCGTAAATGTGGTGGAAATAAAATTGCAATATTATCTTATCAGACGATACCCAATCGGAGATAACTTCTTTGCTGCAGAATATGATTAGCTTTTGGCTGGATTTGAGCTCTCCCAAAAAGTTCATGAGGGTGTCGAGTTTTTCGTTTTCTTCCAAAAATACGAAATTTTGGTTAATCGGTTGAATGGTAGTCAGATCCAACTCGTTGGCCATAACTCGGAGGGGATTCTTCATGTAGTCCAAAACCAGCCACCCGACTTTTGTCGGTCGATTCGTCAACGTCATGACGGTGTGACGGTCTTTCCGGATGTCTGCGAGCGACCGGCGGATGTCGTTGTTGAAGTCCATTTCGACCATTCGATCGGCTTCGTCGAGAACTACGAACGAGATGGATTTGATGTTGATGGAATCGGGATTGTATTTGAGCAAGCTGCTAAATTGTTGCGGGGTGGCAATCACTATCTGCGCCCCTTTGGGGAGTGTGACAGTTTGGTTCTCGCAACTGTCGGTAGATTGGACACAGACTGCTTTGATGCCGTGAAAGTCGAATTTGCTGAATTGCAGTTCGATCTGTTCGGCGTGCACTCGACTGGGTGTCAGAATGAGGACTTTAGGGCCCCGGTGCTCAAAAGGGGGCACTGGTTGAAAATAGACATGGATGAGTGCCGGCAGCAGGAAGGCGAGGGTCTTCCCAGTGCCAATCTGGGCCACGCATATCAAATCTTTGCCGCTGAGCAATATCGGCCACGCCTGCGACTGTATCGGTTTGGGAATCTCGAATCCCTGCTTGTACAAGTCTCGCATTATCTCAGGATGTTCATAAAATCCTTGATCGAAGGTGATGACCGGATTGGGAATGTTAAATAGCGAAGAAAAGTCATCAGAAAGCCCATCAACTGATATATAGTTGTGTTTTGTGCGCCATTCGTTTGCTTCTGCGGGTGTCATAGCAGTCGCATCCGGATGCTCCCGATAGACGTTCTTGACGACGGAAAGCAAGAAGGCTGGAAAAGCCTGATTTTCTTTCGTTGTATTTTTTTCTTCGTTGGGTTCAGATGGCAAAGACGTGCTGGGCATTAAGTTGATTCCCAGAAACAACTCTAAGGGACTTCGTTCTCGATCACGGTAGGCATCCGCTCCCAAGATTTGGTGCCTCATTTCGTTGCAGCGATTCTGCACATAATCATTTTCGAGCTGCACGAGGGACGCATTTTTTAAATCGGAGGATTCTGACTCGACGTTCTGAATCGGGGAACTTTGATCCTCTTCGTGAGCGGCAATCAACACAGGTTCATCGATAATATCAGCATTATCGGTGCTCCTCCAGCCGCATAGTATTTGGGCAAACCGAAATACAGTCGACGGTGTATTACTACACGGCCGCCCAGACATGTTGAAGCTCGCTTTGAACACCGGCAGAGATAGCAAAGCACCGACCTAAAAATATTAAATAACATGAAACCTACAATAAAATTGTACATTATTCGTAGAAAAAAAAATACATAAAAAATGTATTTAAAAAGTATTATATCGATTCGGTTTTCGCTTCAGAAAAAATAACGGTTTTTTCGGTTTTACAGCTACAGCAATAAAACGAGTGACTTGATTGAAAAATAGTATGAATTACGCGTCGCGAATGAAAATTCATCGCCTTAGATGTTTAATCCTTCGTAGAATTGTAACGAGGAAAATCGATAAATTAAAAAAATATTGAAATACAAAGAAAATCTGGATCGTAAAACATAAGCATATGGATGTGGTTATCACCCAAGTAATTCAATTGCGCAATAGCAAATCGATCGATAAAATAATTTCGCACTATATTTATGGATTATAAAAAAATATGTAATATGTGCAATAAGTGTAATAAGTGTTATATCCAAAATGAAAATTATTATTCCCGACTGAAAACGTACAATGATATTGATTCGCCTAGTTCAATTGGGCACGCGCACCATGCAATAGTTCGATACTATACGATTGGGGAATTAACCATCAATCAAATAAATCCGCATTATTGAAGCTTTTTACCTTGATTCAGGTCGATGTGCTTGGGCAGATTGATCTCACTGCTCCCTTTTGATGATGCTCCACTTGACAAACGTCTGCTTCGCAACGACTTGCAAAGCCTTCTGGAAGAAACTGCGTGAGGGTTGCCAGTGCATTTTATCTCGGCTAATATGTCCATCATAAAAACATCGATTCCCATTACCCTATATTTTAATTGCGACTAAATTTACGATCATAAATTTTAATTACATGAATCATAGCGTTAAAAAAATAGGAAGATTTAAAGGCTCGTTAAAAAGTGCGTAGGTTAAATATTGATATTTATATTTTTTGGCTGTAAAATAAATTGGAAATTTGCAATATTTGTCAATAATGCAGCATTAATTAACGGTATAAATTACAATTGAAGCATCGGATATTCAAAGATCAGTGCAAGGATTATTGCGAAAAAAAGAGGCAATTTAATATTGATTCTAAATATTACATCAATATTTAAATATATATTGTGAGAAAAATATTTATAATTATTTGAACGATTATAGCATATTGTCATTTTTTATATTTAATACAAATATTGACAAAATTATTTTTTTATCAAATTTTAATGGAAAAAAAATTATCTATATGTTATCCAAATTTATGAATCTTTCAATAAATGCTCTTTTATTATCTGAAATATCAATATTTTCAGAGAAACGTTTGATTTTATCATGTTATTTTAAAATTTGATTCTAGCCTTAAGGCTTAAATAATTTAAATTTGAAACTTTTATTAATTTATATAGTTTCTTAACAAATTCTATAGAATCAATTACAAACCAAAGGAAGAGCATGATCATCCACCGATTCTGCATCTCGAAAAGCTCCATGAATATATAATAATATAATGCAAAACTTTATTTTTCGTAATTCAATACATACAAATTGCCTTATGTATTTCAACTTCCAATTACACTTAGAATTCAGTTCATCTTGATGAACTCCTTAAGAATATTATTTAATATAAAGAAAAATGAATACAAACACCTTTTTTAAATGTTTTTATTTCAGCAACAAGTGTTAATTCTTAAACTATAATTGAAATTACAAAAAAATTCACATAATTAAAGCGAGCCATATATATTTTTGGCAGGTAGAATATCAAAGTTTTCACACAAGATAGACATTTTATATATATGTATATTTAATTTTATTTTATTTTATAAATTATTAGTAAAACTATTCAAGAATATTTTTTCAAAGTTTCACAACAAAATTCCGATTATTTCCGATGTTATGAGCACTATAGTGAACGCAAATCGATGCTGGAACACGCGACAATTAGTACGGAATACTTTCAAACGCGTTTTTCTCGAAACAACTTTTTTTCAACTGGCGGGAATTAACTCAAAAAGTTCTTAATCAATTGTTTTAAATATTGGTATTAAGATTTTATACTTGATTCTAATAAACATATAGCTAATTCTGGGAAAATATTATTGTTTAAAGTGTGATTTTTGTTGCAAAGAAGGTGCAAAAGAATGGTAAAAATCGTAAAATTTTGTTAAGACACTCCTAAAACACGTATTTTTTTTAAAATCAAAACTGAGTATATATTCTTAAAAAATATATTATTAATAAAATCAAAATATTGTATGATTTTTAATAAAATTTGCGGCTTTTACGATTCCCGCCAATAGCAAACTCTAATAGCGACCTTCCATTTACAAAAGCTTATAACTCGGATATTTCCGGCGAAAATGAATTTAAAAAAAATTCAGATATACTTAAAAGTATTAATAAGATGTTCTCAAATTTTAAACAAATTCTAATTATTATTTCTCTTTTAAAAAAAATCACAAAAAACACTAAAAAATCTGCCTCTAAACTGGTTTCCCACCTTAAACAGCAATGTAAGTCGAAATTTAAAAGTCGATACCACAATTTATTGATGAAATTTTAATTTTTATGAAGCAACAGTTAGGATGAAGGAAAAAAAATGAAAAAAAAAATAGGCTGTAAGCATTTGTTAGTGCAAAATATTGTGTGAAATCGGCTTATAAGTCTAGGCACTTTTATTGAAGCAGTTTAAAATTATAAGTCTGATGAGTGTTTTTAAAAAGTTTTTTTTTTCATTTGTGTAATATATTATAAAATAGGCAAACTACTGGTCTAGTGGTTGCTTTGTGCTACATATAAAGACGCACACACAGCAGTGGGAGCGGGGTGCATACGCATAGCGTTTTCTATGATGTATATGACAAAAACGGAGATAGTATAAATTATCCCTTTCCGAGTGTCGGTTAAAGTTTCAAATTTTGTTACATTCAAGCCAATTTGCTTTACGGTGCCTATATAAGTTTCACTTTGAACATGTATTCTATAACACGATATATTCGCGGCATCGTTAAATCGTATTTTACGAGTACTATTAGTAAAACATCATTAATTTGCATCATGCAAATTATGAGAAATATGCGCAGTTTCTGTGCAGAACTATACATGTGCATGAATTCAAATTTCGCTACGATTACCGCCAATGAAACAAAATATGCTAGCAAAGAAAAAACAGACTTTAGATACAAATTCAATAAGTTTGATAGTTTTCAGATTTAACAGCAAGTTTTCAAAACACTTTCAAAGCACATTGGTCTTATTTCGACCTTAAAATTAATATGAAAATAGCTAAAACAGTGTACAAAGAAGATTCGATGAATTCGTACAATACAATGCATATAGTTTAACATATTCTTTACGAAGCTATGTATTTAGTACGCCATATATAGATAGTATTTATAACGATATCATATCGAGATTCAATGTAGTAATGTCGTAAAAATTACCATTATTACAACTCGACTCAGTGTAGTTAATACACCATAGTAAAGGAAAAGTTAATACAAATTATGGCAAACCCAAATTGACATTCGAATGCAAATTTGATACAAAAGTGTAAATATATGTATTAGTGTTTCAATAAAAATGCATACGGAGTATATAGAAAAACATAGAGCCAAGGACGAAAAATATTAATGATAATAAATTTAATGCAGTGGCAACCTTGAATGGAATTAAAGGTCCGAGTATGCGCAATTGGTGTAACACTTCACACCCCACCAAATTGCGACATTGGCCATTCTTCAAAGTTCCAATGCATTTATGATGTCATTTGCACATTTAAACATTGTAGTTTTTAAACATTTTGCTTAAACAAATAGTCATCCTAAAGTATTTTTCAAAATTATCATGTAAAATGTGTTCAATCGGCATAAAAATAAAAGCTTTGACCTGAACTGCTTGAATTGCTTTGACCCTAGATGAACTTTGTGTGTTTGATGTAGGAACAATTTTATTATATTTACCTAATGGGCTGGAAGTTTAAAGCAAAAATTATTTCATCCCTTAACCATAATTATTTTTGTTCGGATATTTTTTATGCATGATTTTTTGTTATATATTTTTTTTCTTAACATTTATAAAATTCACAATACATTGATTACAGCGACGTTTCGACTTTAATATTTTTTCTAATTATTTCAATTAAATATTATTTTTATGCAAAAATTTAAATACCACCAAATTAAATTATTGATATAAAAATCAATTGGGGTAAAATTCCGTAACATAAATTAAAATGCTAAACGGTATATTTTAACACCTTGATAATAACAACAGTAATAAATCAAAAGTTGCATCGTATATTGAAGCTTTTTTTTTTAAATTTCGATATATTTATTTTCATGCAAATTAAACGCATAATTGGACGTTTAAAAGTTTTAAATTATGAATATATACGGATGATATTTTGACACTCTGACCGATTTCCAGTCATAGACAAAAATCACAGCTTAAATGGCCATAAATTGCACCATACATTACATACATTTTTAAGTTTTCCAAGACACATTTAAATTATTTTCATAGGGGAACGATGCAAATTATATATCCTTATTTAAATTAATAACTACCCCAAAATTATTTCATCATTCAAGTGCCCTCTAAGCTTTAAACATCAATAGAGGGCGAAAGGAATCTTATTGGAATTCATTTTATAATGCAGGGTGAAAGAAAAATTAATATGATGGTTTCAAGATTGGTTTTAAATATTTAAACAATTACAGGCAGTGTTTTATTTATTATTAAAGTATTATAACATGTCTTTCTTATGGTTATTATAACAGTATTATAATTGTGTAATTAAAGTCAAATTTGCAGAATTATTTTTGGTCATAATGGTTCAAACTTTCAAGGATACCAGTAATATCTTACTGAAGATTTATAAATATTTATCCGCGATCAATAATATAGATCTGCTCTGAATTATTTCATATATTATTTTAATTATCCTGAACCCAAAGATTAAAAATTGACTTTGAAGGTCGTTTTTTATTTATTTATCCTATTTATTAAGGTACGTATTCACATTTTTTCTTTGAAAGTCGAAATTGCACGTTTTCTTATAGTTTGAATTTTGTCATGATAATTTTTAGCACTTAAATTGCTTGTATTTATTTTATAAAAGATGATAATTATGTACATTTAACGTCAATTTACATCAAACAATGGTTGAATTTAAAAAGTTTCTGGCGATAGATTGAATATATCACCTCCTTTAAATATAAAATATTAGAGATGAACGCGCTATTTTTTAAAATGGAATTATATGAATATTTTAAAGGATTAAATTCTGCAAATGTTTTCAATAAAGGTTTTAAAAATTATGATACCAAAGTCAATAAGCTTTACAATCGAGTCTTATGGTTTTATTCATGATTTATTTATTTAATCGCTTCATAGATTAAAGCAAAATTCGTAATAGATCCATCTCATTTAATGATTTATATTATATTTTAAAATGCATTTTTGCTGGCTTTGGAAATAAACTAAGTTTTAAATAAACTAAGTAAATAACTATAAATTTGGAAGGCTTATCATCATTTTTTACTTCTGAACACCTTTGCCAATTGTCTATAAAATTTGATTTCAAATGATAACTACTCATGGCAACGAAATTTCCCTATTTTTTAAATATTCCTATAATATGTATGTAAACATACTCATTAATACAAATTCTTTTCTTCTTTGTAAAAATTAATCTAATATGCCCTTCATTATGTCAATAAAGATAAAATATTACGTGCAAATAGTCTCCGTCAATATCAGTCAATGATCATAAGGACCTTTATATATATTAATTATAAGAATCCTGTTCCTTGGTCCACTTCAAATCTGAAAATCAAAAAAATAAATATTAGATATGCAAAATAACTATGTTCGGTAATTTGATTATTATTATATTTTTTAAAAAAAATTTTTGTTCTGTTTATTGATGGAGGTTGAGACTTTAGGGCCAATGCCTCCCTGATTATACAAGCTCATCGTTGATCATCAATGATCTTAATTGATTTTTATTTACATTGTTTGGATATATAATATAACATCTCTTAGAGATAAAAGAAAAATTATAGAAATAAAATATGCATCTAGAGAATATATAAAAATAAAATATACTCATAATATATATATTATATATATATATATATATATATATATATATATATATGTAAAGATAGAAGAAATAAAAGTTTAAAAGATTAAAAGAGATTTTTATTTTATTTTTAAGATTAAGGAATTTAGATACATAGTTTAGTCTCGTCTATCCGATACCCTTTTTTGGGTATCGGAATCTGTGAATGTTCCTTATGACTTTAAGACCAAGTATCAATTTCGGGTGGCGATTAAAGCTGCTCGAGTAGGAAAATAAGGAATTTATGATGGGATTAGGTTATTTTTTTTTTAGGGAATCAAAGAAATTGGTAGAAAGGTACTCAATGTGATCTTTGATGGGAGGGATATTTGCTTTGCACTGAAGTTGGGAGTTCCGGAGATACCAGGGAGCTCCAAACGCTTGCTTTATAGCGATGGTCTGTACTGTTTTTAATTTGCGATTGCCCCTCTGCCGATATCCCCAGACTGGAGAAGCGTAGATCATGATGGGACGTATGAGGAATTTGTATAAGAGCAATTTGTTCCCGATGGACATTTTCCTCTTAATACATAGGATGGGCTTTAAGGCGGCTAAGGCTCCGCGAGCTTTTTTGGTGACATTGTCAATGTGCGGAACCCAGGTGAGTCGTTAATCGAAAATTGCTCCAAGATATTTGGTCTGCTTGACCCACGGGATGTTTCCTGATAGGAGGGTTAGAGGAATTCGAAGGGATTTTTCCTTTTTCAATAATCCCATGGCGAACAGCACCGCCGCGCTCTTTTTGGCATTCACCGTAATTCTCCACCTAGAGTTCCAGACGTTTAGCAAGTCTAATTGAGATTGCAAGCGCCTACAAATCAAGTTTATCTCGGTTGACTGCGATATTATGGGATGTCGTTCGCATAGAAAGCGATCGAGTCAGAAGGATGATCGCATTTGGGGATATCGCTGGTATATATGGAGAATAATATAGGAGCGAGAATGGATCCTTGAGGGACACCCGATGATATGAGACGAAGATTTGAAAGGATGGAGACAATTTTATCGCGAAAGGAAAGTTCGGAGAGGTAGCTATCAATCATGTAGATTGTGGAGTCGCGAAATTCGGCGGAGAGGAGCTTGAACAGCAGTCCTTCATGCCAGATCTAATCGACAGCTTTGACAACGTCTAAGAAGACGATACCTGAGGAGCTAGTATACGGAGGAGTGAGCCCTGCGAAAGCCGAATTGTTCGCAGGGGAGAACATTGAGGGATTTCGCTTCTGGTTCGAAGCGTATCAGGACTGTGGCTTCGAGGATTTTGCCTGGAATGGACAACAGACTAATGGAACCATAGGAAGTTGGATCATAATCACACGAATGTGGCTTGCGTATAAAAATTATATTGGCTGTCTTCTAGCCGGTCGGGAAGTGGTTGAAGCGTAGGCAAGAGTTGATTATTCTTAGCAGTACGGAGAAGCCGGTATCGGGGAGAAGTTTAATTGCTAAGTGGGGGATATTATCTGAGCCAGGGGATTTTTTTATTTTTTAGTATTTTTATAAATCACGCAAGCTCCTTGGGGGAGGAATAAGGAATTTGTGTAGATAGAGGAGAAAATCGGAAAGAGCAAACCGTCTCGTAGACGACAGGATCGTTATCCGGATCAGTCGGCGAATTTAGTGGTGAGCACTGCACTTGCAGACTATCTGCGAAGATGCAATGCCTTGCTCAGAATAAACAAAGTTACCTTGCGGATCTTTAAGAGGAGCAATTTTGCTATGAGGTCTTTTGAGGGATTTAGCAAGTTTCCAGATGGAGTTGTTCTGGTTGAACAATCGGGAGATTTTTTCATCCCATCTGGCATTCCTGAAGTTGAGAACAGCCGTTTTGACTTTAAATTCTAAGTTATTGAGCAGAACTTTAGACTGAGGGTCACGATAGATTTGCCAATTTTTGTCTAACTCTGTTTTTTTCCCTGATAAGGGCTTTTATGTTATGGGGGAGATTTAAACGATCTCGAGAATTTGGGGTGGAATCGTGTGAAGCACTTTGAATGGCAGAATTAATTTGTTGAGAGAAAAATCATATTATATTAATATACAATTATCATATTTAAAGTATCTCAGAATCGTTTGTGAATTTTGTGGATGAATTAAATTATTTTTGTCTTACATAATTATGATTAATTTTATAATGTTTGATATTTAAAAGCAATACTTACAAATATGTGTCCTGTGTCCAATATACCTTAGAACATCATCGCATTGTTATTTTATAGCCCAACTCTTTTTAAATTCTTCTTTTCTGGTCTCCTGACAACATGAAAAAGTATTTTTCATGATCGTCATCTGTAATAGAAGTGGTAAAAAATGAATACTTTTAAGACTTAAATGATTATGGTAGTCGCGTCTTGTTCGCTCCGCCGAAACGCTTAATTTTGCAGTATCGATTTCCTCATCCCATTTGCATTTTAAAATATCCCGAATTGACACAAGAAACTTAATAATATTTCATATTTGTTTATTTGCATGCAATCAGACAAAATTATGATAGCGCCCTTAACGTTCCAACCCTCTCAACTACACTACCCTGACAACTCAACAAAATTTAAATTTTCCTGCATTCATATTATTATTCATATACATCCTTATACCAAATACTGATGTAATGGAATGTTCAATATTATTTCAGTCAAAATGAAATACATTTGTAAGCGGTCGTACTAAACTAGAAAGACGAGAACGCTGGACACGTCTGTTAGTTTTCTGTTTTTCTTCTTAATGGTTAGATTTTGCAAAGAAGTGATTAAACTCGAATATTTCGAGAACGGTACATGAGGCGTCATATAAACCCCATTCAAAGTCAAAAACAAAAATCCTCGGAGTGATGCTAGTGGCTTAATTACCGAAACAAAAGTCCTTCCTCTAAACAATACGAACAATAGGGCATGATATACGTGCTAAACCTAGGTAGTCAATAAAAAGCGATTACGAAGTTTGGTAGAAATAGGTCGGGTGTAAAAACGTCATAGAGAATCAGTTTAGAGACCTGGGCAAGTCTTCGAAGAGGCAGTTGAGTCTTGGGATCCGACCAATAGTCTCGACCGCCGAAAAGCAGTCGTCCCATGGCCGGCTTCGCCTATCTCGTAACCATGGTTTTTATCTTGATGGAATAATAAAATCTCCTTCTATGAACCGATAGTTAACGGACGCAAGGAGGCTGTCTGTTTGGAACCACAAAGCTAAACAGAACCAAAAGAAAGCAAGACCATTCCGGGATCAGTCCCGGGATCCCGGGACCAGGATTTTCAAGACTTTGAGAAATTACATTGATAAATTTGATCCAAAATTACTAATAAGTCTATTTGTCTAATATAAAAAATAATTTGAAGGCGAAAGAATTTTATTTATTTAAGAAAAGATAAAAAATACAATGCAAAAATAGATAAATAAAACACAAAATAATTCAAATATTATTTTGAAAATATGCCAGAAGTAACATTAAACATCGAATGTTTCATCATTTAGTCTGGATCTGATTTTGGTAGCCAGCTGAAAATGCACATTCAGCCTCCACACTCGTTGAAGGTATCGTCATCAGATAGTTAAATGCTAATTCAAGTTGATGACCGCGTGAGTCCTCATTTTCTTATAATACAATCATAGGCAATAGAGGGCATAAATAAATGTTGCGTCCGCGAATAATGGACCCCCATCCAATGGATCGATGGCGGAAAAATAAACTATCTGGTACCGAGAGGGCATGGAGGGCGAACCACCCCATCCGAAGCCCGCTGTCGTCGTCCCTATCGTCATGACGTGTTCCGACGACCGACTTTCATTGATCTAGTACTAAATCGCTCGGCCACATCAACGATAGAAACAATCAAACAACGGCTTTCAATATGAATATGTTCGACTTCCACGCTAAAGAAGCTTGTGCCATGGCTCATCACATGCATTGAACGCGATGGCGATTATATGGAAAAATAGTCAAAAAGTGTATTTGTGTTAAGTAAGTGTTATTTAGCTGTAGTTAAGTAGAGCTGGATTTTGATCAATTATAAATGTTTTAATACTTACTGGTAAGCTTTCAATTATTCTTAACATTTTAAATCTGTTTTTAATCATATTTTATACGTTAAATAATAAAAAAAGTCAGGGTTAATTAATAAAAATCATAATAAAAAATAGACTTATAACACAAAGATTTTCTTATGCACATCAAAATCTTTTTCTTGATCTTTCTGTCAATAAAAAAAAAAATTTCCTCCCGTCAATAAAGTAGGTCCGGGTGAAGCTTAAACGTTTAGTATGGAAAATGACTTAAAAAAATTGTACATTTTTTAAAAATATATTTAAACGATTTTTTTTCCAAATACATAATGTTACAAAACTTATAACGCATTTATGGCATGTGTAAAATCTCTGGTAATGCTGTTGATAAACTGGCTCCTAGCATTTCTTACATACAAATCGAGTTTTTCTTTGAATTCGGAAAATTCTGCCCTCTGTCTGGCCCTCTGGTGTTAAGCTGCCATTTGTATTACCTTATGTTGCCTGCCCAAGATTTTCCACGCCTTCATATGTACTTATCGGTTAATTCTAGTAGCACCTTTTCAGCTAAGTTGACTGCTCTCTAGCCTCCTCCTTCTTTTTCAATATACAGGATACCATTACAAGAATATCAATTTTCTGAATCACAGATCTACCATACTTTTATTCCATATTTGGTAGACTTTGAAGGTTTGTATCAGATAAACTTTGTCTTTTCTTTGAATGAAAAATACTCCTCGTCCTCAGTTATCACTTGTATCTATTGGAGTATATGTAGTGTTTAAATTCGAATTGAACATTATCCATAGGTTGCTCTATCTGTGTCCTTTGGTCGTCAAATCTTGCGAAGCGATATAGAGCCCAGAACCTACATTTTTCTTATCGATCGTCGATAAGAAAATAGTCGATAGTCGTAACATAGTCGATCATTCATTGCTTCCACAGTTTTTTTGAATGCCGTTACCGTTCCGTTCCGACGTAACCCGACAAATCAGAGATAACGAAACTCAATATTTAAAAAAAAATGCGGTTGTTCCACACTCGCTATGCAAAACCCCGTGGCGAATTAGTCGCGTTTTGAGAGTGAAGGAATCGACAAGCTTCGGAGATATTTCGCAGAATTTCAAACAAAGCTTTACAAATTACGTTTAATTCAAATTAGACATTCTCGCTTGTTAAGATATTCCAAAATAATATAATGTTAATGAAGTTTCTGTACATGCAAATTTCTATATTTATTTTTATTTGTGGTGTACCGTGGAATTTAAAAAAAAACAGTGATGTGCCGTATAAAAAAGGTTACGACGCTCTGGTCTAGAGTAACTTTTATTATTTGTGAAAGTAAATTTTAGTCTTCTAAAATGAATTTTATCAAAAATAGAACCATTTTCCATTAAAATTTTTGAAGAGTTAACGTTTTGACTTAAGGCGTCTTCTCACTTTAGGTGCCTCAAAAATAGGCTATTTTCACGATTTTTTTTCTAGGATTTTCGCTAAAAAATTATGAGATAAAATGGATCTTATGTAATAAACACATCTTTCAAGTAAATGAAAAAAAAAAAATGTTTTTTTGAACAATTATTATAATAAAACAGTAGCATCGAAAAACCCCTGTAGAAATGTTATGTTCGTGGCTTGTTGATGGTATTTCCGAGATGGGTCATTTGAAACAAAAAAATAAAACAGTTTTAGATTCAGTATATCAGTGGCTATAGCGCATATCATCAAATTTTTGATATTTGCGAAAATAACAAAATGGCGCACGTTTTACGAAAAAGTAAAAAAAAAATTACTTAAAATTAAAATTTCAAAAATCTGATGATATGCGCTATAGCCATAACTATGAAGAATATGTCATTCAAATTTCATGACAATCGGCCGAATAGTTTCCGAAATTTCATCAATAAGCACCGAAAAACCTTGTTTTGAGATAAACGCGTTTAAAGTTTTGGTTGCAGAAAAATTTCCCAGACACAGCTGTTGAAACACTCGTTGTTATTTTGGGTATTTCCTCCGAAGATCTTCATAAATCGGTTTCAAAACCTCGTGAACATCATCAGCTAGAGCAGAAGGATGTATAAAAGTTTCTATCTGATTGTTTTTCACCACTTTCTTGTACTTGCACCATGAGTCTGAACAATACGTATGCAGCCGGGTGCTCTCAGGTAGTCATCTAACGGTAGCCCAAAAATATAGTTAAACTCGTCCGATCTTTATGAAAGTTCGATATAACATTTTTGAAGATATTTACTTTCAAAATTTAAAATAAAATAAAAATCGATTTTTTTAAATTTGTAAAGTGAGAAGACGCCTTAAAGGATATCTTCAAAGTGTAATATGTATTGTGTTCGCTGCAAAAAATTAGCCTTACCAATAACACATATAATAAAATTGTTGAAATTCACTTACAATAAAGATGTGTGTACATTCTCGTAACGTTGTTTCGCCAAACGCCTTCCACACAGCATCCATCATTGCTGAAAAATATGAAAAAAACTCCTAATAAAACGAGAAGCGATTTTTTTTATTATTTTGCATTTAAATATAAAACAGATACATTTAACTTTGGATAGAATCTTTGAAAATTTAAAAACATTTTGCAAAATGTGGAGTCAAAAGCTGAATACTGCTTCGGACTTGAATCTTATCTTATAAACGGTTTTACTGACGCCGCCAACAATGGTTTTTCAATAACATCAGCATAAGGTACCAAGTAAATCTAAACATGTCACATCTAAATAAAAAGAGAAAGCCATTCACATTGCAACCAAATAATGCTGTATTTAATAATAAACTGCCTTTAAATGAAGTATGGGATAAAACTCTGAGTTATCGTATCAGCCACCAATATTTATATTCTTCAGCGTTTTCTGTCCAAGTCCTGTGTGATTTATGACAAACAGCATTATAATAAATAACAATAGAAGATGGTAGAAAATAAGGTAGGAAATAAATGATATACTCATTTTTTTCAATGGAGGCTGTACTGTGTTGAAGTTAAATTCTTCAACAGAAGGCATTTTGGTCCAATGCAAATTTGGGGGGCGCTGAAGACCAATTGCCGCCCCTTTGGGCAACACTCGTAAGAAGGCGCTGAAATGTTAGGTAAATAATGAAAATCATCGAACGTATATTTCAATAAATTGCTATAAAATATATGCTTTTAAAAAAATGACTATCAAAAAATAATTATCTAAAAGGATTTAATGTCAAACTTTGAAAGATTTAACACATTACTGAAGCATTTTTTTGAAGTCTATAAACAGAGAAAATAAAATGGATGGGAAAGCAATTCAAATTGTGCAATTTTGCCTTTGTTGCGAATATGAACTTAATTTATATACGTACAATGAAAATGGATAGATTTTAAAAGTCGTATTAAAAATATTTGGCAAAGTATCAAATACGTGGAGGAGTAACGCGAAGAGATCAGATTTTACTCCCCATTTTCTTACCCACCCCATGTGCATGAGACACCCCACAGAAGAAACGTCGATATTCTGAATAGCAAAATTTCACTAGCGTAAAATTTCAACTTAATTTCAATATTTAACATCATCAAATATATACTATAAAAATTTTCATTAAAAATCAAATTTATGCAACAAATATTCTTTTTTGCTTTAAACTTAAAAAATATATATTCATTCAATTATCTCTTTATATTTTGGAATTTTCATACTATTTTTTAACGTCCATCTTTTGGGGTTTTATTAGAATTTTGCCTTTCATACAAACATTATTCATTCATGATTGAACGACAATAAAAACATCGCACTGTGGAGTAGATACGTTAATTATTTTTATGGACTTGGTCCACATTTTTGTCATAATATGTATACCCGAATGGATCGCAATGCGCATGCGCGACAATACATATATATTATGTCAAAAGCTATGCTCATTTGTCCAATAGTGCTATTCCAAGAAACCCACGTCGAGCATCGCTTCAAAGGGAGTCCTTTTTCTATGTATTGTACACTGCGATAATTATACGAAAATTAAATTTAAAAACAAGTATTACAATATTATTCAGACATCCAGTGGCCTAAATTGATCTCTTTTAACTTTTTGTGCTAATTAAAGTGATTAGTGAACTGTGCTATTTTATACACCCTCAAACTTTAATGATCTCTAATTAAAAAAATTCAGTGTAGTTTTAATTTTAAAAATGTGCTTCGATTTTTTTAAGGGTTGTTTTTTCGTTAAAATTATAAACTACATAAGCTCAAACAAAAAATAATCTTAAAAATATCGAGCTAAAATATATACAACATTCTTACGTCCTTTGATAATTTTACTATTTAGCATTATGTAAAATATTCTGCTTCTTTTGTGAACTCGTTTTTCATTTAGTTTAATTATTACCGCATAGCTATTGATCGACTATCTTGACAGAATTGCCTAGAAATATATTAATAACAAAATCCTTAAATTATTTGATAGTTTGTGATAGTTTATGGTACTCAAGAATTAGTTTGGAAGCTCAGATATATTATGGATCATGAAATTAAAAACAATATATGTTCATTCATTAAAATTATAAGTAATAATTTGATAAAGCATTGCAATAATTGCAAATTTGTTATTTTAAATCACTACTTGAGTTATGTAATATTTTCAACCCTCGGAAATAAAATACTCTAAAGTATGCCAAAAATAAAAAAAATAAAACCCCGGAGTTGAATTGAAAACTGGAACCGAATCGATATAAATATTTGAAGCTGAACCGGAATCGTTTAGTTTAATTTATGCTCTTATGTTTAGTCTAAATTCGTAAAAACGTGTCCCACACGATATTGTGCGTTAAGAAAGTTACAGCAAACAGTGCCATTTTTTTTTTCTTTGCATATTTTATTTTATTTAAGTGAATTTTATTATTTATAAATATTATTATAAGTACTTTTTAATACTCACGCATTAACTTTCCAAGAAGTACTTTTTGAAATAACTTTTATTTTATCATACATCCTTATGAAAGGAAGCCTTGTAGATGAAATTAGCATCTTTAATTCTTCATATAATAAGTAAAAATTACTTTATTAGGTAATTTTTAATCTTTCGATCTATTCATGCTAATTTTAAAGTATTGTAGAAAATCAACTATTAAATAAGAATATTCTAAATTCGTTAATAATATTTTATTTTAATTTTTAAAATAGATTTATAGAATCTCGCGATTTACATTCCATTTTTTTAAAATTCATATTCTTAACGTAGCATACTCGTTATAAAGTGTCGATAATTTTAGCAAAAAATATTCTAGGGATAAAGGATTTCCATTTGGTGACTTTCCATTCTTAATCATTTTTGAAGAATGAGACGATGAATCAGTTCGCTATCGGTTTGTAGAAGTTTGCATAGGAGAGAGACGAGGATGAAGAAGATACGAACGATGGTTCAAAGTCTTTATTATTACATCAAGATAAAGACCATAACAATAAGATAAGAGAAACCGGCCTTCTTGCGGCCAAGACAATTGGTCAGATCTCAAAACTCAACTGGAAACTCCTTTAGAACTCGCTCAGGGCTGACAAAACTAAGCACCGAGACTTAATAATTGACTCACTTTGACTCTTCTCTCATCTCTTTTACGACAAGGCATTTCTTAATACATCTTAGATTGTTCTCCAAACTTTACATTTGCTCTTAAGAATGTTCTATTGCCGAATATTGCCGTATTGAATGAATCCATTGATTATTCTGGAAGTATCCTTCTGTGTACAACGTTTTAGAGTAATGCAATTATCTGAGTTTCACCATTCAAATTTATTCTTAAACTACTCTAAAAATATGTAAATTTGAAAATTACGATTTTGCTAGGCAACTCCGTGATCTATTTTCGCAAAACTGCTTGCGTTTTTCTGGCAATTTACCCACTACTTTATAAAGAGAAACCTAAAACTAACCTACCATTCTAACAGTTATATATTTTTTGAAATTTATTATTTAAAAAGATCAACAAGGAATTTTGTCACTATGAAATACAAATATTGTGTGTTTTCACATTGGATAAATAGGTAAAAGTAGATATTTAATCGATGCTGGGTTTAAAAAAATAATAACATTCACATGCAAAATATTTTTAAATACTTTTTTATTTAAAATAGAAAATAAATATCAAAAGAAGATAATATTTGATGATCCCGCAAGCTATCTCCTTTTTTCTGATGCACCCTCTTCAAAATAGTCTCCTTCATACTGTTGAGCAGTAAGGGCGTATTCTGAAATTTCTCGTGTAAGTATTAATTTAATTATCGGCTTGAGACCAAAAAAGTCTACCCAGTAACCCTCTAACGACAATGGAAGAGACGTGTGCATCGAAACAATATCGGCGGAGCAGTATGTTTTCCAATACGACTCGTCCAGGGAGATGAAGTAGCCCTGAAGTATGCAATCGAGAACAATCCAATTCTAACCATCAAAAATGATTAATCCGTCTTGGTCCTATCCTAAAGAAGTTGGGCAAGATTCAAAAATAAAGTGTTTGGGTCCTACACGCATTGATGGAGCGCAACGTACCCCAACGGATCAACATCAGTAGATTATCGAAAGAAAAATAACTATTAAGCCCATTTATATATCATTTAGTGATCGGTGATGAGAAATAAGCTTTATATTCAAACATGAAGAAAAAAACACATAAGTTAGAGCGTAGATAAAAGATCATTTCAAACCCTAAGCGTTCAGTGCATTCAAAAAAGTGCTTTAATGTGTATGGTAAGATTCTAAAATAATAATTGCAGGAATTATTGGCAACTGATTATCTATTTATTTTTATAGAATATTTTTATGAGATTAAAATTTCAGTTCTATAAAAGGGTTGAAAATCGCCCTATTCAAACTATTTTCAGTCATGTTTGAATCATATATGAATCATGGATAACTAATGGAAAACTACAAACAAATTAATCAATATTGGATATTCAATTACCACATGGGATGTTCTGATTTTAAAGGCATTTTATATTATAGTAATCAATAGAATTATTCGCAATATTTCTATTTTAGAATTTTATTTTCAAAATCCCAACGTGCTTCAAGCAGAAGACCAGGAAAAATCCAGAAAGACCAGAAATAACGTCCAATCCTGAATTTATACAACAGGGAATTTTATAGTGCATGGTATATAGTGCTGATGAATGATTTAGTTTTCTAAAACATTCACCAGCGTAGATTATTCCGGTCGAGATATAAAATATCTTGTGACCATTGATCCTTTTTAATCTTGAAAAATCATGATTGTCAGGAGGATAAAAATAAAATCAAACATTATACACACAGAACTATAAATGAATACAACTTTTATACTCGGGCTGGAGTTGTCATCATAAATACAATTTATCCTTAGAAATCCAATAGAAAATATGTAAAGTTGAAGTCTAAAACATTTTCATTACATCATCACTGTATCAAGTATTGATTTTAGAAAACATTGTTTTTTAATACATATGCTAAAATTCAAGCAATTTAATTGTATTTTTTTAATATACATAGCCTTATTCCTTAGCAAGGAAGTAAATTTGTTGAAAATCCTTGACGGTTTTACAATCATGAAGATTCAAAGTATTTTTACAAACCCATTTTACAAACCAGTCTTTATTGAGTTGATAAATTATGAGTGAAAAGTGTTTAAATGTGCTCAATAGACAAAGCTCAAAACGAGTAACGCGACTATTTGATTATTTATTAGACAAACACAATTTCGGTTTTTGGCTAATAATATCTGTTAATAAATGGGGAAAAAACATGCATAAAATCAACATTTTCTATGAGCTAAGAAGCTTAACTTCTATCAAACTCTCACGCATTTATTATATCAAAACCGACCAGAATTAGATGTATTCTGTGCATGATATTTTATATGTACAAATACTATAATATATTAAAGAAAAAATCATTTTTTTATATATTTCAAATGCAAAATTTAATATTATTGTATTTCAAGCTATATTTATTTGTTATTATCATATCAATTCAATAAAAGAAAAAGTACATTTTATATATATATATATAAATCAATGTCTCCTGTCCACACCCTGTCCGCGTCTGTCCGGTGTCCGGCGTCCGGCGTCCGGTGTCCGATACGGTTTGCTAAGGCAAATGAAGCATTTTGTCAAGTATATCGAGAGGCGGTAATGGCATGCCCGGTTTTGCTAAGGTAAAATAAGTCTTTAGTCAAGTTTGTTCTAGTGAAGAGAAGCGCGGCCGCGAGTCGGTGATGGGAGGAAGACAGTCGCTTTTCGAGGTGAGGGAAAGCGCACGCATGTGCATGGATCCTAAGCTCTCAGCCCTACAGCAATACATCGCGTATCTCTACTACTGTCTTTCTTTCTAAGCGCGTGTGGCTATGCGACCACATACTTTATATGCGTATCTTTTTCAATAAATAAACAAATCAATCATTCATGCTGTCTAAAATCGAGTACCCGCCAAGCAAAGCAATGCCTTGGAGCTAACTTAACACATAACAAATCAATCAATAGTGAAATAAACTCCAGGATTCAACAGGATGAGGTGCTATCATTGCCTGAAAAATATATCAAGGACGAAAACGAGCATCGAAATTTTAAAAAAACTTTAACAATTTACAGTTCGGGTGTTCCGCGCTAAGCTTCACTTAAAGTGCGGGAGATTTCGTAAGAAATTCATGAAACTCTATTTTTTTTATAAAATTTATATAATTCTTAAACCAGCTAATAGATTGAAACGAAATTTTAGGGGTGCCTACAAAAGAGCTTACTGCACCGATATATTTAAACAAAACAGTGGTTTTCAATATGTGGTACGTTCGACATACCCAGAACTTGACTACCAATTTGATCGAAAATTAAGGCACCAGTAACCAATCAAAAAAATCTGAAAGTGCAAACAATCAGTAGATCGTAGTAACGAAGCGACGGCAATGCATAGCCCAATGCATAGCACTAGACGGAGGATGCTCACAGGGAGCATCACCAAGGCGCCGGCAGTTATTCCGCGTCCATGAGTCCGACAGGAGACTCGAAATATCGGAAAGATATATATTTGAAATCTTAACTCTAATAATTACTAAGCGCGATCGTATACGCGTTTTTCGGTGAAGGGAAAGAGCAACGCATCCAACTACGAGACTCGGCGATTGAAGTAGTCTTCAATTTTGACGCACAACAGGAGACTTGCCAGAATGATGTAGAGACTCGTTAAGTGGGATTTTAATTCCCAAAAAAATAAGGCTGATACATCAATATTTGAGAACCTGACATTATAACCGAAATTTCCAATAAAAATGACAACCTGCTCATCCGATGACGACATCATCAATTAATACATTTGGATAAATTCTGTGAAAATAGTTCGTTTTACTATTTTTGCGTGGGGATTATTTTATAATTAGATTTATTTCGTGATTACAAAAAATCAAGTGTATGCGTGTGTTCAGGAATCACTCCATTACATTTTGGGAATTGGAAGGATAGGGGTTTGTGAGGGAGTTGAAAATATGACGCATTCGCAATGTAACTCAACAGGAACGCACTGCAATTAAGGTACTGGCAATTAATGGAATAGGGAGGATTTAAGTACAACAACTTGAGTACGTTAAATTATAAAGGATGATGGTTAGCTATACATATTGAAGGGGTTTAATAGTTACTTCATAAGTTTTATAAAAAATATTGTTCAAAGGATGACATAATAAGTTGTAACGACCGAAGGATTTGGTTCAAATCTATATTAGTAAATATATAATATTAAATATCGCACAACGCAGAAATTCACATTAACAGTCACCATCGTCAAAAGAGTAAAATTTAAGAATCAGATCACCTGTTTGGTTTCAAAGAGTTGGAACTTTCATTTTGAAAATCTTGATGAAAATTTTATTCTGCAGGATTGATTGTCCGCTTTTCTTCATCTTCAAAAAACACCTCTTCATTTAATATAAGAGATTCCAATCCGGCAGTTCTGAAATATGTCATCAACCTTATAAGTATAAATATTTCGTTTAAATGCTAAACATGTAGGAAATAAATTCTATGTATTTATTTCATTAAAACTTTTAAGATTGCATAAAATAAATAATAAATATACCTGTAGGTAGTCCCGCAGTTAAGCGGTCGGACTTGTAACTCAATCATCTTTAGTTCAAATTCTATAAGAAGTGTGGCTGGCGATCACATTTTTAAAAATATATATATATATATTTGGAATCAATATTTTCCTTATAAATTCATAAGATTTTTGTATAATGATTTGTCGAAAGATTAAACTCACAACAAAACTGAACGATGACAAATTGAGCAAAATTCTAAATACATTTGGGTCTGGATTTTTGGTCTGGAGATAAGCAAATTTTTCAACCTGGAGGAATCGATCATAAGAGCAATCAAGAAAAATGAAGTCGCCATTAGAAGATTAGTCATCAATGGCACAAAATTAAGCTCAAAATTTACATCATATTCAAGAGATCCTTTATTGGAAAAAAGAACACATAGTGATGATAGTTCTATAGTTCTGATATATTTTTATAAATATGTATGCTGACTGATAACGATAATGTGTACGATTATCGTGTAAAATAAATCTTAATAAAGTAATTCTTAGATAAATATATATTGTATTGGATTTTTATATAAAAAAAATTTATGCGATTTTTAGTAGATTCTATCACATTGATTTGGTTATGCTATGTATAATTCTTTAAAATCGAAGCAAAAATATTTATTAGGATTTATAGTTGCAATAAAGCTTATCTGTTAATGTTTCTTATTTATAGGACATTATGAAACTATAGTATGAGATGATTTATAATAAATATAATAGTAAATTTTCTATGTAAAAATAAAATGCAACTTACCTCATCAGTTAAATTGGTCTAGCATCCATTTTTAATTTAGAAAGTATACTATTTTTCAGTATGTATTTTTAAAAAAATATGCAATTATTTGGCTTGTTTATTTTAATAGTATCAACCCTCTGAAAACATTTAAAAAGCAAATTTAATATTCTTGTAGAAAAGATAGAACATTCATAAAAATATGACAAATTTTACAAATAAAGTATTAAAATTGATGATGTAAAAAAGTCCTTTTTACAGAAATTAAATATTTTAAACGATATTATAATAATCTACTCCCATTCTGGCACATTATTCTGCATCTTTTCCCAAAATCAGCATTAAAAAATAATACTGATGCTTTGAGATTTTAAAGCTGATTAAATTTGTTATGGTGTTTTAAATAATATTTCGATAAAAGATTGATTTGAAGGCAAATCCAAAAACATGGAATCCTTGCAAAATTAGTGCAAAAAGATAAAAACGAATAATTTATACAGGATTTTTCATAAGAATATAAATTCGTGTAAATTTTATCTTATAAATCGACGATTTTTATAACCTGTATTCTATAATTTGTATTCAATTTTATTGTAAAACACATAATAATGTTTATATTCACCTAACCTATCATTCAAAGGATTCTTCATAGGTCATCAATAAGAGTGGCCAAAGGTTTAAATCTGAAAAAACAGAATTCATTATCGATGAAATGCAATAAAAAAATATAATTTTATATCTCAAAATGAGAAACATACCGTTCAATCTCTGATGTTGATTTTGAAATATTATCTTCTAAATCATACCATTATTTATATTATAAGATCTATAAAATTAGAAAAGAAAACATTTTGGCAATGCTCAATTGGAACATCCATATGGCATATCTAACATTAAATTAAATACAGTTCTTTGACATAATGTTTTAATTCCATGATTTATATTCAATTAAATGTTGCGCATATTAAAATACCATATTTTTGATAACATCATTCTTCAACTGGCACTTCTGGCGTTCTGTCTGGCGTATTTAACACTAAATTTGAAATGATAAGAATAAGCATTGCAAGTCATCGTAGCATTAATTCGCCACGACACCCTACCATTTGATGCACTTTGCACACCTTGATCAAACATTAGTATTGGCGTATAATCACGAGATGTTCATTTGGAAAACGCTCAATCCTTTCCTGTTTATTCAGCTAAGAAAGCTCTTTTTGTACGTCTACTTTGTGACAAGTCGCGGTGAACTCTGGATAAGGGTCGGTCTTCACGAGGGTTGCCAATGCAATATTTTCATCATCATAACTCCTTTTATTCATCCAAATTATTATAAATCACAAGCGAGAAGTAATTAACAATAGAAAATCAATTATGTTTACAGAAAACTTGGACAATACATTGGCACTTTTAATATTTGAAATAACCAAAATTTCTTTGATTTACGTCTCTCAAAGCGCTTATTTATTTGCAAATAATAAAAAAATATCATCAATGATCAAAATATGGAAAAATGTTATTTAGCCAAATATAATTTTGGAAAAGTATCGGAAATATTTTTACAATTTCTATTTACATACATATTTACCGCAATGCAATAAGATTATTATTGTTGTTGTTTTTTTTAAATACACATGATTTCTATTCTGAATTAAAAAAATATATTAAGATATAAGTACAGTGACATCCTTGGTATATGTAAGTAGAAAATATTCTAAATATATACAACGAGGTCAGACAGATTCGCCCATTCCAAAACAACACCCAACTCAGTTCAATATCATAAATTCAATAGCTATTTTTGCTGCTGTTCATACGTGATTTGAGCAAATATTCAATTACAATTAACGAAGAAAATGAGAATCGCCACAAAATTTTGGAACAAGAATAAAATTAAATGCCTTCAAAATGCTTAAACTGCTTCAAATGCTTCAAAAATATTAGATTAAAATTATATTTAATTCAATAGAAAATATATTAAGATTACCCAAGAAAAGCTTTTTTTATATCGTTGTTTCACCATGGTCAATTGTGCTTTGGTTGTCGATTTGTTAGCATTTATTATTCTGATATTCATTGGTGTGCATCTAAGAAACAGCAAGAATTTCATCAAAAACTGCTGCGAAAAAGTAAGCAAAAAAAATTGTAAAAAATTAAAGTATCAGGTCAGTCCAAAAGTTCATGCGCATTTTTGGGAAATGTTTAAATAGTTTAAATAGAATGCAATTTAACATTTGAAAACATTGACATATTTTTCTCCACTAGCTACAATTTCTCGCCAATTCACAGTTAGCTTTTTAATTCCATTGCTGTAGAAAGACATTGGTTTTGATGCAAAAACGTAATACCGCATCATTTAAGTGATGAAATCAAATTTGTACAGGTTTAAATGTGTCAGTTATTAATAAAAATATCCCTTATCTCCTGTCACATCTTATGACGGGAGACAAGGGGTATTCAAACTAATATTACAAAGAGCAGTGCCTTTCTAAAGAACAAGTTTGAGAACGCGAGAACCGTATAAATTTTCATCCGGTAAGCAATGCAATAAAACCAACTATTCATTAACTTCAAATAAGGATAGGTATATTAACGTTTTGAAGAGTCTAGTCGCGTATTTGCGATCGAATTCCAATGATTCAGAAAAGAGTATTCTTACACATTGAGTTCGGAGAAAGACAATGGTGGAAAGATTGTCTTGCCTACATCGTATGATTGTATTGATAGATAACCAAAATTAATGAATATTGTGTGCTATCGACAGTGTTTATTTATTTAAATACAAGCTTCATATACGCTGCGCAGTCATGACAGATAAGTGTGTTTGAATGAATGATAATTCGCGGGCATACAAACATCTATGTTTATGGCAATTTTAAATTACTACTCAAAAGATTAACAATGCACAATAGAAACTAGCTAGAATGCAAAAAAAATTGATGAAAATGACAGGTGATCAATGATGCAGTTCATAAAAACTACTATTATGAAAATAAAAGAGATAAAAGATATATTATCTGAAAACAATAACCGACGAAATAAAGAAAAATAATACTTTTGAAAACCAATTATTATGAGAAGATTTTCAGCAATGCCTTTCAGCAATTGACTTTAATTTTAATCAAATTTCGTTCCCATTCTTAAACTGAAATTATCCATGAAAACAACTATTAATGAAAAAAACAGGTAATAGTAACCATTTCGATTGCGTTTTTAATAACAGCTCTCTATTTCTTACTGCAATCATAAAAACTAAAAAAATACTTTCACATTTTGAATCCATATTAAATAATACGTACCTTAATTTAATTTTGCTAATAATGCCGTTATTTTAAGGAAGATTTCAATGGTTTTAATTCGCTTAGACGAAATGGATGCTCGCACTTTTCATTTATAGCATTGAATTTATGCACATTTTGTAAATTAATCAAACAATTTTATTCCATAATATTGAAACACATTACCTGAATACCGCGCCATGTCTTTTGGTAGATGTTCCATCAATTTGTCAGATAGGAAAGCACTTTATGTACGCATACCTTGCAATTAGTCGCAATGAACTCTGGATAAGGTTTGGTTGAATGAATTCTGGATACTTTTATCCAGTTGCCAGTGCAATCTTGCCATTATCATAACTCGCTCATTTCATCCAAATGATGGCTAAAAATTTTAAAAATATATAAGTACCTCGGTAGATGTACAAATAGTGTATTTCATAAAGAATACTTATCCAGGGCGTGTTGGAGCACTTCCATAAACTTGGAAAAAGTAGTTTAAAGTTTCTCCTCTCCTCAGCTTCGAGAAGCACAGCTTCTCTTCGTCTGCCTATAACTTTCCGAATTTTATCTATATCAACTTGAAAATTACTGAACGTATTTTTAAATATTGGTTCTTTCAAGGTAGAAACGTCCCTTAAATCGACAATTCAAAGACAATCATTGAGTCTTAAAACGATTTCCTTGATTTACTTTAAATCTGAAAATTGAACGATTCATATCAGATAGATATGCATAACAGATAATTTTTCATATTTTAAGACAGCAATTAAATTACAACAGTGTAAAATTCAAAATATTTTCAAATTTGAGAACATATTCATTAAATAAATAGTTTGAGCATGCTTTTCAAACGCCATATTATTACACGATAATAAAGTAGGAAACTCACCTGTAAATATCCTCAGATCTGGATCACTTAATCGTTGATGTTTCAAAGAATGAGCCTCAATCGTTACCATACGTATCCTGGACGCTCTGTTCGGGATTGATTCGAAATGTCGTACGCTTATACAGCACCCACGGGAATAACAATATCACAATATAACAACTGATTCATGGGGTTAATTTAACAACCTCATCGAGAGGTTTTGAAACACACCTTGTCCAGTCCCCGGCCGTGTTGTGCTTTGTCCCTTCGTGTGGGGATTGCCAAAGAAAATGTGCAGTATCGATTTCCCCATCCCATAACCACTATACCTGCTCCCTCACAGGTCATAACATTGTACGTGGATGCATTGCATGCCGATGTAGAACGGCAATAGCAAAATATAATCGGGATGATCAAGACCCTACATATTGCGCCCTTAAAATTTTACCCTTCTTATTAGTACCATTATGATGACACACTAGATTGTGGCAAGGGGTAGCTTTTACGGATTTTAGTTATATGATATTTTTATAAGTATTTTTTTAGAGCCATTCAACAATGTCAAACACTATATAATTTTAAATGATTATAATTTATGGGATAAATTCGATTTTATAAAGATATCTATTAGTTCTAAAATTTACTAAGGGATATGGACATTATTGTTGTTCTTTAGTTGGGTGGGTGTTAATGTGCATGCTTATTACTTTAGAATTAAAATCGATCTTTGTCATAATGCTATTATTTTCATTAGGGTTACATGTATGAGAAGAACATCCACTCTCTACTGCCATTCTTGGGGGGTGAGCCAGGAAGGTTGGGTGGAATCGTCTGACCCTCTTTGCACTTGTCATCCCGACTACTTTTGCGGAAATTTACTCCAGAAAATAATTTAAGGTGTTGAAACGGAAATTTGGTAAAATATATAAAAGTACATTAAATGTGAATTGCATAATTTACAACATATAAAATATTTTTAAATATCATTACAAACGTGAATACTAATTTTAAAACATTAAATATATTGTTGAAACTCCAAGCGTCATATTTGATCGGAAAAAAAGAGAGAATCACATCCTTCGCATATATCATAGACGTACTTCGTCGCTTCTACACGAACATATTTAATTTTAAGCTAACAATTTAATTAGCAAATAGAAAGCAATACATAAAATCATTTTTTTCTAATACTGAATTTAAATAAAGCTTTAAGTTCATAAGGCTGCTCGTAAAACGTACGAGTTTGATCCTCTGGCTCATGCGTATTGCAACATTTGAGCTGCATACAATCTGGAGGAACGGGTGAGTTTTGTCTGTGCTCTATCTATGGCAGTATATTAATCTTTTTCGTCTCATTTATACAGATACATTGCGAAAAATATATGAATTCGTGCATATTGCTCCGGTTTATATTTATAAACGGCATTTATTGTTTCTATGCAGGGAGTGAATGCAGGTTATGGAAAGGAAGGGCGTAAACCATTGACCCGTCAATGGATGCCACATCAATATATAATGAGACAAATTTGTATTATCCATACGTCTGCATTTGTTCACAATCATTATGTATTATTTTTCAGATATATTACATAGACCTGGGAACCATCAATGATGCACTTCTGTTAAAATTGCGAAGATTGGAAAAGGCACCGTAACAAATCTAACTTATTGGAGTTGAAATTGACAAGGTATTTAATCATTTTTTTTTATACAACGTCAATATATCTTTATATTAATGAAGATATTAATGAATAAATACTTTTATTTTTAAGGGTGATATATTCGTTTTTGTATGAAGACTACGTCCATTAAAACCATTCAGGATATTCATATATTCTTTGAGGTGGAAAAGAATCTTTGAGTAAGTGGCAAAACAATTAATATTTTGAAATGTTACTGCAATTACTTTCGCAAATCAATAATTTTGCTAGACCTGTTTTTTATATTAATACGAATATGAATATATTAATAGTTTCAATCTTCCAAATATATTTATACAATGATTTTTTTTCGCAATCTGAATTTGAGCCCTTATAATAAGTGTCTAAAATTTAACCCATTTTATAGCATTCGTACCCACAAACGCCTAAATAAGGATTATTAGAATTATAAATATCCTTTTTTTTTTAAACACAAGGATCCTGGATCTTTTTTTAAATTTCAAATTCTGTGAAACCCTTAAAAGGACAAATTCAGGGAGATTTAGTATTGTGCATAGTAAAAATTGGAATATATTAGGTTGTCCCATAAGTTTCTATCGCAAATGAACACAGATCTAATCATAGCCATGATTGAAGAAAACCCGCGATATACCGTTCGCGAAATAGTTAACAAGTTAGAAATTCCACGAATATCTGTCCATAATCATCTGACAAAATTGAGCTACATCAATCTTACAGATGTGTGGCTTCCTCATGAACTGACTGACTCAAATAAACTTCAGCTTATTTCAACATGCGATCTTCTTCTCCAACAACATAATAGCCAACCTTTTTTACCCAAGAGACATCACTGGAGATGAAATTTGGATACTCTATGAGAATATCCAACGTAAACGATCTTGGACCAAGGGTACAGAAGCTTTAACTGTAGCTAAACCTGGTCTACATCAAAAAAAAAAGTTTTGCTATGCATTTGGTGGGACTGCAAGGGGGTAGTTTGGGGGTAGGAAGGCGTTGTTTTTCATGACGATAACGCCAGGCCTCATGTGTCTTTGCTCGTCAGAAATAAATAATTATCATTTGACTGGGATGTTTTATCGCATCTTCCAAACTCTCCGGATATTGCCCCTTTAGATTATTATTTATTCCTTTCATTGAAAAATTATTTACGTGATAAAAACTTTAATTCAAAAAATGATATGAAAATGTACCTTGATCAATATTTTGCCAACAAACCTGGGAAATTTTGGTAAGAAGACATTATGAGAGCTTCCGGAGAGATTCTTGATATGAAAACGAAAGAAACTTATGGGACACCCTAATATAACTAAAGTTAACTACATATTAAACCTAACGTTGACATTGTGCTTCAGAACTTAAATAATAATTATAAATGTTCAATTCCAGATCTAGGTTTAAATCTAAAAAGGAAAAATGTTGGAAAATTGGAAGTGAATTTGAAATAATGTAAAAATGCACTTTTAACTTTTTTTATCATAGCATATCAGGTCATCCCGAAAGAAATCCATTTTTTTCGAGCTAAAAATTTCTATTTTTCAATTTATTTCACATGTCAGAATAAAGTATAGTAGTATATTATTAACCATTTCCCCGGCGCTGACGAAAAATTGGAATATTTTTGCAAAGATAGTTCACCGGGGAAGTGGTTAACGATTAATTTTCATTTCTCTTTTAAAATTTCTATCCCCTTATTATAGATATCAAATCATATCGATGGAACATACGAGCCCAAATGATTTTCGACTTCATCTACATTATTATCTTTAAGGGGGGCAATCCCTTTAGACGCTCGAAAATGAGTCGTTTTTAATTTTTTTTAATAATGATAAAACAACCGTATCATTTTAAATTTTTGACAGTATTTTATTACAACCTTAAAGTGCTAATTTATTTAATTTTGGCAAACGAACAAAATGGCAGAGTTATAAGGTATTCTATTAGGCGAACAGTTTGATTTCTTTTGATATCAAACTGTTCGCCAATTGTCGAAGGTTTCCCGTTGAACCGAAACCGATTTTAGAAATGTTTTTTTGATTTTTAATATGTGTAGGCAGTCAATTAAGGTATCTTTCATATTTTTTACTATTTTCTTGATCATTTTTACCCCAAAAAAATTATTTATTTACGCGAAAACCTTAACGATTTAGCTTAGTTACAACTGGCGAACATTTTGAAAATGCAGTTTCGAGACAATCTCGTTTAAAGTTTCAATGCGATAAAACTATCAATTTTAGTGACAACGATCAACCAATGATTCCAGGTGTATATTATAATAGATCTTTAGCTTTCTCAAAAAGTTGATTATCTTCGACTGTTGTTTTCGAGCTTTACGAACTGCTTTTGTCAGAGAAAGACTCTTACGGTTCTGCTTCACTACCCGCGCTTCATCATTGTTTTCAGCAAAGACTTTACAGGAGATAATTATATTTAATGTATTTATCATCTTCAAAACGATGCTATAGTCGTTATTAAATATCCAAGCAGTAATGTGCGTTGATATTTCAATGATCTTTACGCTAGAATGCAGGTGCTTTGGAGCCAATTGCCAAACCGTCGAGTTAAAACATTCATTATCATTTTGAGTGTGGCCATCCAAGCACCATTGAAGTAATTTATCCCTTGACAAATCTTTATAAATTAGTAAGAGCTGCTGTTTTATCTCTTGGCCAAGAAATGTAATCAAGTCTCTAGTCGGGTTTAATTTAATTAAGTCGGGGAAAATTTAACCACACGCGACCAACAATTGCAATAAACTGACTTTGAGCAACGTTAATTTCGCATACCTACTATTGACTCCCTAATTCACCTGTGCTCCTGATTTTTTTAAATTTTACTCCTGACAGTTTTTATTCAGTTGTTACCAATAAACTTTTGTGTTATTTTAGGCATCGGAACGGGAAGCAGGTTTCTTAAAAAACCATGATATTTTTAAAATTTACATTATCCTATACGACCCATTTTCCGTGTCTAGTAAGATGAGAGTTTCTATGGCAATTATTCTATTAATTGACGAGGATCATATTCGATTTGGAGGCTTTCAGTATTTTTCTGTTGCCTAATTTAAAGCGTCTAAATGAAAATGGCCATCATAAATATGCTTTAGGACCAATAAACGCGCTTATGGATTTATACATGCGCATTGGTATAATCGTGCAGTTTATCGAGTGGAGTGCAAAAATCGAGTAGAAAATGTCTAAATGCAGCATTTGAAGTTGGAAAATTGGTTTGCTTAATATTCTTATCCTATGTAGCATATATTTAAAATCGATTATGTCAGTTACCATGGATATATTGCATTCTATTCTAAATGAACATGTCCTTCGTTGGTGCGTCGTTTTTTTACTTTTACAGTGTAATTAAAAAATTATTATATCATTGTAGCAAATTTGTATTACAAGAATGTAGTCTGTATTGCCAAAATATTATTCTTAAGGTGCCTTTAGATTTGCAAAAAGGTGATATTTTAATAGTTATTTGTAAAGTGGTTACTTATATATCCGATTTTGAATGGTCTCTTAGACGCAGAAATAAAGCAAAGTTACAACCTAAATCGATAAAATAAAATAAAAGCATTATTACTTAATTTTTTTCCACCAACAGAATATTTTATGAAAATTTATACTGTATTCCTACATTTTTTCCCTAATTCATAGGACAACATTGTTTATTTATTATTTTTAAAAGTCTTAAAATGTTTTTCAGATGGTGTATATTGATTAAGACAAAATATTAAAATCAACACAGCTGAAAGGCGAATTTTAATAATCTTCATATTGGAAAAGGCGCGAAGTTTGAAATTCATTTGGCTTAGCGCTTCAAGATGGAGAAAGATAATAAAAAAGAGAGCTATTTCGATCAGATTTTCATATTTAGACCTCTTGAAACTAGACCAGATCCAACTACGAGCCTTGAAGACGAGCATAGAGAAGATGATTCCTCTCGGTCAAAGATTACAGAGTTCCCTGAGCCCTCGCGCAAGTTATTAATAACCGTTGGAAGAAGAACGAAAACTCCAACCCATTTCATACTGTTCCACATTTGGAGCACATCTTTGCTTGTTTTTTTGATTCCTTTTATGTTGTTAGCTTTCATACCAAATCTTATGTCTTTTTTAAAGCTAACATAATTTAAACTTAAATCTTCTTGGTAAAAATGAAATATTGCAAAGTCCTATTGTTCATCATTTAATATAGTCTATAGATATAATATGTGCACTATAATACAAGTAAATTGAAAATGTGAAAAATTGATACATTAAATCTGTAAAAAAAAGCATTGAGTATTTATTTTTTGGTCTGCTCTTCACCCCACGTATGTTCTTCAGCATTTTTTCGTTATTTTTTTATTTTTTCGACCGATACTCTTGGCCGCAAGAAGATGTATTCTTCTCGCCGGCTTGCTTGGGATTTCATGACTGCGACCTCTCTTCGCTTCAAATAAATATAAAGTTAAGGCGAATACGCGGTCCGATAGCAAACGAGCCCGCGCGCGAGCGTCGTCCGTTCTGCAGGACATATGAGGGTAGCGGGTAGCACGGGGACTTCATGTCACATTTAAAATACAATTATGAGATTATTTTACATATGTTCTTTTAAGCCTAGGATGCATCTAATACGTTGACTGCTATATATTAAATGATTATTTTACTGAATATTTTATGTTTTCATTAAGTAACCGACATTCTGAAAAGACGCATTCATAACATTTCCTGGCTTGAAAATGAGTATTAAATTATGAATTATTATACATCAAAGCAAAAAAATATTCAGGGACCCTCCAATGTAATTAATTCGTTTATTAACATTGGCGTCTAAAACGATTTTAATTGAGTTCTACAAAGTATCCTTTTCAGGGTGCTCGCGTTTTCTTGAAGAAAAACATTGGGTTTGTATTTACTACAATTCTTAAATTCGGTAAATCAGTACTAGGGTATCAACAAGGGCTTTTGGTTTAAACTAAATAAAAATAAATATGAGTTTCATCGTTAACTTGCTAATATTTGTATAAATTGGAATATCATTGAAATTATAATATATATGAGCAGTTTTTGGTGTAAATCGAGACGACGACTTGACTACCAATTTTATCGAAAATTAAAGCACCAATAACCAAGCAAAAAAAATCTGAAAGTGCAAACAATCTACCATGAAGCGACGGCAATGCATAGCCCAATATAGCACTGGACGGAGGATGCTCACAAGGAGCATCAACAAGGCGCCGGCAGTTATTCCGCGTTCATGAACCCGACAAGAGACTCGAAATATCTGAAAGATATATATTTGAAATCTTAATGTACCTCTCAACTAAGCACGATCGTATGCCCATTTTTCAGTGTATTAAAAAATATATAAAACCATTCCAATTCACCGAATTAAAATACATACACTTTATATCTTTAAGTGTGGCATTGCAACGCATACCGGGTATTCGCCAGTTATAAGAATAAAGAAAAAAAAAATCTGTAAGGCTGTCTTTAATCGATTCTTATTTAGCATTTACATTTTTAAACACATTAACAATTTAGTAATTTAAATAATATATAATATCATTATCATGATACAAAAATGTATGACTTGATATATATATCAAAACAATGACAAAGTTTGATTAAAAAATATATATTTAAAAAATGAATATAAATAATCAATGAGAAGACAGAGTTTGGTTTAACGCGTTCCGTGCCACGTCCACCGTATATGGTGGACGCGGCGCGGATTTCTTTCGGACGTTTTCTTCCTCCATTTAAATACGATTTAACAAGTTATTTATTTTCTATTCAATGGAATTAGCACATGCAAATATTAAATAAACAGAATATAATAAGTATATGTTTATATATAACATATAAAGGCATAAAATTAAAATAACTAAAATATACATATAAAATATGTTTAAATATTATAAAATTATGTTTAAAATAAAATATAACTTTATATAATGTTACCACCTATTCATTGAAACAATTCAAACACATATGAGGTGATTTTGGACGATTAGGAAATCATCTTGCGACTTTTTTTGCATTTTTTTTTTTCGCTTCCCGGAGATTGAGAATTTGTCAGTCAGTCAAACAGTCTCCAAAAAGCGAATCCAGCGTCTCCCTGTTACATATTTCTACGATTTACAAATGTTAACTTTACGAACGTCTTTCTTAAATGTCTTTAAGATGGACAACTGTCTAAATATCTTTCGAGATCGACCTCGAAACTTGCATTCCTGCCCTTGTCTGTTCGCACTTGCTTATCTTCACTTTTTTTTGTTAATTTGACTAATAGTAGAGTCAAGCTTGTCGATCTAAGATAAAACAACGCCTGAGAGAAGATGCGCCATATATTGTCCGTGTTTATCACGTGCATTTCAATTTTGCATCGCTATCCCTTCTGTTTACGCACCGACTATTGAATTTGGGCGTGGAACGTGTTAATGATAATATTTTTTTGATATTCGATGCCGGTCGACTTCTCGAGACTCCATTTCATCGCCTTCGCCGCTGTGGAAGTTCCCGAGTGCCACTTTATTCGGCCGCGGTGACCACACCGGACGGTCATTAGAAGCGCCGGGGCGCTACATATAATTATCGAGAACAATAATAATCCCGGCGCCGAAAAATATCTTTTCCGGACGGTGGAATGCGGTTCCTTTAATCTTCGACGATGATCTGTCTTTCCAGGGCAACGCCAAAAAAGAGGTCTAAGAAGATGGAAAAGAAAGACGTACTGTACTCCTTGATCCTATGATTTGAAATCAATCATTTAATTGGAATGATGTAGAGATTAAGAATTCAATTAAATAGGCTTTAACTAATGCTAATTGCATATTTATAATAACATATTGAAATAAGATAGGTGTCATTATTTGAAATTATATTTGATCTGTTAGTTTAACAATTTAAAATTTAGTATAATAATAAGTTTGTAATAGGTTCAAAGCCAATATGCTTCATAATCGAATTTAATGTATTTGATTGGTTAACCAAAATAAATTATTTGAACGTAGGTTGGACGAATTTGAATTATGAATTCCTTTTATACGGGGTACCGGAAATGGTAATCGTTTTATTTGTTGACCTTTTTCGAGGATTAGTTGCGCTTCGTGCTTTGTGATTTTTCGGTTACTATATTCATCAAGAATAAATTGCAATTTGTAAAATTCTAATTTAGCCACCCACTTTGCAATGGATTGATTTTGACCGAGTGTATTTGGAATTTAAAGCTTTTTCATTTTCTCAAAAAATAGACTGTAACGCGCGCTACAAAAAATATTTGTGATGTACTGAACGATAGATTAAATTTTCGCAAATGTCGAAATTGGTTCTAGAAATTCCGATCTAGAAATTCCGATCTAGGAATTTCGATCTAGAAATTTCGAATTGAAAAATAGCCCTGGAAGTTGAAGACCGTGTAAAGTGAATGTCCCTATTAGGGAATCCAATCCCGAGCCAAAATTTCGATCCCGGGATTTCGGGATTTCATTAGACAATCCCGGGACCAGTCCCGGGATCCCGGGATTGGGATTTTCAATATTTTAAGATATTACATTGATAAATTTGATCAAAAATTACTAATAAGTCCATTTATTCAATATAAAAAAAATCACTTGAACGAATTCAAATATTATTTTGAAAATATGCCCGAAGTAACATTAACATTAAACATTAGTGTTTCGTCATTTAGTCTGGATCTGATTTTGGAAGTCAGGCAACCTACTGCTGAAAATGCACGCTCAGCTTCCACACTCGTTGGAGGTATCGTCATCAGATATTTAAATACTAGTTCGAGTTAATGACCGCGTGAGCCCTCATTTTCGTATAACACCATCAATGTGACTGATAAAACTCCTTTCTGCTGAGACACGAACTAAAACTCGCAAAATTCCCGATTTCCCGACAAATTATTTATTTCCGTCGCTGCAGATGAATACTTATATACTATAATACTTTGATGTGACTCATAATTATATTACGGAGGAATACAAAAATTCTGAAGCCCGTATCTATTATATTTCATATCGATATTCCCATTATTAGAGTTGAGGTGTAGTAAATACATCATCGGTAGGGAAAGGTTAGGCTTAGGCTATTTATTTAATCGCATATGCGTGCCGACTCCGGGCTCGAAGAAAAACAAATCGGCCCTTTACGACACACACATACAAGACAAAGCTGCGCCACGATTCGTACCGCTATGAAGAATCTACTGTCCCCGAGAGGACATCCCCAGCCCATTATATTAAAATGGGCTGAAAAAATAAAAAGGAAAAGATTTACCATTTTACCAACAAGACGCGTGATTTATCCACAGTAAAGTGAAGCTTTCTGTGGAATGATCCGAGACTACTATGAGCGGATCCCATAGCAGTCAGGAGCCGGGACGAATAGTGGTTAGCGTGAAACCAACGGGAACGGATCCTTTGCGACGCTGATTTGAAAAACAAAAAGAGCCTGCGGCCACGAGTGGACTTACCCCATCTATCATCCCACTCTGTTAGAGCGGCTTGCCAAGCCCATTTCTTTAGCTCTGGTTTGCTGAGATGGTGATATTCGTCCATACAGAGGGATAGAAGGGAAAGGTTAATATAAAAATTTTAAAAACATATATGCACTGTATATATTTGTACATATACTAGACATTCACTACCCCTACATGTTCAACAATTGGTAATTACGCCACTGTTTTCAAGCGTCCAGATTTCGTCGGGAATGTCTCGAGTTAGTAGCCTTCATCGTGTTGGTGAGGTGTACGATTTCTGTTAGATAAAAATTTCAATCCCGAAATTTTCGGGATTACGTTTTCTAATCCCGGGATTTTTAAGTACCTTAAGGCGTCTTCTCACTTTAGGCGCCTCAAAAATAGGCTATTTTCATGATTTTTTTTCGAGGATTTTCGCTAAAAATTATGAGATAAAGTGGATCTTATGTAATAGACACATCTTTCAAGCAAATGAAAATTTTTTTTTTTATTTTTTTGAACAATTATTATAATAAAACAGTAGCATCGAAAAACCCCTGTAGAAATGTTATGTTCGTGGCTTGTTGATGGTATCTCCGAGATGGGTCATTTGAAACAAAAAAATAAAACAGTTTTAGATTCAGTATATCAGTGGCTATAGCATATATCATCAGATTTTTGATATTTGTGAAAATAACAAAATGGCGCACGTTTTACGAAAAAGTAAAAAAAACGCATTTTTTTTGCAGTTTTTTGTAAAAAAAAATTACTTAAAATCAAAATTTTTAAAATTTGATGATATGCGCTATAAGCCATAATTATTAAAAATATGTCATTCAAATTTCATGACAATCGGCCGGATAGTTTCCGAAATTTCATCAACAAGCACCGAAAAACCTTGTTTTGAGATAAACGCGTTTAAAGTTTTGGTTGCAGAAAAATTGCCCAGACACAGCTGTTGAAACACTCGTTGTTATTTTGGGTATTTCCTCCGAAGATCTTCATAAATCGGTTTCAAAACCTCGTAAACATCATCAGCTAGAGCAGAAGGATGTATAAAAGTTTCTATCTGATTGTTTTTCACCACTTTCTTGTACTTGCACCATGAGTCTGAACAATACGTATGCAGTCGGGTGCTCTCAGATAGTCACCTAACGGTCGCCCAAAAATATAGTTAGACTCGTCCGATCTTTATGAAATTTCGATATAACATTTTTGAAGATATGGACTTTCAAAATTTAAAATAAAATAAAAATCGATTTTTTTTAAATTTGTAAAGTGAGAAGACGCCTTAAAGTGTCCGGGAAAGTGGATTGGATTCCCTACTCATAGATCCTTACTTACCAATAAAATTAATTTGATCGTTTGATAGATGGCAATAGAAAACCACCACATGATTTGATACAGATCAATTTCATCTAATTGTGTCCTTAAATGTGATTTATAATCATTTTTCAATATAAAGTCGTGTGCTTTATTAACAAAGCTGGCAGCTGTACAAAAAAACCACAATTTGATAAAATTAACCCTTTGAGTAGTATGGACATACATGTATGTCCGAACTCTCATATCCCATATAGAGCACTCTTGCACATTGAAGCTCGGAGACAGACAGAGACAGAGAGAACTTAACGTAGTTCGGGAGACTGAGACGGAGAGCTTCCTCATATGCATCGTATGATTGTATAGATCGTTAAGCCCAAATTTATCAATTTATAATGATTTCGATTTCAAGTCTGTTATTTGTTTACGCAAAGAAATGACCGAATATTGTGAGCTTTCGACAATGTTTGTTTTTTTAACTGCTTGCCGTTCTTCGCTGCGTGTTGAATGAGTCTTTGTTCAATTATCATTTCCTTCTAAAACAGGAACAAATGAATCGATTTTTTGTGCACTGTTTATATAAAGAAATGACGTGATCTTGTATGCTATCAGATGTTTATTTACAATTGACCCTGCCTCGAATTGAAGATTGTCTTACGCTAATAGGAGTTGACAGAAAGTAATCGGTGTACAGCGATTATAACATCAACGACTTCATCAATTTTAAATTTACTTACTACTCAAAAGGTTAATACATTAACATTTAAAGATTTTGTAATTTAATTGATCCAAAATTCAGAATGTGAGATATTTTGAAGATATACTTTAAATATGAGAAGCTTCAGCTCCAATTTTATATATTAAGCACATTTTATACGTATTATATATGGTTATCACAATCAATCACAAATTTTTTTGTCCTTTAATTACATAGTCATTCCCCTATTTAATCAACAGTTGATGATATTAAATTACGTTTAAATTTGAAATATGCACTAAATAATCATGGCGATGCGGTTTGATTTTCACTGCAGATATTTTTAAAAAGCTTTTATATCCAAACACAAAAATATTAACTAAGAGCGTCTTGTTTGTTTTTTATTTTGTTGAAATGATAAATTTTTCTTCATAAATCATGCAATTTTTATTAAATAAAAAGGTTAGAAATGAGTTTGGCTATTTTAGAGCTAAATTGGTGAATCATCTACATTTTTTGACTTTTAGTATTGAATTTAAGCGTGTTTCGTCTAGCCCCTAGCTACCGAACTTAACCCTTCGCATTCAACGATAGACTGCTGTTGTAATTTTGCAGCATCGATTTCCTCATCCCATATGCACTTTGCTAAATCCTGATTGTAGATGTATTGGTGCATTTCTTATATTGTAGCTGTATTCTTGTGTGCGACATGAAGGGACACTCCATCGATGTTAGAACAGACTGTGCTACGTATTGCACCCTCAAAACTCCACCCTCCTATGTATGCAATCCTAATAGCTCAATCGGTTGTTGCTGAGGGAAGTTCTTGCTTGAAATATTTCCGTTGCTGAATTAAATTCGTAGAATATTACAAAATACAAAAGAGCTCTAAATAGCATTACAAACGACGTGAGGAATAAAAATTGTATTTCTTATTCATAATAAAGTCTGATTAGCATTAAAAAAAAAGCTTAAAATATTTAATTTTAATATCAAAATGAAAAATATCGAAAGAATAATTTACGAATAGATTTTGAAGACTTTTATGTTATTTTTAAGATTACTTGTTCTACGGAATTGAAAATATTAATGCTTAATTTTGGAATCATTCATTTGACCCAGATGAAGTCTCAGAAATTTCTGCAGGATGAAAATATATTTTGAAGGCAGGATATAATAAAGTCGGTTTGAAATTAATACATTATAATGAGAGCCAGTGCAATGGCTTACAAATGCACGATTGACAGTGTCTGGATAAACTGAGCTATGTATTGCACCCTTAAATTTTCATCCCTCTCATTTGTGTGTTCCTGATAACTCAATCGGCTGTTGCTGGGGAAAGCTCTCGTTTTATTTATTTCCAAAGTCAAACTCATTTTGCCGAATATTGTAAATTTAATACTGATATGCTAAAAAATAAGTCTTTAATACAAATAAATATATTTTAAAAATTGAAGAAATAAATAATTCTGAGCTGAACTGAAAAATCGTTATTTTATCGGAACGAAAACAATAACTAAATCTATATAAATGTTTAGAACTAAACCACAACAAACGTATTAAACGGATGCACCATGTTGGCGCAATATGCGAATAATATTTGCACTAATGTAAAAACCTTTTTGAATACATACCCAATAACTCACCAAATTTATTAGGTACATCTTCCTCCGCGATGATAGCGTACCGCATGCTGAATATATAGTTAAAATCTTAGCTGTTGAGTTCAAGATTGAGAGATATACGCATACGTTTGCTAAAAGAGCAAATCAAATATTGTCATGTTACTATTAAATGTGATTAAGGTAGCATAAATGAGAGGAACATCGACAAGTGCACTAAGCCATGCACATGTACATTCTTGCAAGTACCACTACTTACACATCGCACATAGTGAACAACGTGTGGCTGTCGAGTTTACGTTTCTACCCTTGTATGCACTCCTAATACCAATATCTCGTTTTCTTGCTCCAAAACAGTTGCAATCTCACCCCTGTTGGCGATGCTCATAAATAAATACGCAAGGGTGTAAATCATTTTCTAAAATCCAAGCCATGTTTTTTTATAAATGACCTAAATTATAATAATATTACATTGGACGCATACTAAATTGGAATTAACGAATAGTTTCCCTGGTTAGTTATCATATTAAGGCGTACCATATTCGGTATTGGTGTGTGAGAACGAAAGCATCATCATTTTTAAACACACAATTTGTTTTCTTCAACTTCAATCAAATTAATTTATTTTAAATAAAGCCAACGAAATTATGATGCTGTGAATTATATGGCCAACCTTTTGTATTATTAGGATCGGCATTGATAGGTAAACGCATGCGCTTGCGAAAAACGCGAATCATGCTTTGTCACGCTCTTGTAAATTTGATTAGGATAACATAAGGCCGGAGAAGATTTGAAGCTGTATGTGAGGTTATTACCAACACTTGCAGTATGCGTATTCTTGCAAGCACCGATACCTACACGTTGGCCCAGGTCAGGCCATGGGGGTGGTTGGGAGGAATCGTCTCAACTCATTTTACGACAGGACGCTTATGAAGTCTTGATACAGTCGATCCTAAATACACCCCAACAATTCCGAACAAACACGAGCACCCGGAGTGAAACGACGCATTCACTGACGACGATATGAAAAAGGAAAAATATATTTTAATAAGATATCAAATTATCCTTCAAAAATATATATTTGCATCTACATTTGCTTTTGGCGTTGATAAAACACGATTTTTTATATTTGTGACGCATATGGTAGATGGCCATAGAATGTACATATTAGAGGCGAAAAATCGTCAGCTTGTTCTGAACCTGCGCAACGCAACATCTAAGGACACTGCTCCCGTCCACAAAACATCATATATCTAGAAAATATGTGTATCGCTGTATTTTAATTTGACGGAGAGGATGTGGAAAAATATAGTTTGAAAGATGAATGCAATTTAGTGTGAAGGTGCGATATTAGGACGATCATCTCTTAAAGCTCTAGTCTGAAATATTTGAGGTTACGCCAAATCACTTTATTCATTATTTTGTTTATTTTGGGATTGTGGAAAGAACATGCTTCTTTTATCACTCAAGATATCGATTTTGCAATAATGTGTAATTCTTAATACGCAATTTATAATATTTGATATATATTTTATTATTTTACTATGAATTTTGACTAATATTTAAAATGAATATATACTATTTTTCAGAGATATGATGAAGTCTTCCCATCTGCCAAATAATTAAATAAATATTCCTACGAAATTGGGATGAATTCTATTTTGGTTTTATTTTTGTTCAACTTGTGCTTTTTTAACAAATCTGTTTTACAAATTTTCAGAATTTTCCCTTCGAGCAGATCATTTAATTCAAATTTCATTCAAGCGCTCAATGATGAAGATTTTATTTGATGAATGCTTTCCAATTTTTGATTCAAAGTAAGCAAAATGTTTATATTTTCTCGTTGTCGTATAAAATCATAGATGTGTTTTCTTCTGTCTAAGAAACGCATTTATTCATTATAATGCTTATCCCATGGACGTCTTAAACATTTCTAAGAATGTATGCCTTAACGCATATTTAGCCAATGCGCGTTTTTACTAGTTTATACTCAAAAACAGTTCCCTGTCGTGTCAACAAAGTTATATAGTTGCTTTAGATTAAGATAATTGAAACAATAGCTTTAGGAATCAATCAAATGATTTGATTGTTTGTATACTAGAACATGATTAATTAAGTAAACAGTCCTTCTGTCTATATTTTAAATTACGCTTCACTTGATTTTGACTTGAAGTTTGCGCGGCTGCCATCAAAAGCACCCGATCGATATATTGTTTAGTATTTCGCGAGTCGTCAGTCCCATGGTAAAATTATTTTTAGTTACATTCAATTGAAATACAATTAAACAGTCCCCTGGCAACAATTACCTGTACCATAACAGGCTATGGGTATGTGAACGTAATTAATAAGATTGATGAAACGGATGTCGAAATCTGTTGCATTTCTAAATCTCTACGATAATAAAATCCGAACATTTAGATTCGACCATGGCAATGTAGCAGATGAAAAAAATCTCCCTAATTCAAATATATTTTTAAAAGGTAATAGCGTATTCTGCAAATTTAATTCATCTGTAAATGTTTTTGAAAAACGATCATTTCTAATTTAATCATACTTTTTTTCTTTTCTTATTCATAACTTATTTGAGTGATTTTCATTCACTATAATGAGATTGGTTCTATAATATAAGACTCAAAGAACTTAAATGTTCATACAATAAGAGTGATTTATTTAAATAGTGATATTATATTGAAATTTCAGAGTTAGAACCTAAATACAAACACTTAATTTTGTTAATCCATTGTTCAGTTACGTTATTATTAAGCTCCAAAAGTTATGAAAACAAATTTTAAAAAACGCATTTTTCAATTTAATATACCATTTCCTGGCACAAACAACATTCCCCTGTATACATTTTTCAGAAAATAGTCAATATTTCCTAAAATAATGGAAATATTTTTGTTTCATTTGTGTTAATTTATTAATCAGGCTCAACTCCTTTAAAAAAAAAGATTAATATATTACAAAAAAAATGGCCTGGACTACTTTCTCAGGACGATTTCAACTTCGAAGAAATCCTAAAATAATAATAGAAATAGTTTTATATTTCAAAAAGAATTTGAACATATTCCCTTTTTTCCTACTCATTTTTGATAAGAATTTGCAATATTTGTAGTGGCACAAACAATTGAAATGTGTACTTAATAATAACATATCAATTCACACTAAATATAGAACCCATGGGATCGTTTTAACAAAAATCCGATTAGACGTAGAACTGGAAGGACTTAAATATATATATATTTCGAAATATATACAATTATGGTTAATGTTTATTAGGAATTTTGAAACAACATGAATACAAACAATGAAAAACGTATAATGCGATATTTTTTAGTCATCCTTATTGTAGTCAAGATATGGCATGAAGAGAGGCTGGAGTCGCACGAAATGGGCCCAGTATTCTACTCACCTTTTGGTATGTTTCTATTCATAGTTTGTTGTATTTTAGATAAAAATAATATATAGATTTCATGTGCTAGAATATAAATGTGACCTTTATTATACGTGTATTTACGCTGCAAAACAAGTTATAGGAAAGAAGGGTGGAATCGTGTGACCTGGGGGGATGTCATGGAGACTCCTTTTCATTCAGTCTGCATGGCAACCTTTTTTCCTCTTTTCTTCTGCAAGGGATTCCCTTAAGGGTTCAACAATCAAATCTTTAAGTTCGAATTACAACTAATATACATTACGATTTCAGATATCCGTTTCTCCATCTCCATTTAAAATTTTCCACATGAATTCGACTTATTTAAAAAAGGTAAGAAATAATTGCATACAATGATGTATTTTTGTAATAAAATAATTACAATAATTGAGGATTTTTATATGATTATCGTATCAAAAGCTTAAAAATATAGTTAATGCTGTGTTTATTAATTATTTTATCTGAATAGTGTCCAAATTACTTTTTAATCAATTGATATTTCTTTTTCAGAAAAACTTTGTGCCCATCGCCATGTATGGATTATAAGAAAATTGGATATTGTAAGATAACTTGGTTACAATATAAGAATGAGAAATAAAATAATAGTAGAGAATATGTCTTAATATGCTATTTAATCATATAGATTATTTCAGGACATATATTTAAGTACGTATAGGATTTTTCTAAACTTGTTAAATGTGTAAATTTTTCTATATATCTGTTTCTTCTATTAGCCATTATCATTTAATTATCAATACCACAAACTTTGACATTGACTTTTTTCTTATTTTTTTTCGCAATATCATCTATTGAAAGATTCCTGTAGATATTATGGGTGTAGTATATTTTATTTTAATAATATTTCCTCATAGCTAGATGACTTAAATTTAGGTCCTATTATTAAGAAAATTATTATTATCGATAGTTTTGAATTTTATCTCTTTCTTTTTTACGCGATCTTTCCAATGATATTTCAAATCTAGACTAATTCCAAAATATTTTGCTATTTGCGCATGGAATTCTTTCATTGCTAATTTTCACCGAGTAATATTCTAGCTGTTTATTCATATAAAACTATTTAAATTATTTCTATGTTCCAGGAATTTTGAAACTCTTATTTCTGTTTTATTTGAAATGGGATATCTGATATTTATGATTATTAAACAAATAATTAAGACAATATTAGCAACAGTAAACAATATAATGTCTTAATTGGATTTCGGGATCATAATTATTTCAGCGAATTTTTCAATAATATAATATCTATTGATTCCTGGGTAAATATTTATTAAGCATTATTGTTCAATATTCCTATATGATTAAAAAGTATTTCCTACATGGTTTGAAGAAAAAAAAATCTCACCCAACCAACACATACAGAATCTTATAATCTTTTTGGTTGATTTCTAAAAGGAATAGTTGAAATTCCAAACAATTCTAGGACTTTTATTCTAGGTTTTTTTGAGTAAAAAGTCTCAGACAATCGTTTTTTTTTTTCAGTTTACATCCAGAAAAAAAATTTCCCTTGCTTATTGAGATAGTTGCTCTATGTATTCACTGTTTAATATTCAACTATTAATTCTTGATCAATTATTGTTGGAATATATGGTATAATAAATATAAAAGCCTAAGCATTTAATATGTAATTGCTGAAATGTGTCATTAGCACTCTATGTACCTATTCTTATACAGTTAGCGATTTATTTTTCTTGTAATTGTTGATTATAATGTCGATTTGCTAAAAAATAGAAAAAAGATTCTGTATTAAAAAATATATGTTTGTGTCCTGATGTCTGGTAATTTTAATTTAATCCCAAAATAATTTGTTAAATTTTTGTCATTTCAATTGAAAATATTGAACTCATAAATGATCTTAAAATATTTTAATTTTTAGTGTAACAATCGAATGAGTTCTTGACGCTCTGTTTCAATTTTTCAATTTCGTCATTTTTGTACAATACTTGAAGTAAATCTAACAAACATCAACAAATGCAGTGAATATTTAGCCTAATTTTATAAAGACAAAGACAGTATTTTTTAGAATGTTTTATTTTGAACTTTAATTCACGTAATACAGCCTTATTAAGATAACATTTAATCATTATTCAGTTTCTCTAAGAATAGTTAGATAAATGACATACAAACACGTAAACTACTACTAATGAAGCAAAGAAATCTGGGGAACGGTTACATGTAATTGAGGACTTATATTTAATGCAATGGAATGTGTTAAACGCACAGAAAAATAGATTGATGATAATAATATTGTCAATGATGTTTAATTGTAAATATGATATAATGGATACATAAAAATATGAAAAAGATTATTTTTTTGTGTTTTTATGATATAATAATAGTTAGATAAATGACATACAAACATTTAGATAACAGGTTTTTGTGCTTTTCAACAATACAACATTTAGATGACTCCATCTTAAGGATGAGAGTCTTAATATGGACACTTAACCTTTTCATAAAAGACATTTGCAAATACATCTATTTTCACATAAAACATTGCTACTTGAACCCACAAATATTATCAACGTAAACCATGTAGAAATTGCGCAAGTCGAAAAGCCGTGGTCGGATCAACCAAAAAGATGGAATCATTGTCAAGGAATTAATGACGTTCTACAAAAAATTCCGGAAGGTCGACATATATTCTAATACTGCGTACGCCGATTCCCCTAATTATGTAAATACCCACGTGTGGTGTCACCTCAATAAGGAAGCATTTGGTTGCATTGCGTTCCGGATCACCGCAGAAGAAAGTATGAATGACCGCTTTCAGCAGCAACTTATTGACAACTTCCCTGGTGATCGCCTCGGTGTTTAAATCATGGTTGTTGAGCAGCATCGGCCACATCCTCGACTGGACCGGGCTGTGGATATTAAATCCATAGTGAGCCACGTCATTCATCAACTCGGGATAGATGAAATACAAGCGGTCGAAAATGGCAATGGGATCGCGATTTGGAATGTGAAGGATCAGAGACACGCTTTCGAGGATCCTCTTGATCGAAATGACAACGTCGATTTCCATCCAAGATCTGCCGCCTCCTACAGATTTAGCTGGTTTCACGCCCCGATCCGTCACTTGTTCGATATCCTTTCTGTCGATCGTCTCCCAATCCAAGATGTCGGGTCTCGATGGATGCGTCGGCAGCGGTACCGACTTGGATTTTATGTTTAAAATCATGAAGAGATGAATCATATCCCAGACCCGAGTCTTGAGAGGCATGGATCCGAAAACTGTAATTTTGCGACGGTGGACAAATTTGGCGGTTGTCCTCTGACTTTCGCGGAGAAATCGGATGGGTGCTTTCGCGTGTCCGATGATGCGGTCCACGCGGCACGACGAAGCATCCAGCATCAGGGAAACTCCGTCGTCCCTGGCGGTGAATACTACCACAGGTTCTTCCGCCTCCATCCCACGAGCACCATTAGCAGCCATCGTTTAAGGGGAGCTTTTGCGCGTTTGTGTGCCGATTATGGCACACTCGAACGCAAAGATCGCTTACGCGAATCTAGAGCGCCAATCTAGAAAAAAAAAAAATTAATGATGCACCCTGCTATAGAACAAGACGATACAATGCATGGCTATTGAATAACGAAGCTAAACTCATATTGATGGAATCATAATGATTAATGCGAAGGAATGAAATGGAAAATACTATTATCTCCGAGGCTTAAAAACACATGATAAAAAAGTACAAATTCAAGACGCTTAGAACGCTTATAACGGTTTAGCCAGCTTAGAATTTATAAAATTATTTAATAAAATGAATCTTACGAAACAAAATGGCGGCGACTCAATATACTGAAACGGCACCGCAGCTCACTCCCGTATTCCTCCTCCTGAAATTGAAACTAGATTATAATTTCATTAAACACAATCAATGGAAGAACATGTTTAATTGATATATAGATATGGCGCTTTACAATGACATTCGACAATTTGGACATAATAAAGCAAAGATAAATTCAGAATTATTTCGTAATACGCCTTTGATCATAGCATTGATCGCTCATATTTTTTACCAAATGTTGTTCCGACGCTAATTCCTGTAGGATTTTTACGATACGCAACAGCTTGAAAATCTGTAAAAATCAATTGAAAAATTGGGATTTTCTATAATCAATGCGACACTTGAAGAAGGCTCAGCAAAAATGATAACGCCAAATGTTAAAATTGCAAATAATTTGCGTAAACAAGCATATTAAATAATCGAATCAATTCAAACAATATGTCCCATAAAGATTGGGGAACGCCATGCTGTTTAAAAACGGCTTAAAGCAATAACCGATTACATTGAGTTTACGCAAATAAATCAAATGTTTATACTCAAAATTAACGGAGCGAATTCACGTAAGATGTATTTTAGACAGATGTTGGACCTTTTGTGGGTTGGACCCCACAGGACGTACACTTCGCAACAAGTCTCAATGCTCTCTGGATAATGATCGGGCCGCACAAGTGTTGCCAGTGCATTGATCTATTACCCTAAATTACAAATAAAAAAATATTTTCAGCTGATCATAATTTTTTCACGAAACAAATAAATAATTTCAATACCAATACTTATTACTTTTTATTTTTCGTATCACTTATAGCGCTATTAGAGAGTCTCAGCCTCCGATAAAGTTTGCCGCCATTTTCGTCTGTCCTGGGAAGCCTCCTCCTTCAAATTTCGCAGGCACAGATGAGCGGCATATTTTTCCACTTGACCAGCTCAGGGTAGCCGAAGTCTTCCGATGGGTCTATTGCCACTCGGTTGAAAATCTAAGACGGCTCGGAGGACTCGGTGTGTCGGCATCTGTGCCACATTACCTGCCAAATGGAAACGGTGGATTCGGACGAAGCTAGTAATTAATGCCTCGCCGTACATGACCAAAACCTTGAACCTCATGGTTTCAGAACCCGAGACCTCTTCCCACCAGAATTCCGAAAAATGAGAAGAGGTCGATGAAGCAAATGGGGATAATATTTTTCAAATCTGATATACAGGCATTTAACACTCTGGTAACACCGCGATTAAAAATATACGTACTCAATATATGACAAATTTGTCCTATTAATATGTCGTGGGGTCAGACAAGTACCACCAGCCTCCTTCCACGCAATAAACAACCCCTCCTCTTACCTTATTGATTTATCACCGGTCTAAGAATAAAAAATGTGAATTAACACATTTCGGACCGTGGTGGGATGTTTGTCCACAAAAAATATTAATTTAATCCATTGCGTTAAATTTATTTGCAGCGACAGTATGAAAACACTATATGATTTCAAATACAACCCCATAGAGGTTCCCAAATATTCTCGTTATTGTTGAAAGTTATTCGATTTATTGATGTTATAAAAATGTTTGCTTACGTATCACAATCAGCCTCAGCATCAGCTCTTTCATCCAGTCGAGAAATTGTACGCCAATCTGTAATGGATATCATATAAAATTTAGTATAAAATATCATAAATAGTTCATAATTGACATTCATCATTTTTACGACAATGAAATTTAATATATAATAATTTAATCCTGACCTTTTCCAGCTGCAGGTTGCGCTCCCGTCCAAATATCGAGGAATGCGGGATACGCGTCCTCTCCGGTCCGCAGCCACCGCTCTCAGTCCCCGGAAATCCTTGACTGCTTTTGCAGCATCGATTCCCTCATTCCATATGCACTTTGCTTCATCCTGATTGGCCATAATTGACGCTATCGGTGCATTTCATATGTCCGCTTATATATGACCAAAGGGAATCGAAGTCTGAGTGAACTGTGACACGTCCCAATCATCCATCCCGAATGTATCAGCGGTCGTTTCTTGGGGACGCACTTGCTTGATTTATTTTTTAACAAGACCAAACTAATATTAAATTAGAAATTCAGCACTAAGTTTTAAAATTCAATTGACATCCATAAAAGTTTGATATGAAAAACTTTATTTACGGAATAAATAGCATAAAATCCGTGATAAATATTTTTGAACTAAATATACAATGTATCTCGTTTATTTGCACATTTATTCGAATGTGATTCGAATAAAATTACGAATTAGTTTCAGACCCAAAAAAATTGGTCGTCAATCGTATACATTTGATCCAGTTGCGCCGAATATCATCCGATGGCGATATCTCTACCCTGTGCTCAATATATCGTAACATTATGTTTTGTATCGATTTAATTTGAACTCAGTTAAGATTGGAAAATATTTGCATTCATGTAAATCGTTTTAGTATGTAAATTATACAGTTTTTAGACACTACCCCGCCGTATTCAGGTGTCAGTGAGGTTAACATTGACCCCATAACCTAACGAACCCCCATCGAATTCTGCAGCAATTTTCCCGACAATCAAGCATAAATAAATTCTAATTTTGTATAATATTGAGTATAATTTCGGAATTTGTATTACTTTTCAGATATGTATATCCAGATGTATTTGGATTCGTATCCGATAATGATGAATATGGATAAAAGCGCAAACAATAAAATTGATCATCATATGATGCTGCATATCAGGATGCCAAAACATAGCAGGATATAATATAATCATAGCTTTGTCAAAATCTATTGAGATTTTTGTTTATTTTTTTAATGCCCCGACTTCTGTCACTCGTCCCGATTCTTCCATCAGTTTACTATTTCTATCAGCTTTTTGCATTTTTACAGTTCTTAGACTTGAAGTCGCTATCATAATAGTGCATTTATTGTAAAACAAATTAAAATAAATATATTTTGTGACGAAAACCACGCTTTTATTCAAACATTCAAACAAAATCAAAAACATGAAACCTCCTTTATATGAAATTCGTATTTAAATGGTCTTATCCTAATTGAATATATGCAACATAATATATAGTCATATTTTGAATATTTTTTATTCGATATTGTCTCGTTTATTTGCAGATTCTCTGACCAAAACAAAATGTATGCAAGCCAAACATAAAACTCATTCAATTATTGTTTTTCTACTCATTTTGAACAAATTTAATTACCAAATAAGGAAAATTTGGCTGCGCTATGATGAATTTTTAAAAATATCAAACGAAATGATTTGTAAATATTTTATTTATTATTACAAAAATATTGACTTCATTCCAAAAATAAATAAAATTATCATTCAAATACTGATTAATTAATATACACATCACATGTTAATATTTCTCAATCTAAAAATTTTATTTGCATAAATTAGACATAAACCTTAATTACTTTGAGAAAATTCCCCCAAGAACTATTTACGAACGAAGAAATAAGCATCTTAAAATACGTTTGTTCAGAATCCCGGGATTAGAAAACGTAGTCCCGAAAATTTCGGGATTGAAATTTTTATCTAACAGAAATCGTACACCTCACCAACACGATGAAGGCTACTAAATCGAGACATTCCCGACGAAATCTGGACGCTTGAAAACAGTGGCGTAATTATCAATTGGCGAACTTAGGCGACGCCCAGGGGCAGTGACTGTCTAATCTATGTATACATATATAGCGTACATGTATGTTTTTCAAATTGTTATATTTACCTTCCCCACCGGTGATGTATTTACTACACCTCGACTCTAATAATGGGAATATCGATATGAAATATAATAGATACGGTGTTCAGAATTTTTGTATTCCTCCGTAATATAATTACGAATCACATCAAAGTATTATAGTATATAAGTATTCATCTGCAGCGACGGAAATAAATAATTTGTCGGGAAATCGGGAATTTTGCGAGTTTTAGTCCGTGTCTCAGCAGAAAGGAATTTTATCAGTCACATTGATGGTGTTATACGAAAATGGGGGCTCACGCAGTCATCAACTCGAACTAGCATTTAAATATCTGATGAAGATACCTTCAACGAGTGTGGAAGCAAGTTTCCTGACTTCCAAAATCAGATCCAGACTAAATGACGAAACAATAATGTTTAATGTTAATGTTACTTCGGGCATATTTTCAAAATAATATTTGAATTTTTTAGTGTTTTATTTATCTATTTTTGAATTGTATTTTCATCTTTTCTAAAATAAATAAAGTTCTTTGGCCCTCAAGTGATTTGTTTATTGAACAAATGGACTTATTAGTAATTTTTGATAAAATTCCTTAAAATATTCCCAGGATTGTCTAATGAAATCCCGGGATCGAAATTTTGGCTCGGGATTGGATTCCCTAGTCCGAATCGTTTACATACATTTGGTCCGTTCCATAAATTTGGGTGTAGGTTTGCAAAATGCACTATTTTTATTTTGGTATCACATTAAGCATAATTTATACTGAATTAACACGTTCCACGCCCCAATTTGATAGTCGGTGTGTAAACAGAAGGGATAGCGATGCAAAATTGAAATGCACGTGATAAACTTGGACAATATATGGCGTATCTTCTCTCAGGTGTTGTTTTATCTTAGATCGACAAGCTTGACTCTACTATTAGTCAAATTAACAAAAAAAAGTGAAGATAAGCAAGTGCGAACAGACAAGGGTAGGAATGCAAGTTTCGAGGTCGATCTCGAAAGATATTTAGACAGTTGTCCATCTTAAAGACATTTAAGAAAGACGTTCGTAATGTTAACATTTGTAAATCGTAGAAATATGTAACAGGGAGACGCTGGATTCGCTTTTTGGAGACTGTTTGACTGACTGACAAATTCTCGATCTCCGGGAAGCGAAAAAAAAAATGCAAAAAAAGTCGCAAGATGTTGTCCTAATCGTCCAAAATCACCTCATATGTGTTTGAATTGTTTCAATGAATAGGTGGTAACATTAAAGTTATATTTTATTTTAAACATAATCTTATAATATTTAAACATATTTTATATGTATATTTTAGTTATTTTAATTTTATGCCTTTATATGTTATATATAAACATATATTTATTATATTCGGTTTATTTAATATTTGCATGTGCTAATTCCATTGAATAGAAAATAAATAACTTGTTAAATCGTATTTAAATGGAGGAAGAAAACGTCCGAAAGAAATCCGCGCCGCGTCCACCATACACGGTGGACGTGGCGCGGAACGCGTTAATAACTAAAACAGATATTCGGGTGCATACTGTGTGATCACGATGCGTGTTCGATTGAGATTAATCGCGGTGCAGTCCGTAGACGATGGACCCGACCAACGAGTTGGTTGCAATGAACGACGGAATACGTTTGAACATAATTCGTTCGATGATAGAGACCAAAACGAGGCAGGTGCCGCAATAAATCAATTAAATTTCGAGCAAAATTGTTCAATATCTGAAAATTTCATTTTAATTTTCGGCTTTTTTCGTTCTTATAGATTAAATCTGCAGTTTAAAAATATTTTAAGTAAAGTTTTTCCTAAATCTGTTGTTATTTTGATGCAATATAAACCAAGCAAATGTTTAATTCCGCGAGATCCAAATATAAAAAGACATTTAAAAATAATTAATCGTTACGAAATTATTATCATTTTAGTTAATGGTCTTTCGCTGTTTGGTTCGAAGAGCGTTGAAAACATCGCGCAAGCGTATTGCTGAAAAATCAAACCACCAGCTTTTTCATGTTCCTATAAAATTTGATTAGGATAACATAAAGTGGAAGAAGATTTGAAGCTGTATGTGAGGTTATTACCAACACTTTCAGTGTATGCATTCTTGCAGGCTAATACTTGCATTTGGCCTAGGTCTGGATGTTGTCATTGCATGGGGGTAGGGTAGGGGGTTGGGTGGAATACTCTCACCTCATTTTACGAAAGAACGCTTATGAAGTTTGAAACCTCCATAAAAGTTTGAAAGACTTTATTTACGGAACAAATAAAATAAAATCCGTGATAAATATTTTTGTACTAAAGATACAATATACCTCATTCATTTTCACATTTATTCGAATGTGATTAGTTTCAGACTCAAAAAAATTGGTCTTCAATTGTGTGCTTTGATCCAGTTGCACCGAATATCATCTGATGGCGACATACTGATACCACCGAAATAAAATACAACCCTACCAATCCTATCGTTTGTTCGAGTAAGCCACTCTGCCCTCGGTACAGACGTGCAAAAATTTATTTCCATTTAATTAAATGGGATTAATCTTTTGAAAAAATGTAAGACATGAAATATATTGTAATGGATTTCAAATTAATGCTTATGACTTTATATTTAGAAAATGTATAAGAAGTTGGTCGTCAATTGTGTTATTTTGTTTCTGTCGTTCATGCGTATTGCAACACACGTCAAGAGACGCCTGGAAATACACAGCCTGTTCTGTTTTGTGCTCCTTGTTTATTTATATTTTCTCATAATAAGAAATATTATAAATTAAAATAATATATACATTTGTGTATTATGTTCCAGTATATAAATGTGGCCTTTGTTATTTCGTATCGGGATGCTGCAAAATATATTTTGGGAAAGAAGGGCGGAAAACATGCGACCTTGGGTGATGTCATGGAGATTTCTTCTGTCACACGAGTAATACAGTTTCCATGACCAACTAATATAAAAATATAATTCGCAAGGAGCTGATCCAATACGTCATATTTTTTTGTCAAAGTTTTTACTATCCTCGAGGCCGAATTTATTTATAACCAACATATATTTCATTTTCAGACATCCTGTTCATCCATCTCCATATTGACATACTAAATAATGAGAAGTTTTAACAGATCAATCAAGAAATTGAAGATTTATAAACAATGGTAAGAAATTTTTCCAGTTTTTTTTATAAATTCAATGGATAATTATTTTTGAACCAAAAAATAATAGCTCCTAGAAATTTGATCAACTACTAATAAATTTAGTATTTCATATCAGATGTAATAATTATAACCTTTTCAACATTAAAATGTCCATAAAGAGAATAAAAAATGATTTTGCCATAATACTAATTACATGACAAGCAATTTCCTATAACCAAATGGATCTCATATTAATAGACATTGTGATGAACATTGATATACTTATTTTTATTTTACTCTTGGTGGTGCTTATAACCCTATAAGAGAGCCCCGGTCAACGACAGCGCATATCGCCATTTATGTCTATCCTGGGCCTCCTCCCTCCAATTAGCCAGGCTCAGGCGTACGATATCTTTTTCAAGTCGTATATTCATATCTGTATATTTAGAAGGAATATGCCCCTGCAGATATATATAACACAGATATTGTTTAATTTATTCTTAATTATTTAGGAAATACTACATTTAAAAACACTGAGAATCATGGAAAAAAACGTTTCAATAAATCTTGACAAGGGGTTAGACATTACTTTTCATAATTAATTACCAAAGCGAAGCAATTACACTACTTAATATAAAAACTCAGGTTGCCAATTCGCTCCAGTTCTATTATATATTTTATGTATTAATAACTTTCAAAAACTCAACCATCGATAAATATACAAATTCGCTGATATCGTGAAGCTTCTCAATTAAAACTATAAAAGCTTCCTAAACGCACAATGTTATCATTAAGGTGGTTTTCTTTCTGGTCCATTCATTGAGATTCTCCACGCTTTCCAGCATATCGACGAGCTGTTGTTATACACATGGGGCTAAATTGGGCCGCTGAAGATCGCCCTGCAAAGATCCGAGGAAGCATTCTCGCAAAAGATTCATCTACATCCTGCTGAAACCTAACATCATCCGCATCCATTTCTTCAAGTTTTGGTAAAAAAAAATCCTCAATCGGGGAGATTCTTCCCGTGCAGATTGACTTTTAGATCGCAAAATTGGCTATAATAGCTGCTCAATGTTTTCGGGTGAACCTACAGTTTTTTCCATGCGTCCGTAAAAGCTGTAAATATTATTTATTTATATTGAATTGAAAAATCTCATACATTAAGGTAAGAAACAGTTTTATATAGTGGTTTTCCTACATAAAACTTACATCTTCAAATATATTTTCAAAAATATAATATTGTCAATGAATGACTTCCAAAGCAATATTGAACAGTAGGAGGACATCCCCCTGATTAACCACCGCTTTCATCATCATTATCAAATTTTATAAACCTCCCCTATAGTCGAATCACAAAACATATTCCCCTGTTTATGAATCGAGCAAATTAATACCGTCCCCCTAATCATAGGAACCGTGTTCATTCAACCACTTATATATATGGTGCTCTTTATATATCAAAAACTTTATCACATATATAGAATTGATACTATCATTCTAGAAAGTAAATTTACAAGAGCTCCTGAGGCCGAGGGATTTTTTGTTTTAAAGTTCGCACATCTGCCAAGCAGGAGAAATCTTAACGATCACTTGGGTGCCCAGAATTCTTCCAATAAATAGTACATTGCGCGTTTCCGCCATCTCTCATCATCATTTTTTTGACTTTGCAGAACAATATCACCGCGAATATCTATCAAAAGCTTGTGGAACTTTATAGTACTGATGTGATGAATCGACAACATGTCACGAAACGGTTATTAAAAAAAGGCCGTACTGATACTCACACCAAGGTAGGAAGTAGGAGATCATCAGAGTTTTCTGACGAACTTGTGCAAAAAATGAATAATATTTATCGTAGTCTTCTCGGCGACATTGTATCGCAAATACCTGGTTACAAGAAGGTGTGTGCGAGAAACCTATTTTAAATGTATTCAAATTTAGAAAAATAAATGAAGAACAAATTAAAATTTTACAATAATTTCTGATCCTTTTACAATCGCTCTTTATTTCTAAGTACTTTTACTTATCTTCTTACTTCTAAGAAGAAGGAGTTAGCTTTTGCCTTACATCAAAGAGTTTGATTTGAAAATACAGCTAAATATTATCACATTATTTACAAATGCATTTTTAATATCTGCATTCTTTACAAATATGTACTAATTGTCGTTCTATATCGTAATAATTTTGCGCTGTAAAGTGCATTTGATATCATGTAAAATAAAATACGTCTCAATATGCCCAGAACAAATGGTCATTATTTTAGCTGTTAAGATAATGCTAAAAGATGTGCGTAGGGGTGTTATTTAAGACAAACAACAATGAATGCTTTTGTCTTATTGCTATCATTTTTATCGGGATAACATAAGGTCGAAGAAGATAGACAGCAGGACGTGAGGTTATCACTAACACATGCAATATATGCATTCTTGAAAGCACAACTACTTGCACATTGCATCTGATCAGGGGGTTGCAATGACATGGGATGGGGGCAGGGTAGTTGGGAAGAATCGTTACACCCCGTTTTAAGACTAAGTATAATACTTATGAATTGATTGCGGCGATATAAATTAATCCCGGACCATAGAATGTGAAATTGAAAGGAAATTTGGAATTTTTAGACTTGGTTTTCCCGGCTTTTCCTAGAATCCAAAATTTGGACTTTGCTAAATACGTTTTTACTATATTCGCCGTTTAGTTCGATAAGTGTTGAAAACCTCGCGCATGTATATTGCGTACCAAAATAACATTATGCTTTGTCATGTTCCTACAAATTTCATTAGGATAACATAAAGTCGAAGAAGATTTAAAGCCATGTGTGAGGTTATTACCAACACTTGCAGTATGTGCAATCTTGCAAGCACCGATACTTACACGTTGGCCCAGGTCAGGCCATGCGGGTGGTTGGGAGGAATAATCTCAACTCATTTTACGGCAGGACGCTTATTAAGTCCTGATACTGTCGATCCAAAATACACCCTAAACATTCCGAACATAAACACGAGCACCCGGATTGAAACGACGCATTCATTGACGACGGTATGGAGAAGGAAAAAAACTATTTTAATAAAATATCGAATTTTCCATCAAAAATATATATTTGCATTTACATTTACTTTTGGTGTTGATAAGAGACGATTGTTTATATTTATGAAGCAAATGGTAGATGGTCTTAGAATGTACATTTTAGAGCCGAAAAAATGTTTGACACTGCTCCCGTCCACAAACCATCATATATCCTTATTGCTTTTTATTATAGCTAGAAAATTTGTGTATAGCTGTATTTTAATTTGACGGAGAGGGTGTGGAAAAATATAGTTTGAAAGATGAATGCAATTTAGTGTGAAGGTGCGATATTAGGACGATCATCTCTGAAAGCTTTAGTCTGAAACGTTTGAGGTTACGCCAAATAACTTTATTCATTATTTTGTTTGTTTTGGGATTGTAGAAAGAACATGTTTCTATTATCACTCAAGTTATCGATTTTGCAATAATGCGTAATTCTTAATACGCAATTTATAATATTTGATATATATTTTATTATTTTACTATGAATTTTGACTAATATTTAAAATGAATATATATTATTTTTCAGAGATATGATGAAGTCTTCCCATCTGCCAAATAATTAAATAAATATTCCTACGAAATTGGGATGAATTCTATTCTGGTTTTATTTTTTCTCAACTTGTGCTTTTTTAACAAATCTGTTTTACAAATTTTCAGAATTTTCCCTTCGAGCAGATCATTTAATTCAGATTTCATTCAAGTGCTCAATGATGAAGATTTTATTTGATGAATGCTTTCCAATTTTTGATTCAAAGTAAGCAAAATGTTTATATTTTCTCGTTGTCGTATAAAATCGTAGATGTGTTTTCTTCTGTCTAAGAAACGCATTTATTCATTATAATGCTTATCCCATGGACGTCTTAAACATTTCTAAGAATGTATGCCTTAACGCATATTTAGCCAATGCGCGTTTTTACTAGTTTATACTCAAAAACAGTTCCCTGTCGTGTCAACAAAGTTATATAGTTGCTTTAGATTAAGATAATTGAAACAATAGCTTTAGAAATCGATCAAATTATTTGATTGTTTGTAAAATAGAACATGATTAAATAAGTAAACAGTCTTTCCGTATATATTTTAAATTACGCTTCACTTGATTTTGACTTGAAGTTTGCGCGGCTGCCATCAAAAGCACCCGATCGATATTTTGTTTAGTATTTATTATAGTCGTCAGTCCCGTGGTAAAATTATTTTTAGTTACATTCAAATGAAATACAACTAAACAGTCCACTGGCAACAATTACCTGTACCATAACAGGCCATGGGTATGTGAACGTAATTAATAAGATTGATGAAACGGATGTCGAAATCTGTTGCATTTCTAAATCTCTACGATAATAAAATCCGAACATTTAGATTCGACCATGGCAATGTAGCAGATGAAAAAAATCTCCCTAATTCAAATATATTTTTAAAAGGTAATAGCGTATTCTACAAATTTGATTCATCTGTAAATGTTTTTGAAAAACGATCATTTCTAATTTAATCATACTTTTTTTCTTTTCTTATTTATATCTTATTTGAGTGATTTTCATTCGTTATAATCAGATTGGTTCTATAACACAAGACTCAAAGAACTTATATATTCATACAATAAGGGTGATTTTTTAAGATAGTGATATTATATTGATATTTCAGAGTTAGAACTTAAGTACAAACACTTAATTTTGTTAATCCATTGTTCAGTTACGTTATTATTAAGCTCCAAAAATTATGAAAACCAATTTTAAAAAACGCATTTTTCAATTTAATATACAACTCCCTGGCACAAACAACATTCCCCTGTATACATTTTTCAGAAAATAGTCAATATTTCCTAAAAGAATGGAAATATTTTTGTTTTATTTGTGTTAATTTATTAAACAGACTCAACTCCTTTAAAAGAAAGATCAATATATTACAAAAAAAATGGCCTGGACTACTTTCTCAGGACGACTTCAACTTCGAAGAAATCCTAAAATAATAAAAGAAATAGTTTTATATTTCAAGAAGAATTTGAATATTTTCCCTTTTTTCCGTCTCATTTTTGATAGGAATTTGCAATATTATTTATTTATTATATTTTTTTTTTGATTGTGGAATGAACGTACTTCTATTATCGATTTGTCTTAGCTCATTAATAGTTTAAAATGTATTCACTCAAACTATCGATTTTGCAATAATGTGTAATCCTTAATACACAATATGTGATATATATTTTATTATTTTACTGTGAATTTTAACTAATATTTAAAATGAATATATATTATTTTTCAGAGATATGCTGAAGTCTTCCCATCTACAAATAAGTTAATAAATATTCCTACAATACTACAAAAAGGATGAAATTGGAATAAATTCTGTTTCGGTTTTATTTTTGCTCAACTTGTGCCTTTTTAACAAATCCGTTTTACAAATTTTCAGAAGTTTCCCTTCGAGCAGACCATTTAATTCAGATTTCATTCAAGCGCTCAATGATGAAGATTTTATTTGATGACTACATTCCATTTTTTTATTCAAAGTAAGTAAAATGTTCATATTTCCTCGTTGCTTTGTATAAAATCGTAGACGTGCTGTTTTTTGTCTAATAAACGCATTTATTCATTATAATGCTTATCCCATGGACGTCTTAAACATTTCTAAGAATGTATGCTTAAACCCATATGTAGCCAGAACGCGTTTTTACTAGTTGAAACTAGTTCATACTCAAAAACAGTTCCCTGGCGTGTCACCAAAGTGAACAATAGCTTTAGGAATCTATCAAATTATTTGATTGTTTGTATACTAGAACATGATTAATTAAGTAAAAAGTCTTTCCGTCTATATTTTAAATTACGCTTCACTTAATTTTGACTTGAAGTTTGCACGGCTGCCATTAAAAGCACCCGATCGCCATTTTATTTAGTATTTTGCGAGTCGTCAGTCCCATGGTAAAATTATTTTTAGTTACATTCAATTGAAATACAATTAAACAGTCCCCTGGCAACAATTACCTACACCATAACAGGCCATGGGTATGTGAGCGTAATTAATATGATCGATGAAAAGGATTTCGAAATCTGTTTCATTTCTAAATCTCTACGATAATAAAATCCGAACATTTAGATTCGACCATGGCAATGTAGCAGATGAAAAAAATATCCCTAATTCAAATATACTTTTAAAAGATAATAGCATATTCTGCAAATTTAATTCATCTGTAAATGTGTTTGAAAAACGATCATTTCTAATTTAAACACACTTTTTTGCTTTTCTTATTTATATCTTATTTGTGTGATTTTCATTCGTTATAATGAGATTGGTTCTATAATATAAGACTCAAAGAACTTAAATATTCATACAATAAGGGTGATTTTTTAAGATAGTGATATTATATTGATATTTCAGAGTTAGAACTTAAGTACAAACACTTAATTTTTGTTACGTTATTCTTAAGCTTCAAAATGTATGAGATTCGTCCTGGTTCGGCGCATTTTCTTCTACATTGGATTGTAAAATCCCGGCATTTGCTTTGGCAGCCATTTTTTTGATAATTAAGCTCAATTACTCGCTTTGATAACCACCGAGTCCTATTTTGGAAACCCCTCCGCCCTTCTGATAATCTGCCGCTATTTTGACAATTGCTGCTGTTTTAACGATGTGATAAAACCTCATGGGAGGTTGGGTATAGCATCATCCGAATATCAATGCTCCTTTGCAAAAATCTGCAGTTTCCCAGAATTTCCTTCCATGCTACAGTTCATCTGTATTTATTTATTAAGCGGGTAGATATCAATTCCTTTAAACATATTTGATCAACATATTAGAAGATCAATAGAAAAAAATGGCCTGGACTACTTTCTCAGGACGACTTCAACTTTGACGAAATTCTTAAATAATAAAAGAATTAGGTTTACATTTCAAGAAGAATTTGAACATTTTCCCTTTTTTCCGTCTCATTTTTGATAAGAATTTGCAATATTTGTAGTGGCACAAACAATTGAAATGTATACTTAATAATAACATATCAATTCACACTAAATATAGAACCCATGGGATCGTTTAAACAAAAATCCGATTAGACGTAGAACTGGAAGGACTTAAATATATATATATATATTTCGAAATACATACAATTATGGTTAATGTTTATTGGGAATTTTGAAACAAACATAAATACAAATTATGAAAAACGAATAATGCGATATTTTTTAGTCATCCTTATTGTAGTCAAAATATGGCATGAAGAGAGGCTGGAGTCGCACGAGATGTGCTCAGTATTCTACTCACCTTTTGGTATGTTTCTTTTTATAGTTTGTTGTATTTTAGATTAAAATAATATATAGATTTGTGTCTCATGTGCTAGAATATAAATGTGACCTTTATTATACGTGTGTGTGCGCTGCAAAACAAGTTATAGGAAAGAAGGGTGGAATCGTGTGACCTGGGAGGATGTCACGGAGACTCCTTTTCATTCAGTCTTAACCTGTTTTCTCTTTTCTTCTGGGAGGGATTCCCTTAAGGACTCAGCAATCAAATCTTTAAGTTCGAATTATAACAAATATATATTGCGATTTCAGATTTACGTTTCTCCATCTCCATTCAAAATTTTCTAATGCTGCGTTTAAATATTTTCTGAATGTCAATTACTTTAAAAAAGTAAGAAATTTGATACAATTATGTATTTTGTATTAAATTATTACATAATGAGGATTTATGATATCGTCAAAGCTTAAAAATATATTAGCTGTGTTTATTAATCAATTGATAGTGTTACTTTTTCATGATATCTTTCAAAAACTTTGTGCCCATCGCCAGTTTGGATTATAAGAAATTGGATATTGTAAGATAGCTTGGTTACAATATAAGAATGAGAAATTAAATAATAGTAGAGAATATGTATTAATATGTTATTTAATCATATAGATTGTTTCAGAACATATATTTAAGTACGTATAGGATTTTTCTAAACTTGTTAAATGTGTAAATTTTTCTATATATCTGTTTCTTCTTATGAGCCATTATCATTTAATTATCACATTTTCCCTATTTTTTTTTTCTCTTAATATTATCTATTGAAAGATTCCTGTGGAGATTATGGGTGTAATATATTCTATTTTATTAATATTGCCTCATAGCTAGAGGACTTAAATTTAGGTCCAATTATTAATAAAAATATTATTATTGATAGTTTTGAATTTTATCTCTTTCTTTTTTACGCGATCTTTCTAATGAAATTTTAAATCTATTCTTATTCCAAGATATTTCACTGTTTACACATGGAATTCTTTCATTGTTAATATTCACTGATAATATTCTAGTTGTTGATTCATAAAAAAATATTGAAATGATTTCCATGTTCCAGGAATTTTGAAACTCTTATTTCTGTTTTATTTAAAATGGCATTTCTGATATTTATGATGATTAAAAAAATATTTAAATGCCACCTAACCTAATATGTAATTTCTAAAATGTGTCATTAGTATTCTATGTACCTGTTCTTATACAGTTAGCGATTTATTTTTCTTGTAATTGTCGATTGTAATGTCGATTTGCTAAAAAATAGAAAAAAGATTCTGTATTAAAAAATATATGTTTTTGTCCTGATGTCTGGTAATTTTAATTTAATCCCAAAATAATTTGTTAAATTTTTGTATGAATAAAGGAGTTTTTTGTCATTTCAATTGAAAATATTGAACTCACAAATGAGCTCAAAATATTTTAATTTTTAGTGTAACAATCGAATGAGTTCTTGACGCTCTGTTTCAATTTTTCAATTTCGTCATTTTTGTACAATACTTGAAATAAATCTAACAAAAATCAACAAATGCAGTGAATATTTAGCCTAATTTTATAAAGACAAAGACAATATTTTTTATAATGTTTTATTTTGAACTTTAATTCACGTAATACAGCCTTATTAAGATAACATTTAATCATTATTCAGTTTCTCTAAGAATAGTTAGATAAATGACATACAAACACGTAAACTACAACTAATGAAGCAAAGAAATCTGGGGAACGGTTACGTGTAATTGAGGACTTATATTTAATGCAATGGAATGTGTTAAACGCACAGAAAAATAGATTGATGATAATAATATTGTCAATGATGTTTAATTGTAAATATGATATAATGGATACATAAAAATATGAAAAAGATTATTTTTTTGTGTTTTTATGATATAATAATAGTTAGATAAATGACATACAAACATTTAGATGAGAGGTTTTTGTGCTTTTCAACAATACAACATTTAGATGACATTTAGAAAGACATTTGCAAATACATCAATTTTCACATAAAACATTGATACTTGAACCCACAAATATTAAAAAGGTAAATCATGTTGAAATTGCGCAAGTCGAAAAACCGTGGTCGGATCAACCAAAAAGATGGAATCGTTGTCAAGAAATTACAGATATTCTCCATAAAATTCCGGAGGGTCGACATATATTCCAATGCTATCTTCGCCGTTTTCCCTGGTTATGTAAATACCCACGCGTGGTGTCACCTCAATGAGGAAGCATTTGGTTGCATTACGATCCGGATCACCGCGCAAGAAAGTATGAACGATCGCATTCAGCAGCAACACATTGGAAACTTCGCTGGTGATCGCCTTGGTGTTTAAATCATAGTTGCTGAGCAGCATCGGCCACATCTTCAACTGGACCGGGCTGTAGATATTAAATCCATGGTGAGCCACGTCATTCATCAGCTCGGGATAAATGCAAAACAAGCGGTCGAAAATGGCAATGGGATCGCGATTTGGAATGTGAAGGATCAGAGACACGCTTTCGAGTATCCTCTTGATCGAAATGACAACTTCGATTTCCATCCAAGATTTACCGCCTCCTACAGATTTAGCTGGTTTCGCGTCCCAATCCGTCACTTTTTCGATATCCTTTCGGTCGATCGTGTCCCAATCCAAGAAACCACATCTCGATGGATGCGTCGGCAGCGGTATCGACTTGGATTCTATGTTTAAAGCCATGAAGAGATGAATCATATCCCATACCCGAATCTTGAGAGGCATGGATCCGAAAACTGTAATCTTGCGACGGTGGACAAATTTTACGGTTGTCCCGTGACTTTCGCGGAGAATTCGGATGGGTGCTTTCGCGTGTCCGATGATGCGGTCCACGCGGCACGACGAAGTATCCAGCATCAGGGAAACTCCGTCGTCCCTGGCGGTGAATACTACCACAGGTTCTTCCACCTCCATCCCACGAGCACCATTAGCAGCCATCGTTTAAGGGGAGCTTTTGCGCGTTTGTGTGCCGATTATGGCACACTCGAACGCAAAGATCGCTTACGCGAATCTAGAGCGCCGATCTAGAAAAAAAAATCATATTTAATGATGCACCCTGCTATAGAACAAGACGATACAATGCATGGCTATTAAATAACGAAGCTAAACTCATATTGATGGAATCATAATGATTAATGCGAAGGAATGAAATGGAAAATACTATTATCTCCGAGGCTTAAAAACACATGATAAAAAAGTACAAATTCAAGACGCTTAGAACGCTTATAACGGTTTAGCCAGCTTAGAATTTATAAAATTATTTAATAAAATGAATCTTACGAAACAAAATGGCGGCGACTCAATATACTGAAACGGCACCGCAGCTCACTCCCTTATTCCTCCTCCTGAAATTGGAACTAGATTATAATTTCATTAAACACAATCAATGGAAGAACATGTTTAATTGATATATAGATATGACGCTGTACAATGACATTCGACAATTTGGACATAATAAAATAAAGACAAATTCAGAATTATTTCGTAATACGCCTTTGATCATAGCATTGATCGCTCATAAATTTTTACCAAATGTTGCCCCACCGCTGATTCCTGTAGGATTTTTACGATGCGCAACAGCTTGAAAATCTGTAAAAATCAATTGAAAAATTGGGATTTTGTATAATCAATGCGACACTTGAAGAAGGCTCAGCAAGAATGATAACGCCAAATGTTAAAATTGCAAATAATTTGCGTAAACAAGCATATTAAATAATCGAATCAATTCGAACAATATGTCCCATAAAGATTGGGAAACGCCATGCTGTTTAAAAACGGCTTAAATCAATAACCGATTACATTGAGTTTACGCAAATAAATCAAATGTTTATACTCAAAATTAATGGAGCGAATTCACGTAAGATGTCTTTTAGACAGATGTTGGACCTTTTGTGGGTTGGACCCCACAGGACGTACACTTCGCAACAAGTCTCAATGCTTTCTGGATAATGATCGGGTCGCACAGGTGTTGCCAGTGCATTGTTCTTCGATATCATAATTCCTTCTCCGATGAAAATTACCCTAAATCACAAATAGAAATTTTTTTTCAGCCGAATATAACATTCCCACATAACAAATGGATCATTTCAATACCAATACATATATGCATAAATGCTTTACACATTGATGAAAAATATCATTTTTATACTATCATTTAATCATCGATATGATACTCAATCCATATCCATTAATTTGAGCGATTCAAAAAACAAATGAGAAGAGGGCGATGAAGCAAATGGGGATGATATTTTTCAAATCTGATATACAAATATTTAATACTCTGATAACACCGCGATTAAGAATATGCGTACTCAATTTATAACAAATTTTCCCTATTTATATGACGTGGGGTCAGACGACTCCCCTCCTTCCATTAACAACCCCTCCTCTCACCTTATTGATTTACCACCGGTCCAAGATTATTTTTTTTAATTTACACATTTCTAAAAAAATATTAATTTAATTGATTGCGTTGAATTTATTTGCAGCAATAGTATAAAAATACTATATGATTTCAAATACAACCCCATAGAGGTTCCCAAATATTCTCGTTATTGTTGAAAGTTATTCGATTTATTGATGTTATAAAAATGTTTGCTTACGTATCACAATCAGCCTCAGCATCAGCTTTTTCATCCAGTCAAGAAGTTGTACGCCAATCTGAAATGGATATTATATCACATTTAGTATAAAATATAATAAATAATTCATAATTGTGAATTTACAGCTTGACATTCATCATTTTTACGACAATGAAATTTAATATATTATAATTTAATCCTGACCTTTTCCCGCTGCAGGTTGCGCTCCTGTCCAAATATCGAGGAATGCGGGATACGCGTCCTCTCCGGTCCGCAGCCGCCGCTCTCAGTCCCCGGAAATCCTTGCCTGCTTTTGCAGCATCGATTCCCTCATTCCATATGCACTTTGCTTCATCCTGATTGGTCATAATGGGCGCTATCGGTGCATTTCATATATCTGCTTATATATAGTCCAAGAGTAACGAAGTCTAGATGAACTGTGATATGTTCCGACCATCCATCTCGAATGCACCAGCGGCCGTTTCTGGGGGATGCACTGCTTGATTTATTACTGATAACAAAAATATGAACAAGTTCAAACTTATATTTAACTTGGAAATTTAGCATTAAAATTATTCAATTGACATCCATAAACGTTTGAAAGACTTTATTTACGGAATAAATAAAATAGTTATACCGAATATCATCTGATGGCGACATCCTGATACCACCGAAATAAAATACAACCCTACCCATCCTATCGTTTGTTCGAGTAAGCCACTCTGCCCTCGGTACAGACGTGCAAAAATTTATATCCATTTAATTAAATGGGATTAATTTTTTGAAAAAATGTAAGACATGAAATATATTGTAATGGATTTCAAATTAATGCTTATGACTTTATATTTAGAAAATGTATAAGAAGTTGGTCGTCAATTGTGTTATTTTGTTTCTGTCGTTCATGCGTATTGCAACACACGTCAAGAGACGCCTGGAAATACACAGCCTGTTCTGTTTTGTGCTCCTTGTTTATTTATATTTTCTCATAATAAGAAATATTATAAATTAAAATAATATATAAATTTGTGTATTATGTTCCAGTATATAAATGTGGCCTTTGTTATTTCGTATCGGGATGCTGCAAAATATATTTTGGGAAAGAAGGGCGGAAAACATGCGACCTTGGGTGATGTCATGGAGATTTCTTCTGTCACACGAGTAATACAGTTTCCATGACCAACTAATATAAAAATATAATTCGCAAGGAGCTGATCCAATACGTCATATTTTTTTGTCAAAGTTTTTACTATCCTCGAGGCCGAATTTATTTATAACCAACATGTATTTCATTTTCAGACATCCTGTTCATCCATCTCCATATTGACATACTAAATAATGAGAAGTTTTAACAGATCAATCAAGAAATTGAAGATTTATAAACAATGGTAAGAAATTTTTCCAGTTTATTTTTATAAATTCAATTGATAATAATTTTTGAACCAAAAAATAATAGCACCTAGAAATTTGATCAACTACTAATAAATTTAGCATTTCATATCAGATGTAAATTTAAAAATATACATAATAAATTTATGAAAAATAACTATTTTCTGGCGTTATTTAAAATAACCAAACACCGGTAGTGTTAACAATTATAACCTTTTCAACATTAAAATGTCCATAAAGAGAATAAATAAATTATTTTGCCATAAAAATAATTACATGACAAGCAATTTCCTATAACCAAATGGATCTCATATTAATAGACATTGTGATGAACATTGATATACTTATTTTTATTTTACTCTTGGTGGTGCTTATAACCCTATAAGAGAGCCACCGACACCGCATATCGCTATTTTGTCTGTCCTGGGCCTCCTGCCTCCAATTGCTCAGGCCCAGACGTACGGCGTCTTTTTCAATCTGATGAGACGGGTCTGTTGCCACTCGGTTCGAATCTAAGAGGGCTCGAAGTACTTAGTATAGCGGCCTACCCAATGGAGACGGCGGCGAAGGACGAAACTAGTAATTGTCGCATTGACGTACATGTCCATGACCTCATGACTTCAGAGCCCGGTCTCATCTCGGTGAGGTCCGATATTTTTTCTCAAACGTTTCCTATAACTTCTCGGGGCGCATCACATCACAAGTGGTCATGGTCCGTGTTAGCCGATAGTAATTTTTTTCTCTAATATTTTTCATACCGATTGCCGTTATTTCATTATACATCAAGTTCTCCTCCGTGAGGTTGGATCCTAGATATTTAAAAATCTGGACCCTTATTCTTGTTATTGACACTCATGGAAGTACAACCTCCAGTATTCACCCTCGAAACCATCATTTCGACCTCGATTTCGCTACGACATCGATGTCGTCCGCAAAGACAAGATACATTATATCTTCGTTCCATTGATGTGTGTGTCCCAATATTCCAGCTTTCCTTGTGATATATTTCAACGCAATAGGGAGAATCAGGGATGAAGGCGTCCATCTGTCTCCCTCCCATCGTCACCTCGAAAGGTTCCGACAGGGCGCCGTTGGAGCGTTCAACATTAACCGATTTGGGCACGCACATCCTTTATAGCCTCACCAGCTTACCCGGGATTCCCATTTCCAAAATTCCAACATATGCCTTGCAAAAATCTACAAATATTTAATGAAGATCGACACCGTATTCCTGCATTTTTTGTAAATAATTGGTTCACAGTAGACCTGCCGGGACTAAAACCACATTGTTACACTTTTACACTTTTTACACAAGTTTATTCCACGATGGGCGACAGCTGTCCGATAAGAGCTCTTGTAACCAATTTATATACTATATTATTTATTTACTGTGTTTCAAAAATTATATCAATAAGGTGGCCTCGGTTCTGGTTCATGCAATACGATTTTTGAAGCTTTTCTCCATGTTTTTCAACATATCGACGGGTGTGAGGTCATTAGGGATTCTGTGTCGAGACGTCCCGGGACTTTTTTCACGGGTCTTTCAGGCTTTTTTACTGTATTGTAATCAGGCCATTTGTCTGAAGAAAAAAAATATAAACCTCCCCTATAGTCGAATCACAAAACACATTCCCCTGTTTATGAATCGAGCAAATTAATACCGTCCCCCTAATCATAGGAACCGTGTTCATTCAACCACTTATATATAAAGGATGCTTTTTATATATCAATAACTTTATCATATATATATAGAATTGATACTAAGAGGGTCATTCTAGAAAGTAAATTTACAAGAGCTCCTGAGGCCGAGGGATTTTTTGTTTTAAAGTTCGCACACCTGCCAAGCAGGAGAAATATTAACGATCACTTGCGTGCCTAGAATTCTTCCAATAAATAGTACATTGCGCGTTTCCGCCATCTCTCGTCATCCTTTTTTTGACTTTGCAGAACAATATCGCCGCGAATATCCATCAGAAGCTTGTGGAACTTTATAGTACTGATGTGATGAATCGACAACATGTCACGAAACGGTTATTCAAAAAAGGCCGTACTGATACTCACGCCAAGGTAGGAAGTAGGAGATCATCAGAGTTTTCTGATGAACTTGTGCAAAAAATGAATAATATTTATCGTAGTCTTCTCGGTGACATTGTATCGCAAATACCTGGTTACAAGAAGGTGTGTGCGAGAATCTTATTTTAAATGTATTCAAATTTAGAAAAATAAATGAAGAACAAATTAAAATTTTACAATAATTTCTGATCCTTTTACAATCGCTCTTTATTTCTAAGTACTTTTACTTATCTTCTTACTTCTAAGAAGAAGGAGTTAGCTTTTGCCTTACATCAAAGAGTTTGATTTGAAAATACAGCTAAATATTATCACATTATTTACAAATGCATTTTTAATATCTGTATTCTTTACAAATATGTACTAATTTTTGTTCTATATCGTAATAATTTTGCGCTGTAAAGTGCATTTGATATAATGTAAGAATAAAATACGTCTCAATATGCCCAGAACAAATGGTCATTATTTAGCTGTTAAGATAATGCTAAAAGATGTGCGTAGGGGTGTTATTTAAGACAAACAACAATGAATGCTTTTGTCTTATTGCTATCATTTTTATCGGGATAACATAAGGTCGAAGAAGATAGACAGCAGGACGTGAGGTTATCACTAACACATGCAATATGTGCATGCTTGAAAGCACAACTACTTGCACATTGGATCTGATCAGGGGGTTGCAATGACATGGGATGGGGGCAGGGTAGTTGGGAAGAATCGTAACTCCCCGTTTTAAGACTAAGTATAATACTTATGAACTGATTCCGCCGATGTAAATTAATTCCGGACCATAGGATATCGAATTGAAAGGAAATTTGGAATTTTTAGAGTTGGTTTTCCCGGCTTTTCTTTTCGTAGACTATATAAGTTAAAGTTAAATCGCTGTTCTAGATAGAATTAACTAGTGTTTGAATGAAGGATTTTTATTTTCTTTGATTTTACTAAAAATTGTAGTTTTTTGCATACAACTTATGCCAAAATTCAAATTTATATATATTTTGAACCCTTCGATTCAATCAAAAGCTGTATTCACTTACTAACAGAAAACATTTGATTTTTTGATTTCAGATAAGGCTACCATGAGTTATCCTAACCACTGCGAGGATACTTTTTTAGGGGTCTACGAAAACCTCTACGAAAGTCTCAACAGCTGAATTTTCAAAATTATTAAATGAAATTTTTTTAGAATATTGTTTAAATTTGTTAAATATTTAATAAAATGTTTCTTTTATTATATTAAAAAAAAATAGAGAAAATATGCCTTTTTACCATTTGAAACCCATATACATTTATATTTTTTATACTTAAAATAAATAGAAATACAACAAAATATTACATCGAATACTCTTGAGCTATGCAATAAATAATGCAGTGGTATAATATTAAATTGAAATGAATTTAAGCACAAACATAACGCGAATAATTACGCGTTGCCAACAGAGGATGCTAGTTCTTGCATTTTTCTTCGGTGACGTGATTAAGAAACGACGGAATAAATGTATTTCCAATTAAGAAAACTATGTAGAAAAATAAGATACACCATTTGTATTTTTATACATCACCAATAAATCTGTACAGCAATATTCCGGGTTATATATGAATCACCCTCGCATTATCAAATAAATGATACTTAAAAGTTTATGGTCTACATTTTTCCTCTTAGGTTCAATGTTGAGAGATATGCGCATGCGTTTGCTAAAAGAGCGAATCAAACATTGTCATGTTACTAGAAAATGTGATTAAGGTAGCATAAATGAGAGGAACATCGACAAGTGCACTAAGCCATGCACATGTACATTCTTGCAAGTACCACTACTTACACATCGCACATAGTGAACAACGTGTGGCTGTCGGGTTTACGTTTCTAGCCTTGTATGCACTCCCAATACCAATATCTCGTTTTCTTGCTCCAAAACAGGTGCAATCTCACCCCTGTTGGCGATGCTCATAAATAAATACGCAAGGGTGTAAATCATTTTCTAAAATCCAAGTCATGTTTTTTTATAAATGACCTAAATTATAATAATATTACATTGGACGCATACTAAATTATAATTAACGAATAGTTTCCCTGGTTATTTATCATATTAAGGCGTACCATATTCGGTATTGGTGGATGAGAACGAAAGCATCATCATTTTAAAACACACAATTTGTTAACTAAAATTATTTTTCTTCAACTTCGATCAAATTAATTTATTTTAAATAAAGGCAACGAAATTATGATGCTGTGAATTATATGGCCAACCTTTTGTATTATTAGGATCGGAATTGATAGGTAAACGCATGCGCTTGCGAAAAGCGAGAATCATGCTTTGTCACGCTCTTGTAAATTTGATTAGGATAACATAAGGCCGAAGAAGATTTGAAGCTGTATGTGAGGTTATTACCAACACTTGCAGTATGTGTATTCTTGCAAGCACCGATACTTACACGTTGACCCAGGTCAGGCCATGGTTGGGAGGAATCGTCTCAACTCATTTTACGACAGGACGCTTATGAAATCCTGATACTCTCGATCCTAAATACACCCCAACCATTCTGAACATAAACACTAGCACCCGGAGTGAAATGACGCATTCACTGACGACGGTATGAAAAATAAAAAAACCATTTTAATAAAATATCAAATTATCTTTTAAAAATATATGTTTGCAACTGCATGCACCTTTGATGTTTATATTTATGAAGCAAATGGTAGATAGTCATAGAATATAATGTGTGTAGCGTTGTATTTTAATTTGACGGAGAGGGTGTGAAAAATAGAGTTTGAAAGCTGAATGCAATTTACTGTGCGAGTGCGATCATCTGCAAGTCTGAAACGTTTGAGGCCAAATCACTTTATTCATAATTTTTTTTTGGGATTGTGGAAAGAACGTGCTTCTATTATCACCCAAGCCATCGATTTTGCAAAAGTGTGTAATCCTTAATACGCATTTTATAATATTTAATACATATTTTACTATGAATTTTGATTAATATTTAAAATGAATATATACTATTTTTCAGAGATATGATAAAGTCTTCCCATCTGCCAAATAATTAAATAAATATTCCTACGAAATTGGGATGAATTCTATTTTGGTTTTATTTTTGCTCAACTTGTGCCTTTTTAACAAATCCTTTTTACAAATTTTCTGAATTTTCCCTTTGAGCAGATCATTTAATTCAGATTTCATTCAAGCGCTCAATTATGAAAGATTTTATTTAATGAATGCTTTCCAATATTTTATTCGAAGTAAACAAAATGTTTATATTTTCTCGTTGTCGTATAAAATCGTAGATGTGTTTTCTTCTGTCTAAGAAACGCATTTATTCATTATAATGCTTATCCCATGGACGTCTTAAACATTTCTAAGAATGTATGCTTAAACCCATATGTAGCCAGAACGCGTTTTTACTAGTTGAAACTAGTTCATTCTCAAAAACAGTTCCCTGTCGTGTCACCAAAGTTATATAGTTGCTTTAGATTAAGATAATTGAAACAATAGCTTTAGAAATCGATCAAATGATTTGATTGTTTGTATACTAGAACATGATTAATTAAGTAAACAGTCCTTCTGTCTATATTTTAAATTACACTTCACTTGATTTTGACTTGAAGTTTGCGCGGCTGCCATCAAAAGCACCCGATCGATATTTTGTTTAGTATTTCGCGAGTCGTCAGTCCCATGGTAAAATTATTTTTAGTTACATTCAAATGAAATACAATTAAACAGTCCCCTGGCAACAATTACCTGTACCATAACAGGCCATGGGTATTTGAACGTAATTAATAAGATTGATGAAACGGATGTCGAAATCTGTTGCATTTCTAAATCTCTACGATAATAAAATCCGAACATTTAGATTCGACCATGAAAATGTAGCAGATGAAAAAAATCTCCCTAATTCAAATATATTTTTAAAAGGTAATAGCGTATTCTACAAATTTGATTCATCTGTAAATGTTTTGAAAAACGATCATTTCTAATTTAATCATACTTTTTTTCTTTTTTTATTCATATCTTATTTGAGTGATTTTCATTCAATATAATGAGATTGGTTCTATAATATAAGACTCAAAGAACTTAAATGTTCATACAATAAGAGTGATTTATTTAAATAGTGATATTATATTGATATTTCAGAGTTAGAACTTAAGTACAAACACTTAATTTTGTTAATCCATTGTTCAGTTACGTTATTATTAAGCTCCAAAAATTATGAAAACAAATTTTAAAAAACGCATTTTTCAATTTAATATACAATTCCCATGTCATGGACATCTTAAACATTTCTAAGAATGTGTGCTTAAACCCATATTTAGCCAGAACACGTTTTTACTGGTTGAAACTAGTATATACTCAAAAACAGCTCCCTGTCGTGTCACCAAAGTGATACAGTTGCTTTAGATTAAGATAATTGAAACAATAGCTTTAGAAATAGATCAAATGATTTGATTGTTTGTATACTAGAACATGATTAATTAAGTAAACATTCCTTCTGTCTATATTTTAAATTACGCTTCACTTAATTTTGACTTGAAGTTTGCACGGCTGCCATCAAAAGCACCCGATCGCCATTTTGTTTAGTATTTCGCAAAGTCGTCAGTCCCGTGGTAAAACTATTTTTAGTTACATTCAAATGAAATACAATTAAACAGTCCCCTGGCAACAATTACCTGCACCATAACAGGCCATGGCTATGTGAGCGTAATTAATAAGATCGATGAAAAGGATGTCGAAATCTGTTGCATTTCTAAATCTCTACGATAATAAAATCCGAGCTTTTTGTCTTGACAACAAAACTTTGCACGTGTTTCGTCGCTCTCTTTTATTATCTTCGGACAGTTCATGCGGCAACACTAACTGAAATGCATATTTTTCTTATCTAAGCATTTGTTAAGAAAATGATGAACCTGTACGTTTTATGAAGCAAGATCAACGTTAAACTTCATTAAAAATTGTATAGCATTAGCTACGTATAAAAAAAATATGTGAAACATTGTAAATTTATACAATAGACTTGTTATTTTTACAAGACAATATTTATTTGAATAAAACCGATTATTAAGAAATTTCATATGCAATTTCAACTTGTGCCTATTTTCCTGCCTTCATAACTTCATGAAAGCTTATATAAAGCGGAATTTGCATCCAAAAACCTCTGAATAATATTAATATTGTCAATGATTTATTTTACAGGAAGCAATCAATCAAAATGTATATAAATAAAGTAGAAGCTTATAATTCTTGCATATACAAGAGCAGTATGGAATATATATCTCCTGCATATACAGGGGCGGCATGGAAACTTCCTTATTTGAAACGTTCGTCCCGAAGCAACAGTTACTCCTAGAACGACGGGGTTCTATGCTATTCTATGGGTCACTTTTTCGAAAGAGTGGAACTTAAAGTTTTCTGTCATGTAGGTTTATTAACGACAATGCAGGGGACTGTCTTTAAATTTCTTAAAAATATGTGTTTATTTTTTTGGCCGCAAATCATCTGTCCAGGATTTAGAACTTCCATGATGAAGAATGTCATCGCTCGCGCACCGACATACGTAGCTTCCCCCATTCCCATTACCATACTTCATCAAACTTTAAAAAATATTTTTATATTCAATAAAGATCGCCTAGTCAACACACCAAATATTAATATTCTATATTTAATACTTTTCACATAAAAAAATGTTAAAAAGTCGATCACTTTTAGGCCCAACAAAATAAAAACGTCCCTTAAGAAATTAATAATATCATACAACAAGAAAAAATACAGAAATATTTTCTTCACCGTGCTTGGACACAAACTGAACTCAAACGAGAGCGTGCGAAAATAATGGATTTCTTTCGGGACGACCTAATATATATATATATATACATGGAAGTATGCAAAAATAAAACAAACTATGATCGAAATTATAATTTATTTGAATGTGTTGATAACAAAAATATGGGAAAGAATGACATTAATTTTGCTGTTATTAATTGCACATGCGCAAACCTAACGGATCTAAAGTTTCTTCATCGCCATCCTGAAACTTCTACCAGGGCAGCACAAGTGAGAGGAACATCCATGAACAGGTTGCGATCTGATCACTACTACAGACATACAGAATATGTGCATTCTATAGACACGACCACTTGCACATTGACCCAGGTTAGGGTGTTGCCACAGCAAAGGGGTGAGTGGATTGCTCGGGAGGAATCGTTCCACCCCCCTTTGAACCACCTGCCTCGGCAGCCTATATTGACACTTGCAAAAGTTTCATCGCATTCATTGTTTGAACAAGAAGAGTTCTTTTATTCGTCTACGAAGGAGATTTCTGCAAAGGAAAAACTTTATTCTTTGTAAATTTGCAAATTGATATTTGAAATTAACAATGTATTCATATTAAGGCCCGATCCACACTATGGTGCCGTTGACGGTTCGATCTCGCTCCGATCAAATATTCTTACATTTTTTGCATTAAAACATTTTGAATGGAAAATATTTTTATTTATTTATTGGGCGTTCCAACGTAAACACAAACAAAAGTGGAAATTTATGCATGGCATTAATACAAAATTGGTCATACAATTGAAAATTTAATTAAGGTAGTATTAGCGATGGGAGCATCCATAGACTGGCTTTGTGGAAGCGAGTTTACAATTCAAGCACAAAATGCATGTGCAACGTTTTCATGAACCAATACATACATAGCTATTGATCAACGAGAAGACCCACATGCATGGAGCGGGATGTAGGAATTGGGAGGAAACGTGACCCTCTTTTTACCACGCTCTCGTTATGGTGTCCTGATAACATTTAATCGAAAATATCTGATATTCTGACTGTACCGGACGACTCAATATTATAAATTATATTTCAAATTAAAACCAATCTTATCGCTATCTCAGGGATATTTGTCAAACTTTCCCACGATACACGGGATCCTCCACTGATCCGAGCTGTTCATTGATCCCGCTATCCCTCGATTAAATCAGTTAATCATTGATAATGAACCCGATATTTAGTTCGAAATATCGGATAAAGGTAAACGTTTAAATATAATTTTGCCTTTTAAAAATCTCGAAAACGCGATCGACAACACGTTTTATTAAAGTTTTAAGTCATTAAAATCATGCATATACACTCATCCCCCGATTTACGTTGTACTTTTACGCGTTGATAGCACACAATGGTCACTAATTTTTTCGAAATATTTCTTAATGCTAAGCTTGCATGGTATCTGCTTTTTGTTGTTCAGCTATGACGGTTAAAAGATTATTTAGAATACTTTTTTTTAATAGTAAGTATGCACATGCGAGTTTCTATGAAAAAAAAAATTAAAAATACATTGAGAATGTTTAGAGGTGTAGGGGGTATTTTACGGCTCGACTTTGCCATTGATGCACGAGTGTATGATGAGACGCAAGACACCGTCTCTGTCTCACGAATTCCGGTCCGATAGGGTTAGTAGCATTTTAAAGACTCGCATTCGAGTATTTTGAAGTCATCAATGAGCAATCGTTGTTTGTAGTCCTCTTTAGTTTCGGCGGCGGCTTCCGTAGCCAATAATTCCAATAATTTCTTTAAAATTTTGAAACCCATGCTTAAAACACGAAGAAGGCCAACTAATTGAGCTGCGCCTCCAATGTCTATACTTTCGTCACAGATAATGGAAAATATACTTGTCTGTTTTTATGAGAATTATAAGTTGTGCGGTTTTCAAAAAAATGGAACCTATCCCTCTTTATTCTATAGAGTACAAAGCTTTTTTATGCGAATGCGCATTAGTGCACTACTACTACTAACACTAGTGCAAATTACAACATTTATTATATGAGTATGTATAGATGATGGGTGAATGGAAGTCTTAAAATCTGGCAACTCTTCTCAAAAGCTTAAGAATTTCATTTGTACGATTATCGAATAGAATAGACTTTAATAAAGCAATTCCAAAATAAATATTGTTGCGTACGCGGGGGCGCCGCGCTTCGCGAGCCCCCATCGCAGCACCAACGCCGCTGCCGCCACGGCTGCCAACCGCCACGGCTGCCAACCGCCGCGGCGTATCTCGGACGGCCCAGCCGGCCGCGCCGCGGGCGCAAAGCGCCGGCCGCAACGCCGGCCGCCGGAGCCCGAACAGCGACGGACGCGCCCCCTAACTAGGCGAGGGGGCGCAGAGTTCTTTGATCCGCTGGATCGACGACGGCTGTCAGGCTGTCGAGCGGCGACGAGGGGAAACCTCCATGGAGGGATGAGGATAGATAATGAAAGACTTCAATTATTAAACACGACTTCGAAGATTGCGAGGCACGTGGCCTCCATGCGGGGCGATGCGTGCGGGCCAAAATGTCCGTCGACCGCCTCCCAAGGCTACAACTTCGTTAAGACTTTTTGGTTGCCCGCCTAACGGTTAGTCCGCGGCGGGTCTTAATAGCAAAAAGTATGGCCAGCTTAAAGCCGACCAAACTGTCGACGACAGAACATTTTGGTCCACGCAACAATATGTATTGTGTTTTTATATGAATGCTCTGAATATCGCTCCGGAACTAGCTCCGAATATCGCTACGGATATCGCTCCGGGACTAGCTTGGGATTTCGCTCCGGGACTAGCTCCGGATTTCGCTCCGGGACTAGATCTGAATATTACTCCGGATATCGCTCCGAGACTAGCTCCAGATATCGCTCCGTAAATAGCTCCAGATATCGCTCCGGACTAGCTCTGAATATTTCTCCGGATATCGCCCCGAGACTAGCTCTGAATATCGTTCCAGAACTAGCTCTGAATATCACTCCGGATAATGCTCCGAGACTAGCTCTGAATATCGTTCCGGGAATAGTTCCAGATATCGCTCCGGATTTCGATCCGGGACTAGCTCCGAATATTACTCTGGATATCGCCCCGAGACTAGCTCTGAATATCACTCCGGATATCGCTTCGAGACTAGCTCTGAATATCGCTCTGAGACTAGCTCCAGATATCGCTCCGGATTTCGCTCCGGGACTAGCTCTTAACCACTTCCCTGACGTGGTCGAGTATACTCGTCCAAAAATATACATTCAATTTTCAGCATCGACAAGTTAACTAGTCCAATAAATTATTTATTTTATTGAAGTTTAGCATGTCTCGTAACGTCCCCAAAAGAGTTTCCATATATAAATCTGTTGTATCATGGGTTTTTTCTCAGCGGTGTAGTGCTAAATATAAAAGTCTGGTAGCGCTGAAATTATAATATTTTAATACCCCCTCCCCTACCTGAAGTGTAAGAAAGGGGGTTATTAATATATAGGTATAAAAATTTAGAAAGTGTTGACTAGTTTTTTTTAGTTATAAGTTTTAGTTTCGTTGCAAGTTATATACATGCCACAGGCGCTTCATACCCTCGATACGGCTCTGCAATTGACAGAAATAGACCTAAAATCTTGTAAACAAAATAATATTTTAACAAACCGAAATGTGAAATCAATGGGTTCCAAAAAAATGAGCCTGATTAATAAACTATATAATTTATTACCAACACATGTCAGAGCTAGATGTACTGGAATCGTTAAAAAAATAGTTCTGCGTCACAAATTTGATACTTCCACTGATTGTAAAAATATGGGACTCGTTTATATGTAATACTATTTACATATAGAAGTAAGATTTTGGTTTTTGAAATTTTTATTTTTTTATTTTTTTTATTTTTTTAAATTAAAAAAATTACACTTTGAGTGCTCCTGGTAAGGTGAAACTTGTTTTTGAGTACATATTAGTTAATGATAATAAATAGAAAAAACGAAAAAAAAAAATAATCGAAAATAATGCGTCAGGGAAGTGGTTAATATCGCTCCAGAACTAGTTCTGAATATTGCTCCGGATTTCGCTCCTGGACTATAATCTTAATTAACCCAAGATCTTTAGTTTGACAGACTCTGTGTATCTTTCTAAATAAGCAAATTAGTGACCCAGACGTACTTACTGCATCAACAAACTGTAAAGCTGACAGATGGCCAAAACCAAGGGCGTAATCCGATATTAAAAACGTTTCTCACGTTTCTATCCTGGCAACACCATATCGTTTGTTCACACTGTTCACAATATCGACGAGAGCAGTACGAGCGGACATCTAACAGCGAAACAAAAATTTCAACTTTTGCCTGTCATCAGCAAGAATATCAATAGAAAAAACATTTGGATTATAGAAGGGACGTTGGTGACGAATTCTAGGCTGTTTACCAATGACAAAAATCACCTGAATTTTTGTTAGCTACTTTTTAATATGTACATTGTTTTAATTTTGTGCCGTTCTTGTTTGTTCACTTCTCTTATTTACTGGATGAATATCGCCTATTTTAGCAGCCATAGGTGCTCAATTACTAGAATAAACGTTTCATTATATATTCAGTGGCATTTAATTTATTTAATTAATTAATTAATTTATTTATTGATAAATAATATTTATTATAAATAAATATATATTTATTTATAATAAACACCACTCTAAGCTCGAATAGCGTTGTCGGGAAGAAATTTCAAATTGAATCCTTGTGACGTCATAGTTGCTCACGGTGCTCAATGCAAAAGAGGTAGCAGCGTGAGCAGTCATCATGACATTTTTTATAATGGCAACTCCGGATTCACGCTCCACCGCATCGAAACACCGAAACTCGTCGGCGAAATAGCGTCGGCGGGAAGAACTTTCATATTGAGCAATTCATTGCTTTCTTGCAAAAAAATAGAAATATCTACATATTCAGCCATTGTAAACTCAACTAATCTTGGAAATAAGATTGACGCCAATTTCGCGTCTTGTTTCAACGCAAAATGGCGTCTGTCACTATGAAAACTGTGAACAAAGCGTAAAAAGCGTATAGTGTTGCTAGCTTCTTGGTGCGGTGTGAAACGTGGGAAACGTTTTTAATATCGGATCACGCCCCAACTTGTGGTCGAGTGATGCACATTTATCTATAGAAACGATTAAATAATTGTCGTTGAAATTTAATTTTATATTAAATACAACGTCATAAACTGTTTATAAATTAAAAACCAACATGTAAAAATATTTAAAATTCTTACAAGCGAATGGTTATATATATATATATATATTTTTATATTAATATTTTTTATTTTTTTGCAAAAAATCGTTGGCTGTAAGTATATTTATATAAAATAATATATAAGTCGTAGTAATATAAGTCGTCGCGTTTTTAAAGTATTTTAATTCGGCGCATAGTTACCCCAATGTTTTGTTTGAGGTGCTGTCAACACTAACGTAATACGACCGCTCAATTCAAGCAGGCTGCTGTCAACAAATTGGCGCGCGGCAAACTTCTATCGGTCTTGGTTGTCATCTCGAGCTGTCGACGTGGCGGACAGTTAGATTAGTGACAACTCTTGGCGATGGTTGCATATTACACCGGGAATGGTTGAAGATTGAAGTGCATATATTGCCTTCGATGTGTGCAAAAGCGAAGAGGAGGACTTTCAGCCGTCGCCACCATGCGTGCCGATAATAGAACCACTGGTAAAACCGATCAACTACGTTGAAACTATTTAAAGCGTGATAGGCTCGAACGATTGACTAGGGAGTATCCTTTTATCAAAAATGTTTATAAAGAGCAACCTAACTGTACAAGTTGTGGCAACTATAATAAGGACTACCACATTCTTTCAGACACCACTACTTGCACAATAACTGTTGCTGGATGGAATTGACCGAATACTAAAGAGGAAATGTGAAATCCGCTTGGCGACTTCATCATTTTATGAAGTTTGAATACTTTCCAATTGTATAAACTACAAGGTATTTAAGTGGTAAATATGAACATCTCACACTATATTTTAAATTTAATCTATATAATTTAATAACTAAGATATAATGGAACAATGCTTTTTCATTACAAACGGGGAAAACAATACTTTTTCATGGGTATTGTTATAATATCCTAGGCTGGGATGAAATAATTCAACCTTTAATATCAAAGAATCGGTATTTCAACTTAATAATTTTTGATGAAATGCAAACCAATAAATTTCCCCATTATAAGATATTATTAAATATATGTAGATGAATATCTTTTTATTCTTTTTTGTAACCTCTATTGGCAAGTTTCATGTATAATTTTATAGTATTTAGCATTGTATTGATCAAAATGGAGAGATCTTTAGACAAGTATATCTTTATATAAAAGACACTAGTGGTTAAAAGCGTTAGTGGTTAGTGTATTCGAATATATCAAATATATCAATACAGTTTGGTTATGAATACAACCCAGGATTAAATTTTGACAATACTCATTAATAAACATATGTATGGAAAATTAAAATAAATCCACATTACTTAGGGTGGCTCCTGCAGCCCTATAAGAGAGCCCTGGCCACCGACAATGCTTGCCATCATTTTCGTCTGTCCTGGGCCTCCTCACTCCAATTTCCCAAGCCTAGAAATGCGGCGTCTTTTTTGACTTGATCAGCTCAGCGTAGCTGAAGTCTTCCGATAGGTCTACTGCCATTCGGCCCGGAATTCAAAATGGTTCGAGGGACTCTATTAGACGGCATCCATGCCACATGGCCTGCCCACTGGAGACGACAGGTTCTGACGAAGCTTGCTATTGACGCCTTGTCATACAAGTCCATGACCTCATGATTTTACCTCATGACTTCGAAGCCAGAGGTTTCGTCCCAGAGGGGTCGAACCTCTCTAGGCGCATCGCGTCACGGATCTTCATGGTCCATGTTTCACCACCGTAAACCACTACCTACCGGGCCTTTTTTTACCTATGTTTTATAAATTTTAATCTTTGTTCTGGCTAATAATGATTTATTCCCCAATATGTTTTTCAGGCCATGATAGCACCGATTACCGTGTTGAATCCTGGAGGGTATTTCGTTAGTCATTAAATTCTTCTCAGTGAGGATGGATCCAAGGTATTTGAACTCTTGGTATTTCAATATTTATTTCACTATTAATAATCACGAAGGTGTAACACTCGATACCATAATAATTTCGGCATGAAAATTAAATTTACAACAGCAAAATGAAATTTAACACTGAATTATTATGGAAAATATCCTAATCAGCAAATCGTAAATAGCTAAAGTATGGCAATAATCAATAAAATTCGATTATTAAGCTGGTTGGCTTTGTTTAACTGCATTCTAAAGAACGATATACATTCGTTATAACATTAAAAAAGTTTGTGAATTAGAATAATTCTTCAATGATCATGTTTATTTTGCACAAATCTTCTTGAGATTTCATTCGTAAAGCTCTTAATACACAATAGTGATCAGATCTGATTGTTTAGATGTTTTGTTAAAACCTTTTATTTAGGTAAGAAATAAATTGATTGAATAGTACTTTTGAGTATTGAAAAATGTATACAGTGCAATGGAATTTGATCTGAGAGTCATAAGATGATTGTTATTTTAACATTCAATACTGGGAGAATGGGATTTTTTCAAATAGAAGATGTAACGTGTGTTAAAATTATCTCAAATGATCACATAATTCAAGGTTTTTATATTTTAGTATGAATATTAAGCATCGTTAAATAATTTTGCACGGATAAAAAATATTATTGATGGCATATATGTTCAAAATTAAAACACATTGAAGTTGAAATTAAAATTTATAATCAATATACTGTTTTTAATTTAATAGTTTTAAGTTTTGTTCCACATTAGCCTTTTCAACTTTGTTGTTCTGCAGAATTTTATTTTGGGGGATCTGGGATTCCGAGGAATTTAAATTTGTTTCAGCTTCTTCTATTACGTTACAGGAAACGAGAAATAACTAATTTATTATAATATTAAATTTAAAAAAACATTGGCTGTTTCAAGATTATTAATCCATTCTAACTTATTAATCCGGCTTAACCAGAAAAAAACTTATTCTGTGCATCTATTCATATTTCTTCATTCATATCTCAATAATATCCTGTAATAAACTTTAATACTTACTTTGGAAGGTTTTATCACGTCCTTTGTACTCAGCTAAAATGTCGCCTTTTGTTTTAAGTTGTAAAAATAATATTTAATTCTCGATGTACACATTATTATAATTTTTTTAATAAAAACACCTTTTTAAGTGCTTAATCTACAATATCGTGTGAGACACGTGGTGTCAAATTTAGACCGAATGTGGTTAAAATAATTGGCACTTTTATCAGCATTATTCTTGAATATATCTCTGATATGTGTGTGTGTACATATTAAAAGGCGCATGAGATTGATATAATTTTTAAGAAGAACTAAATGGTCGCTGTTGATTACGGCGCGCGCTGCAAGAATTTAAATAACAGTACAATATAATGCTTTTATAGAACCATTTTGACATGGTTTTCCATGGCGTTTATATGTATTTATAAATGTGGTCGCTAGCCACACCTTCTGTAGATTTGAATCCAAGATGATTGAGTTACTAGTCTGACCACTTAATCGCGAGATTTTCATATTAAAAAGTATAATTACATAAATGCAAGATTTTAATTGAAAATATAAGCGCAAAGAGACACATAAATAAATTTTAAAAAAAGCTAATAATAATAAAACACTAATACCCTAACGCACAGAAAATACTCACATTCGAGCATTTTGAAGTCATCAATGAGCCAATAACAATCATTGTTTGTGGTTTTACAATCGACGATATATCGACGCCTCCGATTGGTGAAAAATTAATACTAAAAATGTATTGCTAAATAATATTAGATCTATGAAGTTCAATAAATCAGACGCTAGAAATGAGGTGTTAAATGAAACAATAATTTGGACATACATATTTGCATATAATATTTTTAATATCATCACTTTGACATGGATACATGTAGATACATATCATATAAATGTATGAAAATCATAAGCGAGAATCACAGAAACGAGTTGTAGGATCAAATGAAGAATAATACAGATTTACATCGTAAATGTTTATTATTACATGTAAATGTGAATTCCTCGCTTTTTTTTTTCACACATAACTTCACACACAGTGTCGCATATCAACCCTTTTCGATAAATCGAAAGCGTTGAAACACAATGATTTTACCACTGATATTTTCATATTTGCAAAGATAGAAAAATAATTGAAAGTTCATAAAATTCGCCAAATTCAGTTTTACCCTAAAACCGCCAGCGATTTTATATACAAGGGTCATCTAGAAAGAAAGGTTAAAAGGACTCCTGGCACAAAAAATCGAAGAACAAGTGCGGAATGAACGCCGTGTGACGCTTGACGAACTTCACAAAGAATTTCCTGATACTTCTCAAAGTCTTTTCGGTGATATTTTGTCGCAAAAACTTGGTTACGAGAAGTTGTGTGCAAGATAGATGGCGGCTATTTAAAAAAAAAATACTATGATATAAAATCTCTAGGACGCTACGCTACTTTCGTAATTATACAGATCATTGAAAATGCCGCAAAAAAAACCTATAAGACGACAGAGTGGCTACAAGGTTTGTATGTTTAATCGGTCCGCTTTTCAGACCGCTGCTATGACGAATGAGCGCCTCGCGATCGGATACATGAACATGTCTACAGAACGATTATAAACTCTCATTATGAAACAAAGTTGTCTTCGATCGGGTGGATTGTTTAAATTTCACAATCGGTTGAAAATATTGTTATCTTTATTTTATTACAGGCTTATGCCGGCTGGGTCGGTCCAATGTTTAAGCGATAACGAAAGAAGGATTAGGCAACTTAATATATATTATAAAAATGGACAGTCAATCAGTGTTGGTTCATGTAGTAAAGTAAAGTAAAATAGTCGAATAAAATAAAAACCATGTACAACTCTCGACCGGGTCGGTATTCTGCGTTTTGCGCCCCAAGCCCAGTTGCGCCCATGGCGGGCACCTGCTTTGCCAAGCCCATGTTACGGCCCTGTTGTCACTACACCTTAGAATCCAAAAGTCTGAATTTCAATTAAATACAACCATTTTTCGTTGCAACATGAATGTTGTAACCTTACTTTCTAAATGACCTTCGTAGATTCAAGTGCCGAGCAAAGACCATTCTAATTCATTGCGAAAAAACAATGGTGACTCACCGGTGAGTCGCTGGCGGTTTAATGGTTAAGAAATGCAGCTGGCAATTACACAAATCGGATCGATGACAGCCACATTTTTTTATTGTAAATTTAATAAAAATATTTTGACAGTTGACATATTTATAAATATATAAATTTATCTTAAGACTATGATTATTATTATATGATTCATGATAGTGTGTACAAACACAAATGTATATTAGCGAATTATCTTCAAACCTGATATACCCTGAAGAATGGAATGAAGTCAAAAATCTAAATAATAGCACATTAAATTATGATGATGAAAGGTCGCTGGTTTGAATTTGGGTCTACTCAAAATGCATGAATTCGCAGTAAACATTTATAGTAGATTTAAATGTGGCTGCAAGTATATTAAATATTGTGAAAAAATGGATGTCTAAGAAGTGCATGTAATGTTACCTTTGATTTTAAACGGATTGAAACTACTAGTCTAACTACAAAGGCTTCCGGATGATGGCGAATTTGACTCCTGGCTCAAATCCATATGCTGCAATTTCTTACATGCCTTCGAAGGTCGCATCCGGGTTGTATATTAACTCTTGGCCTAGTTTGTTTTTGTTCTTTCGCATCGAATGATCGGCCAGCTTTCTTTCGGTATCGACGTCCCTCATGATATCCAGGCGAATACTATTCCTCAATTGTGGACTTTGCAGCATCGTCCGCAGATTGTATACGTGATTATTGCCGTCCACCGTGGATGTTATGTCGTGCTGTATTTTGGTAATTCTCACCGTATCTTTGATGAACTCCAGTAGACGTTGTCTGTTCGTTTCGTCCAAAAATGGAGAGGCGATCACTCTTCGAACCTCATTCACCAGGGCAAAAATTGCTTCGTTGATGGGCCTGTTGCCCTTTGTGGCGTGCTTGTAATACAGCTCTTGGCATCTGACAATTTGGCTCTTGATGTATGCCTTTTCATGGCTGGTTAAGATCTTCAGAGTGAGCAAATCGTTCAAGGCGTCCAGGGATATATCTTCTATGTAGTCGAAGGCTTTTGCATCCGAGATTGTCCGTCTTATGATTTGTTCCTTTACATCCAATCCGATGGCTTTTAATTCTGATCGTTGATCGGCGGTGAAGCAATCGTCTTTGGACATTTTGAGTATCTTTTCAATATGTTTATTTGTCAAATTGCCTGATAAAATCCTAAAGAAAACATCATCAGAAATGCTCTCTTTCAACTGTGCAATCCTTGGGTTGTACGAATGACGTTCTTTGGCATTCAAAGGATCGTTTATGTATTTTTTAATTTCGAAAAGCTCCCATATATCTGCAACGGTTTTTGGAGTAAAAGCGTCTTGGAGAGATTTGAAGCATCGCTTGCTCGATATCTTCCGCAGCCAATCCAAAGATGGATTTGAGGTCTCGGAAAGAATTTCATTTCTTGATTTGCGTTTCGTCTTTTTGGAGATGACCTCGGTAAAATCTGAGAAATCACAATTCATTGAATTTGAATTTCCTTCAGCAATCTCATTAAATCCTTGTGATTCAGTTTCGGGTAGATCTCCTAAATTGCGCACGTGGAAGTCATTTCCCAAAGCTAATTTTTCAACACCTTTTGTAACGTCTTGCATTGAACTGCATTCATTGGATCGATCTTTGCCCTTGTCGCATAACGAAACTGCATCGGAACTCCTTCTCCTGTTTGATCTTTTATTGGATCTTCCCATGATTTAAAACGCGTCGAACAATTCCCACACTAATATCACGAGATTCGCCTTATCTCAAATGACTTAAAATATAAGCGAAAAGTGCACAAAAGCTTTAATTTGCAAGTGTAAAAGTAGTATTGTATTGAAAAGCACGCTGACGTTGGTGCGCCTAGTCCACCACCTTCGAGAGCCAAAACTCTACTGGTTTTGTCAGCAATCGCCAACCTTTGGCCTTTTTAATGTTCCATACAACATAAACATTTAACTAAATTAAATTAAAAATTATCGATCGATGTCACAAATCTCCTCAAATACAAAGGATGACCTCCGTCGAATTATTAATCCTGATATTTGGATTTAGATCAAATCAACCCGTTTAATGAAGCTGCAGCACCCGATGCCCATTCCATTTAATCAATCGAGATATTCTTAATTTATGTGTATAATTTATCAAAGATTTCCAAGGATTCGATTGATTGACGATCTTATCATCATCATCATATTTTAAATATGTATCTTTAGAATCTTTCCGTTTAAAGCTTCACATCAAGTGTCGATTTAACGTCTTTATTCACGTTCCATTATTGAGCATACAAAAGCAGAATACAATGTCTAATGTTATCCTCGCGGGCTTTGTGATTTGACATATTAACCTCAGCGCTGAAAAGAAAATCATGGGTTAAATAATACAGCAAAATACACATAATTTAAATAATAATGTATCGATTCTTGGTATATGTTATACAATATTCGGCAGAAAATTATAGTTTTAAAAAATTGTAACGATTATGCAATATATATCATCTTTAAATGCTCTCTGTAACGTGCAAACATAATTAAATTGATATCTCATAAGATGTTTGTGTTATTCATTTTTTTAATAAGGTAGTTTCCCTGCCACATCCTGCATCAATAATATTTAGTACCATATGAAGATTCGCAATTTTAGCTCAATGCCATTAAGAAGACCCTGTGCAATATATTATTTAATAAAATCAACAAAGATGACTTAATCGTCAATTGACTTTTAAAATGAAGCCAATTTAAATATGATCAATGAGCCTCGATGAAGACATAATTCAAATAAATAGGCACGAATCGATACTACTCCATGACTACATACGTCTCCGATGACAATTTACAAATTAAGTATTTTATAATACTTTATTCCAAAGAGCTATCGATAGTGCCAAAAATGCGTGCCGTTTTTAATATCAGTAGATGTCAAAGCAAAACAACACCATTTTAATCAATAGAATATTATTCCTCTAATTATATTACAGTTTACCGTTTGGTTTGGTTAATCAGAATAAGCTGAACAATGTTTTATGATTTTTCTAAACAAAAATGTATAAACGGCACATGTTTTTTGCACTACCGATAGCAATAAAAAGTTTCGAAACCGGACAAAGTAAATCAATGCTATAGAAATCAGTTTGATTGAATAAATTGTGTTTTGTTAAAGTTATGGCATTTCAATTTTCGTCTATGAATTCCGAACGTTCATGTGTTACGCCCTAATGCAGTGTAATTTTAATCAATTGGCATCATCAAGCAATATGCGCGTTTGTCCAAATATATTAAAGTGGTCATGATTAGGGAATCCAATCCCGGGATCCCGGACAATTTTAGGTACTTAAGAATCCCGGGATTAGAAAACGTAATCCCGAAAATTTCGGGATTGAAATTTTTATCTAACAGAAATCGTACACCTCACCAACACGATGAAGGCTACTAAATCGAGACATTTCCGCCGAAATATGAACGCTTGAAAACAGTGGCGTAACTACTAATTGGCGAGCTTAGGCGACGCATAAGAAACTGTCTAATCTATCTATTCATATATAGCGTACATATATGTTTTTAAATTGTTATATTAACCTTTCCCTACCGGTGATGTATTTACTACACCTCGACGAATAATGGGAATATCGATATGAAATATAATAGATACGGGCTTCAAAATTTTTGTATTCCTCCGTAATATAATTACGAGTCACATCAAAGTATTATAATATATAAGTATTTATCTGCAGTGACGGAAATAAATAATTTATCGGGAATTTTGCGAGTTTTGATGGTGTTATACGAAAATGAGGTCTCACGCAATCATCAACTCGATCTAGCATTTAAATATTTGATGACGATACCTCCAAAGAGTGTGGAGGCTGAGCGTGCATTTTCAGCAGCAGGTTGCCTGGATACCAAAATTAGATCCAGACTAAATGACGAAACACTCGATGCTTTAATGTTACTTCGGGCGTATTTTTAAAATTTTTAGTGTTTTTGTGTTATGGAAATTTTGGCTCGAACGATCGAGCGCTAATTTTAATATATAGAAAAGGTTCCTCATCGCTGAATTATAGTAACTACTAGTACGCAAAAGGAAAGCCACAAAAGGGACGGATAGAGAAATGAGACAGTACGTTCGTCAATCAATAATTTCGACTGGAGCTCAATTGTGCTTTTCATGCTTTCTATTTTTGTACACAAAGACAGCTGAATGCTGCTTTTATTGAGGTTTTAGCTTAATCGATTGGACGAAACTATTGTGATTAAAATCTATAAAAATTTGGATAGTCGTTGGATTATTTTGAACTTCAAGGATTCAAACCAAAATTAACCTAACCGAGATTTTGAGTCTCATTGAGATGTGTATGTACTTTTTAAAAAAATAATTTTAGTAAGCAGGTGTATTAAAAATCACGGTTGCACTTTTAATGAGCCTTGATACAATAAAGATGATACTTTCTCAATTAGAAAATGTCAATGAATTGGGATCTAAAAAAACATAGTCTTATTATTTATTATATTTTTCACCGAGTCTTGATAATGATTTACTTTTTGAGCGTTTCCATAGAAGTGCAAATGAGAAAAATAAATGATAAGAATTAAACATTAAGATTTTTTTATACCTTTTTTGAGGTGTTAATTTCTATTTGCTTTTTTCACACTCTCTGTTTGATATTTTCTATTAAAACCATGTATTTGTGCATTTCAAGCTAGTCATTGCAGAACCAATGGACATCATCTGGAATACAATAACATTCATTAATAAAACATATTTGTCATTATAACATAAAAAAAAGGTTAGCTAATGCAAAGTATATGAAATTATAAATTCTTTCAATAAGGACGCTCAATCTTTAAGTGTAAATAAAATAAGTTGTGTGTAAGATATTTACTCAATTTATTTTTTATTTTAAAGAATATTTTATGGCATTAAGTATAAAATATAACATTGTTCAAATTTACTCGGTAGTAGACCATTACAAATTAAATTAGTGACCAGTTGATGTCGTTGCCGCGCGAGATAAATATACGCTTAAATCACTCGTGCAAAATATTCATCATGGCATACGTTATTCAAAACTATAACGTTTCATGATATTTTGCCATGCAGTATTAAATAGTTTACAATAAATTTGATAGATTTTGCATTAACAACATGACCAATATAACGTTACAAACATTAAGCGTCCTTATTGGAAGACTCGGTAGAATGCATCGATTTTCAATAATTTGTTCGATTATAAGCTGAAAATAAACCTGTGAAAAACGCAATGCCAAAATTGCAACAAGCAAAAATGCATATAAGAGGAAATGATTGATGATGATATTTTTAAATTGCAAGTATAACAGTGGTTTAAAATACTTTTCAGTCTCCTTGTGCGTCAATCTCCCGACCCCATCTACTGCAGTTGCATCTCCCAACTCTTTCTCCTGCAATTGCATCTCCCTACCCCACCTCTAGCAATTGCATTTCCCTTTACCTGCACCAATACTATTGCTCCAAAAATCGATGCAGCCGATTTTAATGTAGGCGGTCCATTTATCAGATAGCTGATTGCTATTGCCGTTTCTTTCGCTCGTAAAGATGTACATATTTAACTCTTATGACAAAGCGTACCTGCACTGCATTTCAAAACGCATGTGCAAGCGCCTAGAAATCAATTAAAGCTACGATTCAACAGCCGAATGTATGGCCATCCCCTGTATAAAATCGTCACATTATATTCGACCATAACTACGTTCTTTGCCGGAATGTTTGATTTTTGGAACTAAAAATTAAGCCTTATTTTCATAGCAATTTAACAAATTATCCTCCATTAAGATTTGTCTGTAATTCGTCCCCCTTTTGGACCTCAATGAGGAAGCAATTTAAGGCCAATTTATTTCATAAATGAATAACACAAACAGTATAAGAGATATCAATTTATTTATTTATTATAACAATGGCAACCTTATCGATATTTTTAAATCGTAATAAATTTAAATATTTCTTTGTAACATGCAAAAATAATCAAATTTATATCTCTTATATCGTTTGTGTTATTCATTTTTTAAATAAGGCAGTTTCCCTGCTGCACCCTGTATGTGGTCCAGCATTCCCGACAGTGAGGAGTCGTCGCTTCATGTTTGGGTCGTGAAAATCAGTGAATAAAATAAATGCTCCATACAAAGTGATTGAAATCGCCGCATGATGATGCCATTTGATGCATGTTTATCGAATGTCTTGATTTACGCCGAAGCAATGTGTAAAATGAGGCTCTTTTTGTATCCTATAGCGTTGATACAATGTTCGTGTTAAAAATGCAATGGGAATGCATGCATGCTTTCGGATTTTGAGCGGCGGACGCAATGTGTTAAGGGGAGTTCGCAAGGAAAGTACACATTTCCGAAGAAAATTTTATTAATACTAATAAAGTACAGATATTTTGTCATAATATTGATAAATGACGATGGCGTAAATGATGTCGGATCGACGAAGTCGTCTGGTGGCATCGATTCTGCAAGCTATTCTACTTCTACTGTGATTATGTATGCATTTTTTATGATTTTTTAAATATTTTTTTAGTTCCGTTATGAGATTGTATGTGCGATTAATTCATATGGATATGCTATCCAAAATAATTATGAATAAGATAAGGTTTATTAAAGAATTATCCTCAATCCTTAGAGTGCTAAGATATGATATATCGTCGATGTGAAACTAACGAAGACTGCAAACAACGAGTTACAAAGTAGCCTGGAGGCTGTTTGAATGGATCGGTTTTGATTTAGATGAAATAATTTCCCATGGCATTGACACACAATTGCATACGAATACGCCATTGCTTGAAGCAAAGATCCAGCTCGTCTTTGGAGACGGTGCCCATGATGCGCCTGATCTTTTCCTTGGTTACACTTGCAGTGGCAAAAGTGCTCCTCCTGGCCACGGATCTGATCTTTGGGAACAAATAGAATTCATAGGGAGATAAGTCTGGCGAATGAGCCGGATGTTCGATCATAGTGATGTTATTATCCTCAATCAATCCCTGAAATATCGGCGAATCGTTTGGCGTCATCCTATCTTGATGCAAGATCCACCCGCTCTCCCATATTTCCTGTCGTCGCCTATATACTCTATCGCAGAGTCGATCCAATTCCTTGGCTTTATATTGATCGTCTTCAACCTGACGGCTGGAGACCCATTCCGCCATTAATATCCCGTTAATGTCGAAATAGACGACGAGCGTATCCTTGAATTTTTGACGTTCCGGAGTCTGCATTTCGCTATCCGAATCAGACACGAATAAACGGGTTTGGCTGCGCGTTATGATGGACTTCAAAAGACGCGGTTCAGCTCTGACAATCCTCAATAGATTGGAAAAAGTTTCCATGCGACGAGCTTGGTGCTCAAGCGACAGCGTCTTCGGGACCAATTTCGTGCCGACCCTCTTCATGTCCAGCTTTTCAGTGAGAACCCGCAAGACAGTCCTCGAATCCAAGCTGGACTTCTCGCCTATCTTTCGGATGCTTATATCGCGCTGGTCGATTATGGCATTACGAACTCTTTGGACGACCTGGTCGCAGAGGGGCGGCTTCGGAGGCTCCTCTTGTGGACCTTCGGCGAATCTCTTATGCCATCTTTGCACCCGCTCCAGAGTGAAAGCATTTTCCCCATAGGCTTCACCCAGGAACTCGACGGTTTCCTGTGGCGTTTTGTTGAGCTTCACAAAAAATCTAATGAAGGCATGTTGCTCACTTTGGCACCCCGACATTTCCAGACCGAACCTTTAACACACGCCCCCAGCGAAAGTAAGACAAGTCTCGATATCGACAGTCGAATATTTTTATATGCTCGTGCTCCTGGAAAATAAATGTTCCCGCGTATAATTTTCACATGAAATTTAGTCGTTATGCTTGGCGCAATATCAACAACATGCAGCCTTATAGGGGCACCGAAAAATATCGCTTCGAATTGATAGCGACTCACCGGTGAGTCACAATTCGATACGTATTGGTGAATCCAAAAATGTCTTCACATTGCAATGGATTTCTGTGTTTCCATTTTTATAACAATTCAACAGAGATCATCAGGGCTGCCCGTTGATCTTTGTCACATAAATGAATCTTTTTTGGGATGAATTGGTTAGAATATTAATTTAAAAAAATAAATATTCATCATGTGTTGTGATAACCCTGAACAATAAATGCTCATAGCCCGTAAATGATCCCGCAGGACGGCATGTGGTATACATGCATATGTACACAAGTCGCTTTCACACAATAAAACATATTAAATCAAATTTTTACGCAATATATCTAAAATCGCTAGCGGTCAAATGATTAAGAACGATCAATGATACGATCTAAAATATGCGTCATATGCATGGATGTGATCAAAATGATCTTTTTATATTAATAAAAATATACCTATTGCGACGCTGCACTCCGACTCCTTTGAAGCGCAATACGAATCCCCGGCTCTTCGATGACGTATCCCACTTATCCCGGTCTTTGATGACGCTCAATTGCTCGATATCTGAAAAAATGTGTCATACAAATGAAAAATGAATACTCTACAAAAAACTATTGCTTTCGATCATAAATACATACAATATTTGAAGGATTGCGAAACAATTCAGCGCAAATCTATTAATCAAATAAGGATTTTAAGCGAAAATAAATAAATGTCGATCAACGATATGAATTCGCTTTTAATTTGAATATATACCGACCATCCGGCCGCCATATTGTGCATTCGAATCAAACAGGTTATTGTTGTTGTAGATCCATGTTCCTCGACGAAACGCGCAATTAAAGGATGTTATTTGTTATGATTACCTTTTACTGCGATGGGGTGGTCTATAAATTCATGTCGTTCTGATCTGCAGATCACCAATTATGGAATATTCACGTCCATTCCCGGCCGAGGTACGCTGTCGTCTGGACCAGCATACGCACCTCATCTACCCACTCCCCCATGGGGGAGGTGAGGCGATATAGGCGTGGGGTGGGCTTAAATTTCCTCCTTCAATTTCACACAAATGCATGTTTCAATCCTACACCCCTTCATGTTTTACCGTTGCTATATAATTTCATTCGACACAACAAAATACATCCGGACGATGATGATAAATCGCTTAATATTTTATGATTAATACTTGAGTAATCATCAAATAATGCATAATCTGCACTACATTTACGAATATATGTTCATCTAATTTCGTTTAATTTAACTTTTTTCTTAGGGCATTATTCGTTTTATTAACACTTTGATAGCCTATTTTATGTTGAACGCTTTGATATCAGTAAAAATCTTAATATCCTTTATGAAATTTTGACGACGACGACTTTAGACTTCTTCCATTGGGTCATTAAAAATTGGATCTCCCCGAATATGCGCCAGTGAATAAAACCGCGGCGGACAATTGAACGATGTTATATTCCATACTTAATACCAAAATGCATTGTTTCAAATGATTAAAAAATTGAGCGGATATCTCATGCACAACTGTTGCGTTTTTAAGACACTCTCTGTCTTCAGGGGCCTGCAATCTGCTTCGGAGGGGCGTCTCGAATCGCGGGGCGCTCCGGAGGCCGATCGCACCCGTGCGCCTCTTATCTTGGCCTGAAAGGCCTCGACAAGAAGCGAAGGGGATCCGCCCTCAGAGGCGAAGGAGCCCCGCAGCCCCGAGACAAATTCGCAGCATATGCGACGAAATACTTGTTTACCTCCGCCGAGGGGGCGATTCTTTAGCTTCGATCGCTCATACGACGACACCAAAAAGGAGGAATCCTCAAAGAGAGAGGGAAACAATTAAAACATGGTGAACTTTAATTAATAAACTTTATTTACCATGGTGATACGCGGCGACGATCGCGATGCAGAGGCTCCGGATGATGGAAACGTAGCGCGAAATTAACACATGGCGGCAAATGAGGTTTGCCGCCAACAATTAAAACGACTAGTCCGCAAGGCGACCCAGAAAGGGATAGAAAGTCCATTCGCCCTACAACCCTTAGAATCGGTTGCAAGGTCCAAACAGCATACAAAACGGCCCGCTTAGACGACCAAAAATCGATATCAATGATTAATGATAATTTATTTACTTTTATAATTAATAAAAATAATCGTAAATTATTCCCACGCTACACAACTTAATGAAAATTGAGCGTCCTTATTGAAAGCCCTTATACAATAACTAAATTCTCTGGATATATTCCGTATAGAAAATAAAAGCTTAGATGGATGATTCATGCAATTTTATCAATTGTCTTTGTGATTTTCACGTTGCCATTTATAACTTTTGATAACCGAGTACTATTTCATAGAAAGGTTTACATATTTGGTTCATTAGAACGAAGTCCATTAATTTAATATGATTTGGGTATTGTTTGGGTGGATACGCGTTGAATTGAAAATCTTCTTAAAATAAGCGGTGTTTAACTTTATATGGAATGTTTGCATTAAGTGATAATCAATGAGAGAATAGTTTTTTGTGATGTATGTCCGGAAAATATGTATTTTTAAACGTCTTAAACGGCTTAAAAGCTCAAAAATTAATTCAAACCCGAATAATATACAATTCATTGTAGCGAGACAATTCTTCATGAGGATTTAAAGCTTAGATGGCTTAAGGAAATGAGAGATGGTAATTATATAGCGTCATCTAAATATAACGCTTAGATATTAAGACAATATAATGTTTACAATTGACATTTTTTAATATTATATAAGCCATTTTGTTTTAGTAGAAGGTAGTACAATTTTAATTATTGACAGCTATTAAATGGAAAATTGTCGTATCTGGAGTGATGAATATCTTCGTGTTATTATAAGAAAGAAAGTGTACTCTGACGTCTATTTCCAGCATGACTTTAGCAGCAAGATTCGTCGTGGTAGCGTTTAAAAAATTCAAAATATCGCCATGCTTTGAGTCGATTGCATATTGACAAACAATGATGCAAGATGCATTAAAACGCAATGCAATTTCAATCTAAAATCATTTCAATTGAACAATCGCAGCGACATATGAAATAATTGTTGCATAGGACGAAGATAAGGATGTATTGATAATTTCGCTGCGTTTAAATTATAGTTGCGTGCATTATAATTTTCATCATTTACATTATAGCAGAAATGAAAAAATAGACATGTATTAATGCATTTTATTAAAACATTAAAATAACATGGAAAATTCATAAAATCAAACAATTCAAGAAGAGTTTATTCGCAATTTTCAAGATAAATTAGCCAAAAGATGTGGGAGAAATAATTTAAAATGTTAAGTGCCACAGTCAACGAATTAAAAGTCGGTTTAAAATCTTCCATTTTAATAGTTTTAAAAGAGTTAAAATGAGGACAATTAGTATATAATTTGATATCTATGAGTTTTGATGATAATTCACTCATAGGCGGCCCTGCCCGACTTAATTAATCATCTCAGTATTCACTTAAAGAACCGGGAAATCAGGGAAAACCTTGTTCGAGATGACAGATCGGGAGGAGACCCGATCTTTCAGACACATTGGCATCAGGATGCCGATGTGTCGAGATGATGGTATAAATGCACTGCGAAGACGATTGATCAGGGTATTTGTTGTTTTTTAGGTCACCTCTTTCGATGGGACCCATCTTGAAAATATGACTATCGACCAAACTTATATATCCATGTAGTCTTCGAACTCGTACAAAAGCTCGTCATCCATAGGCATGTACTCGATGAAAATCGAGAACTCAGTCAGCGTACTCCACAGCCACAATCGGGGTCCCAAAATTATGGAATAGAAGACGCTGTTCCGGAAAAAAATATTGGATACAATTAATACATTATTAAAAATATATCAACGTTTAAAGTACTATATCAAAGTGTACCGGTCTTCTTCGAAATCCGTCGTCGGCGTCATCTTTCAATACTCCAAAGCCGATCTGATGTCTGAAACAAACAACATTTTTGGTAAGACAAACACATAGGATGCGAATGTTGATCTTATCGGATGATACGAACGCGACTTCTTCTCTTAGTAAAATAATAAATAAATTGGGATGATAATGGACACATGATAAATTATCCCCTTTTAAATCTGTAATATGAATAAAATTTACCTTGATCGTCCTTTAAATTTAACGACTTGAAACAAGCACAACACGTCTGCCTTCCGCAGAGGCCCGTCGCTCTCTATTCGACCTGGACCGAGGGTGGAGGGTGCGATGTCCTCCCAATTCAATCATCGGGTGTTCAGCAAATGTTTCATCAATATATTCCAAATAAAATAAAATAAATCAGACAATCAAACACACAAAAATTATTAATATTCTATCACTAAAAGAAAATTAAAAAGTGGTTATGATATTGGGTCATCCAAATATGAAGCCTAGATGCTTTTTCTTAATAAAATACAAACTATTTGCAATTTTTACAAGGTCCTTTTTTATGTAAAAACTACATAATTTTACTGGAAAACAATGGATTTCTCATTCGTACAGCCAATATTTCTATAGCGTCAATTCCTATAGAGTGACTAAATCAGAATTTTTTTTAATGGACTGAAGATCGTCGTCAAAAAATACACCCCTAGATGGACATCCGATTAAAAGAAAGGCAATCAAATTATTTGAGTATTTAAAAGAAAAAGAACGCGTTTCTATGCCCTAAATATGTAAAAGGTAATTTAAAATATAAAAATGGGAAAAAGTGTTTGAATTGCTGATTTCCTTCAAATCACAAATACAATTGAACAAAACCTTTTTTTATGAGTACCTAACTTTCTACAAGGTTTTTTCTATAGCGTAATTATCTCCATATCTCGATGCTATTGAAGGGTTGACTATATATGGCTAAAATTGTACTATCTTCTATTAAAATAAAATTATTTATATAATTTGAAAAAACCTCACATGTAAACATTATACAGTACTAATATTTAAGCGCCATATTTGGATGACCGTTTATTACCCATTTGCCAACGGAATTTGATAGTTTTCCAATCGCAATGTTTTTTGTGTAATATAATATAAAATGCTATTGTTAGAATGGTAGCCTCATGCTACGTATAAATACAAACACAATAGAGGCTGCGCGTCTCTATGATACAAACGGAGAGCCTTTTAAAAAACTACATAAATATTTTTGATTGGAGATTAAAAATTTGAATCGAGCAGTAAATGATCATGGGATGCGACCTGCTTGGGTCATGATTTAATCAAAACTTTTATTAGCGATTCATTCGATATACTAATTGTTAATTATCTCACTTTTACTAATTTACTTTAGACATATTACAAACACCAATTTCTACGGCACAGCCTTAGACAACCTTAATGATTAATATGCATGCGAAAGTCGATTGATTGAAATAAATTAGAATAATGGGTAATAAAAAATTGCACCCTCTAAAAATACTATTTCAGGTATGGTGGCATTTGCATGCACGAAAATTATTCGTATCGAAAAATATGTGTGTACAAATTTTAAACTGCCAATTTAGCTGGAAAATATTTTTTTGTTTGTTGTTTTGGTCCATTTCAACTATTGCTACAACTATACATTACAACTACAATGATTGCATGTGTATTTATATTCATAACCCGATAATGAGGTTCAATCGAGAGGTCGTGGACATGTATGGGGAAACATCAATCACCAGCTTCGTACAAACCTACCGTCTATATTGGGCATGCTATGTAACACACGCAACTCCGTGCCATATTAGATTCGAGACCGAGTGGCAGTAGACTCGTCGGAAGACCTTGTCTACGCTGGGATACGCCGCACGCTTGTGTCTGACAATTAATGAGTTTTGTGGTAGTTCTTTCAGCATTTAGATTTATCAAATTAAGAGTTTGTATAACACTAGGAACTTCTTTTCATGAGATATTACGTAGTATCATATGAAGATTCGGAAAATCAGTTAGCCAAAGATCGAATTAAATTGAGAAAGATTCTATATTATAAAGGGTGTTTTGCATATGAACTGACCAAATATTTTTAAAGGGTTTTTTGCTACGTTTCATACCCCACACACAGACCCTATGTTCTAAGTGTCAAGGTTGCCAAAATAGATTTTTTTTCAAAATTTCACTTTTAAATCATTATAGCTTTCATTTTTGTGCAAGTTCAAATTGGGGCACAGCGCAATAAAATCGAATAGAAATATTAACAAAGGCTTCTAAGAAGAATAGATTTTTGAGATAACAATTCGAAAACTATGAATATGAATGCTAATTTGAATCTCGACAATGAGCTTGTCAAAGTCATTTTTAAATTAAGCCACTCCCCAATCCGTTTTATTCAGCAAATCTCTCTCTAACATACCTTTTCCAGCTATTACAGTAATTTATAATCAGTAAAAAGTTTAAAAAATGAACGAATTAATTAAGAGTTTGAAGAATTAATCGCTCATAAGACTTATGACTTTTATAAAAATGGGTTGAGCAAATTTATTTTTTCTGTGGCAAAGGGCTATCGAAGCTAATGGAGATAATTTGTTTTGAATAAATTATGTTGTTATGATCCATCCCTCATCTTCGAATTCATAAATTAATCGTCGTTATAGTTAGTAGTAGAAGTTTTATCGACAAGAATATAAGCGATTGTGGTTGAATATTTTATCATGCTATATCGTATAATTGAAGCAAAAATAGTTCTTCGCGAATGAGAGAAACAGCAATAACGGTCAGCTAGCTAATAAACGAACCGTCTGCGTTAACATCAACTGCATCGATTTCTGAAACTATTACTTTAACATTAGTGTAGGTAAGGGAGGTGCAAATGCAGGGCTTGGGTATGAGTAATTGGAAAAATGAGGGGAAGTGTCCTACATCGTGTATCTTCATTGAGAATGCACGTTATGATACATTATTCAACTCTTTTAGTATTACCACTGTAAAAATAGAAAGACAATTTGTATTTATTTCCCCATTGATTTAGCAATTTTCCCAGTAAAAGATGAAGCTGTGTTTGTGTAATACATAATAAAATAGGCATGCTACCGGTCTTCTCTCCTCTCTTTCCAATGAATTGTCTCTTGAAATTTCGCTTTTAAAATGGAATGACTTGGTACTAATCGACAATAAAATAAAGCTATTCGTGGTTCAAATTTATCCGTCGTGCTTTTAAATCTGCTGAAACTTATTGTGACGCTAAGCGTTATAAGTTAAAGTCATATTATGAAATTGTTTTGGACCGTTATGAATTTGTCAAATATGAAAAATACGTCAAACCTTCGCTGAAGGATATATTCTACCCCAAACAACGGAAAATTCAACCTCAAATGACCCCAGAAATCCAGACAAAAGTATTGATTTTCAAGGCATGGCTGGCGTAAACAAGTGTGATGCGAGATATACTTGTTGCGTGCTATTTTCATAACATCCCGTTTTCTTGGGGACAATTTTTATTTTTAATACATCGAAGTTAACAGAGCTAAAATGATGATTTATAGGATTAAGAAAATCACAATTTTAAGCAACATGTCCATATAAATGCTTCGGATTTAATTTTAATAGATGTATTATTAATTCGTTACGCCATCATATTTTTGGATGTCTTCGAAGAAAAATCCTTAGCGTTTTTATATGAAAATGATGGAAATACATGAAAAATTGAATTCTTGAGTCGTTTTTCAAAATAATAAATTATTATTTCAGATGATAATATTGTTGGAGAGTCATTTGGGATTTAATCAATCATCGGTTATAATTAGGCATAGGCAAACTATTGGCACAGTGAACGTAAAGAAAATATAATAAAAAAATATAAGTAAAGCATTTTTTTTTTCATTGGAACCTCCTCCAAAATCTTCAGATAAAATTCTGATATGATGATAAAATAGAAATCTATTCAATTGTACCATATACTATTTTATATAGAAATCTAGAATGCCGACGATATCATTACTTTTATCACATAGAGATGTCACTATGTGACCTGAGTGGTGTGTCTTTAGGGTTAAATCTGGTGAACATGAAGGTATTTTTGTGTTTTTAATGGATTGCGTTTAAATATGAGCATCAACCAAATAACTACCCGACCAGCTTTTCGCTTTCTCATAACTATCACTGCTCCAAATCACTATTAAACAATACATTTGACGAATAAAATTCGCAATATATTTAGCGAAAAGAGGAGAGGGGGTAAAATTGACATTTTTATAATGACTTTATAGCGTGGATAAAGTGGCATCCCTGAGCAATAACGCTGTTAGTCTGTGCAAGTTGAATTCGTTAAACTAACAGTGACATCTTCCGCCTCTCCTCAAACGCAATATGTCAATTTAACAGTATCATCTTTTGTGGTGCTGCGGACACATTGCATCTGGAATAAAGATAACGACATCGGATTGCCTTGGTTGCGGGAAGACGTCCTTCCCATGATCAGATCTCTTGCGCTCTCTCTCTCTCTCTCTTGTCGTAATAAAGAAAACACTGTGTGATCGGACAGACTCTACATTATCATTACCCCGAAGGTTCGGGTTTGCCTATTACACACGGACGTATTAGCAAAGATTGAATAAAAACGCAATACGTTGGTTTAAAAGATAACTTTATTTAAATTCTGTATACAGCGGTCCATAAGTTGCGCTTCGGTTAAAAATAAAATAATAATATTGCTTATAAAGCTTTATAAAAATACTTTTGTAAAAAATATTATAGATAGAACATAATGATTTAATGAATCAATATTAAGGATGTTATAGGTGCGAATTTAACTGTGATTATTTATACAACTTCATTTTGTCATAATTAACAAGCTGTATAATTTTTAATGATTGATAATTGTCAAAAATTATGAATCCTATTGCCAACTTTATTAATTGAAATGAATAAAGTTGGAACGAATTTTGGAAAAAATACAACCTGTCCCTGTTGGTCAATTCTTGTTTTTAGCTGTTATGGCTTAAGCTTAAATATTTGATAGTAATTACACAATTCTATTCATTAATTTCAATCAAACATTGAAATTCATTTTGTACTTTTGTAATCATCTCATTCAATAAAAAGGTTACACTAGGCATATAAAATAAAAGTATAAAAAGCAGTGATCCCAAGTAGAGATCCATCACAAGGAATGGAGCAAATAAAAAAATAGATGCCCTATTCTAATCAAAATTGAATTAAATTCAAATTAAATATCCATAATAAAAAGCGGCTTCATAAAAAAGATTTAATTTTAAAATGGCAAGTTTTCATCCCCCTATTCGGGGACACGACCTAAAAGCTTATATCTATTGTAATTAGGATTTACATCGACGAACTTATTCATCTCTTATGCGAAGATCGCTATTTGGTTAATATTTGCGGCCGAGTCAATTTTTATGCGCGAATGTGTCATTATGAAAATCATTATGCATTTTATTGAGAAACATTAAAAAAATATAGGAGTCATAAGGATAGGCTCATCTTAATTTCCTAAAGTTATCCCAATCGAAATGACACCGTGCGGACTTCCAAACCGCGTAAAAAGAGTCTCGGCCGTGTATGGGGTATCAAAATGCCCACCTTGGCGGTGAAAATATAAACAATAAAAAACGATGCAATAATTAGGGGCCTTAACATATTAAACATTCATACAAAATAAATCACTTGTTTATAGTTTGTGGCATAGACTTTAAAGAATACTAGTTGAATAGTTCAACTATGAGGTATAAAATTATGGGGTATGATATGATCTTATGAAGAATTATTTTTTTATTATGCTGTTTTGGTTGCTAATGGATATGATCGATAAATTATTCCATTAATAAGCGTTTTCTTATGCATAATTTTCTTTTGGTGACGAAATTAATCTAACGTATCATGTAAAATATCAAGAATACGTAAATTTTAAATATTTCATAAATCTAAATAACATAAAAAGCTGTATTTTTTTTAAAAATCAGGTGATGCATACGTTTTTTACTGGCGTATTTCGATAGATCAGAGGTTAAATATTAGATATGTGTTACGTACAAAAGGAATTTTTAAAAAAATGTTGTTATAAAAGCTTTTTAACGCTCTAACATTTCATTTAAACTTGAAAGATATATCCAAATGATGTAACATAATTGGTGTAAAAATTGGTCAATCACACATGTTCAAGATTTCGAAGATTCTTCACTGGGTTCTGCATCTACATTTTCGTTGATGCATGAATATAAAGTTGACTAAAAGTCCAAGAACTTATGCATCACCCCAATAAAATGCTTACCTACGTGTGTGAAGGCAAACATCCATTTGCTAGCGTATTTTTAAACATTCATTTTGAATGATAAGTATTTGGTAACCATACAGTTTAACGTTGAACATAAAAATAACATTATTTATGTTGTCACAAATAATGTTGCAAAAATGTTTGTCGATTCGAACCGAAAAACCACACTATTTTCATCGGAAGATGTTGTGATTTTGTTGATGCCTCGCTCATTTCCGATGGTTATTTATGGCTAGAACCGGAGAACTCTTTGATGAGGGCCTCGAGGCTGGTGTAGGTTCCTACGATGAGACCAAATATTCCGAAGATGACTAGAAATCCGTTCTTCAGCGTCATGAAGAAGCGACGTCGGGGTGAGATGTGGTACCACCAAATGCACGATTGGATCAAAGCCGGAAAAGCAAGTCCAAGTGCCGAGAGACAAAGAGCGCCAAACAAGGAGATGAAGAGATCGAGAGAAGGCACAGCAACGGCTAACAGATCTGAAAAATAAAATAAGTTGATGAATAAAGAGGTTAGACTTTTGGGTTGATCCTTGTAAAGAAAGAATGAGAAAAAAGATCTATAAATTGATTTGATACAGGGTCTTTCAATAAGGACGCTCAAAATTTGTTATATTATTGCGCCCGTATTATTATAGCAAAATCAATAAAACTTATTGTATAATATTTAATAGTATGTGGCAAATTGTCATTGAAGATTATAGCGATGAACAACGTGTGCAAATTATCAAATTTTATTTTCAAAATCAGCACTCCGTTCGAAAAACGTTTCGCCAAAGAAATCAGCGCATGCCACGATGTATATTCTGCACGAGTGATATGAGGGCACAGTTATTTCGCGCGATTTAACGGCTTCAGAATTCTTTCTTCGGGGCTATCTTAAATTGCAGATAATTAAAGTCAACATAATTAACGGCATCCAGCAAATTCAGACAGATTCATGCGACAGTCATCGGAAATTGGATACTATATTTCATATTTAATGCCATAAAATATTATTTTGCATAAATGAAAAAGGAAGTAAATATCTTAAACACAAGTTGTTCACAATATCTCTTATATCTCCTACACATAGTATGATAAAATATTTGTCAGTCAAAGATCAACTATTTGAAATTTTCAAAGGTATTGTATTATTCAATTGTCTTCAAAAATGGAGTCATTGTTGCTATTTTTATTGTGTTGTACGAATTTTAACAGCGTGGTGACAATACAAGATTTCCGCTAACTTTGTATGAGTTCAAATTGGGGGACAGAGCTTTCGGAAAAGAATCGATTTGTAAAAGATCAATTTAAAAAAATTATGCAAAAAACATCGCTTGTAATGAAAAATGGATTTTGTTCAACAGGAAAAGATATGGGCAATAGTTGAATGGCAATGAATTTCTAGAACACCGACCAAAAGTAGTTATAAGGGTTCCATAGGTCAGATATTTTTGTCGGCCATTTATTCAGTTACAGCTGATTCTTCCGATGGATAAGTGGTCGTGCGCTCCCGCCACCTCCCGTCATCCTTTTTTTGGCTTTGGAGAACAATACCACCGCGAATATTCATCAGAAGCTCGTGGAAATTTACGGTAGTGATGTGATGAGTCGACAATATATGACGAAGTGGGTTAGGTTGTTCAGATATGACCGTACTGATACTCACAACGAGGCAAGGAGTGGGAAATCATCAGTGATTTCTGAAGAATTTGAGCAAAAACTTAATGAAAAATTGCCAAATTACCGCCGTATGACGCTTGACGAGGTTCATAAAGAACTTCTGAAATTCGCCTTCGTCATATTGTGTCGGAAAAACTCGGTTACAAGGAGTTATGTGCGATATGGGTGCCCAAAAGGGTTCACATATGTGGTATGTCCTAATATCAACCGATGGATGTTCGAAGAAGATACATACCACTGGGTGCTTGAAATAAGATACTTACATGTTAATACAACGATACTTGTACGTAAAACGTATTCCCAAACTCCAAGACGTTTGCTGTTGCTGATTTTTGGTTTTAAATAGGCATTCCAAGCAATGTCGATAGCCACATAACAAGCAATAGCATGGGTGATGATAATTGCAAATGCTTGTGTGCATTGGACGACTTGAGCCAAGCTGAAACAAGATTGATATTTTTAATGCTGTGCTATTTTGACAATAAAAATCTAAATAATTGCTAAAATTAATACATTTCAGTATCGCTAGGGAGATTCAAAGTAATGCTTCCAGCTGATTTGTCCCCATACTGCAGATATCCAAAGAAGCCCATAGCAACGTACAGGATGACAATCACAACCATTCCTCTGTTGAGTACTCCAGTAGTCCCTCCGAATGATTGAGGCGTCTTCATCTCGTTCTCAAGTGGTAACATCTTTAAAAAAATAGATAATTTCGATACAATAGATCATATTTGGGGGTTCGTTAAATAGTTTCAAATAATTTTACCACTCCGATGGCTTCGAGAGCAAAAAGCACAGTGCCGAAGAACAACGGGAACTCCCTCACGTTTCCGACTGCAACTCGATCATCGAATGATGGCGGCTGTCTGAATATATAGTATAGGATGATTCCGAAGCTGACGACGGTGATGATGTTGGCAATGGTCGAAAACGGCGCCAAAAATTTGAGGCTCTTCACCCAATTGATAAGAATCAATGGGATCAGGACGATTGTCATGTAAACTGTTATGCTGATGTCCGAACCGATATAGTAATTCGACACTGACTTGATATTTTCAGAAACGAATACGATGTAGACACAACACGTCCCAAGCTGATAGATCAAAAGAAATACGTTGACGACGTGACTGAAAATATACAATAAATTTGTGAACACAATAGAATGGATACAGTACACATTTACCCGTTGATTAGTAATCGCGCATATATGCGTTCGGACTCGAGTTATCCAGAATAAGCGTTCTCGCATATTGAGTGAGAAAATTAGTGAATCGGAGACAGAGATGCTGGGAGTGTCTGGTGTTTCCTCATACACTCGTACATCAATGGCAAGGTTGTACTATAAAGCTACCCCTACACATCTGAATATTCTCAAATATTGCAAAGAGCGAGCCATAGCGCTTCATTTTTAATACCGTGCTTCTATTTCTAAGACAATGTTATTATTTATTCAAATCGTTTACGCGAAAAAATGAATGAATATTGTGTGCTATCAACAGTGTTAAGGTCCATTTATTAATCCACAAGCTTCACTCACGCCGCGCGGCCATGAGAGAAAATTTGATTTATGTGGACGATAAGTGAACATACAAATACAGCATTCATGTTTATCTCAATTTAACATTAATTTCGCTAATCAAAGGATTAATCTATGTATTGCATAAATCTTACCCAGAATATGGAGCCATCTTTTTGCACCAGTTTGGACCTTCCATCAGGGCTGCTTTTGCCACTTCCGGGTATGTCATACGTGGCACCATCCACCTCTTGCAGAGCTCAATCTGAGCATTGACCAGCATATGAATGCAATATGTGCAGAGAAAACCAATGATGAACGTTCCACATAGTCCAACTGTGTATCCCGCGTGAGAAAACGCATTAGGCATTGCTAAAATTCCGGTCCCGAGACTTCCCTTCAGTAAGTGGAGCAGAGTCTCTGTATTCCTAAATGCAAATGTTTATCATAAGATCAACGCAGTTTACTCCATCATAACTGTTAAAGCATCAACAACAGCAAGTTCTATAAAAACTACAATAATTTAGAGCAGCGAGCATCGAAGAGAAAGCGAGAACTTGCTTAGGTCATGATTTGAGCTGCATTAACAATTATCGTCAATAAATACACCTTTAATTAGAGGCCAAATTATAAAATCCTGCATATTTTAACATATATTTATATAGAGGTCTTTCAATAAGGACGCTTAGTTTTTGAATGTAAATAAAACAAGTTTTGTGTGAGACATTTTCTTTTTTGGAAAATAATATTTTATAGCATACAGTGTCTTTCAAATGTCCGCCGCGTTTTTGCTCGGTGGCACGAGTTCGGGAGGTCCAATTTTTGATGGCTTTGTCGCATAAATCTGGCTAAAATTACCGGATGGCGTTCGTTATGTTGAATTTAAAGACATCAATTGTTTGCGGTTCATATGCATAAAGTTGTGATTTAAGATTGCCCCAAAGGAGGAACCATGCCCTCAAATCAAACGTGCAGAGTGTCCATCGTGGCATGAGCTGGCATGGCGTATCTCGCGTGGATTGGTATCGTCCCAAACCCGAAAATTTTGCTTTTTCACACATCCATTCATCCTCGTCGCCAAAAATGTTATTAAATAATTCACAATAAATTCAACAGATGTTGCTTTAACAACATAGCCGTAATAATCTAACAAATTTAGAGCGTCTCTATTGAAAGACCCTGTAAATAAAACAAAATATGAATACACTTACGTCGTAGGATGCTTTACTTTTCTGAAGAGGTAAGGATTGTATTCTTCTTTTCGGATGACACCGTTGCTGGACTGAGCACTGGTTGGATTTGGATCTCCTCCATTTTCTCCAGTTGGATTTGAATTGTTTGAAAAACTGAAATCATCAATCGTTTCCGTGACATAAATTCAAGATTTTGACATCAGCTTAATGACACATAATCATCAATTTGATAAACAACGCAGCAATAACACATAAATGACAAGTTGATCAATAATTTGCGAATAAATGAAGAGCGCATTTCTTAATAATTCAGCGCACATTTATAGCAATTGCATCGCTGCACTATCACATCTGATTAAACAGAATATCAGCATGCATCTTTAAACGGCAGGTTAGCGTTAGAGATCTAAAATATGGAAGTTTTGAAACCATTATTTTAGAGGAAATGCTTCCGAATTATATGGTTATGTACTTTCGCTTCGGCACTATTGCATAAATGAATGATAAGATTATGACCGGATTCTTCAGGCTTTTCAGTTGTTAAAATTAGGTTTTCGTTTCTGTTATTCGTATCAATTTATATTGCTAAGATGATTGATTTGTAATTAAGGTCCAAAATGATTTACCTTTTCAAAGAAATCCCATCCGGGTCAAACGAAGGATTATCAGCGGAAGCATTCAGAACTTTCTCATCCTGAAAAAAATACATCCTTATATTTAAATTTATTCACATTTTATCATTTGAAATTATCGATCGGATTTATTATGAATCGCAATCATGCTTAATAAATCAATATATTTTTGAATGAATTGACTGAAAACAGCGATTTATTTTTGCGCTCTTATCTGTTCGAGGGCAGGGCCATTTAAAACAAATTAAAACGCTAACCAATAAAAACATATCATACGAGGGTATTCCCAGAAGTATCCTACCTGCCGTATAGATGGGGGGCTGTTCATTTTAAAAAATACTATGGCAACCATTATCAAAGTCGAGCTAGATTATACTCTGGGGGAGTCTGTTCCTTCGTTTACAATATATGACAGACGACAGACAGCGACTAACAGGCTTGGAGGATCTATAATGTCGACCCTATTGCCGATGCTGCTGTATGATTTGTTCCGGGTTACCCCAGTTTAGCCACACAGAGAGGGTCTTCTACTGATCTTTACTCCCAGAGGAAACGCTACACGCCTTCTAAAGGAGGCACCACCATCGTAGGAACCACCAACTTCAGACAACATGCACTCGAAGGTGCGTTGGAGGAGGACTAACTGTCGGAAAGCAGTTCAGTTGCAGATAGCGAAATAATAAAAATTTCAACATTGTCAATTGAAATCATTACTTTGGCAAATCAATTCGGTGGAGAAGGTTTTGATACCTTTTCTCAAAATTATGTCGATAAATTGCTTGAGGATATTCCCTTGAACGATGATGATATTATTGATTTGATATTATATGACAGCGAAGAAACAGAAGGCGATATTTAAATGGGAAAAATCCTGCCCCCCTTTATTATTTTTATGCGATTTTTGGTACATTTTATTGCATTGATTTGAAGTTATGCGGTATTTAAAAATAATGGAACCTATCCCTCAGTTTTCTATGTAGTTCAACTCTTTTTTTATGCGATTTTTATGCGACTCCCCGTGGAACGTATCTATCGCATAAAAACAGACCCAAGTGTATATATATTTATAGAACGATAAAGTGACTGAATGCTGTCCTTATGTTTTATTACTTTGTTTACTTACTGTTCGTACAATTCAAGTAAAAAAGTAACACTTTTTGTGTTTTATCATCAATAATATATGCACCACATATTGAAAACCACTGTTTCTACTGAAATTTAGTTTCAATCTATTAGCCGGCTTAAGAATTATATCAAAAAATCGCCCGTACTTCGGACGAACACCGGACTATAAAGTGTTGAGTTCGCAAAATGTGGACGCACGCATTAAAGTGTTCGGACATAGTGTATCGCATTGAATGGAAAATAATAAATGCAATTTTTACAATAATATCGCTCGCATTATCGCTTATCAAAGCAAATTTAATTAATATTTAAATTTCGCAACAATATAAAATATTTTCTACAGGCCATGTCATAAAACTTTTAATAATAAACCGCTAACACCAAACGTCAATTCTGTTAACCCACACAAAAAAAACAATAATGAAGAACGGGTTTATTTCACATTTTATATTAAATATATATGTTAGGTCTAATAACTTAACAGACGAGTGCCTGGACTTTGAAAGGTTATCGTGACAATATTTTAGTGATATTTTCAAATGCAATTTAATTTCTTACTATATATTTTTTAAATCTAAAAAAAAGCACCAATTGGAATTGGTTTATGCAAAAATACTTGTTTTGTTGTTGTCTATTTGCTAGTCTTTCTGCACGATGATCATGAACTTTGATTGTTATTTGTATTTATTTTTATTGATTTATTGCCCTTTTGTGTTTTCATAAAATCAACGTTTTAATCAATTTCCAGTTTGTTCAGGAGACGAAGATCATCGGCAACATATTGGCCTTTATATAATATCTGGCATTTAAATACGATCATATTTATATATACCAATCTCCGCCTAATATAGAAGCTTTTTGTCTAGTGTCGAAATTGTATCGTAATTTAATTGTCTCTCCTTCCGTCTTTTGGAAGTTCCTTATGCGACATGAATCGCCGTCAAATACAAAGAAACGGGCTCCCTTTAAAAGGGAATGCCCTCGTTTATCGATGCACTGAGTTCCCCAAGTTCATCAAGTGACCTCCGATGCAATTTCTGCAGCTGAACAACGCATCAAACGTCGCAGCGACGAAGTCAATGATATTCATACTGTATATTTAATTTTTCCTTTTACATTAAATTGAGAAAATTTGATGTGAGTATATTCATTTCATTAGAGAAAAAAAAATAATCTAAAATTTTATTATATAGTTTGTAGGTCATCATACAATACGGTGAATACGATTTTATTGAAATTTAATTTTCTAGCAATTTTCGATACTGGTTTTGCTATACGCGTGCAGAAACGAGTGCTCAATTGAAATAAATTAATAAGAAAAGACCATGAATGCTTCGGTATGTAACTGCAAAATTCACGATCAACCATCAAGGTGATGGCCAATTTGATCGAAGAAAACGAATAAAACAAGCTTATTATTTTATCTGGCGAATTATCTAATAATATTTACGATTTTTGATCAAACGAATGTTCAAATTTCGTCAAAAATTGCGGCATTTCTAGAAGCTAAGATGTTCGCCATGATGGCTGATCAGAAAGTCCGAATAAAAAATCTATTATAAATACAAAACCGCATTGAAGACAAGTTCTTTGCATTGTTAAGAGTCACATTAGTGATTCCATTTTGAGAAAACAACGTCTTTCATCACATTATATACAGCTTTGGGAAAGAGCATTTTAGCTGATCCAATTACACCAGCATTGGATTCAATTTGAAATTATAGAATTTGATTTTGCAATTTTTTTACAGTCAACCAGAATTAATTGGCCATAATTCCAGGGATGAATAATTCCTGTGGCAATATTTTTGTAACAATTGGCTTATCGAAGTAATGCATCGATGATTAAACACTTCAATGGTGTATTTCATTGAAGATAATTGAACACATGAGATCCATTCATCAATAATATTCACCTAAGCGATTTTTATCAATGCGGAAATAGCGGAATCAATCTGTAGGTTGGTTTTAATCTGCACTGTATGCGATGGACCATACGTTTTACCCGTTTGAAATATCATTTTTCCAATGTTGTTCCTATGAGTTTTACGCGTTACACGTTTACGGTACAAGCCAAAGAAATAGTCCCTTTTCGAACAGCATTTTAACTGTTTTGTAAGTAATAGCTGTTTATGGAGCACAGCCTGAGATGAAAACGATTCAAAATGCAACTGACATGGAAATGCATTTAAAATCGTTTTTTGCTTCTTAACCGAAAAGTTTTGACGAAAAAGGAATCCATGGACTGCCAAAGCAATGGAACGACGTGTTGAATAATAAAGGGATTCATATTTTATAATGTTATATATATATATATATATATATATATATATATATATAGAATTTTTATTATTAATCAATTCGGGGTTTCTTTTGCTAAATATGCGAAAATTCTTGGGTCCCCCTAATATACGCAAACGCAACATAAAATGATTTTTTTAAACGCAAAGCGGCAACGAAAACTTTCGCAAATTTATCTAAATCTACACAGATTGAATTTTTTCTGTATCATTCGAGTCCAAACGCATATATGCGTGATTACTCTTTAAGGGATTAACTATAAGCTATATATTTTAATTGAAGATCCTTCCACTTAAAAAGGTACAACATTGAGATGTGCTAAATTCTATATTACTATAATAAATGATGACTTTGATGGTATATTGACTGTGTTATTTGAGAGTTTTCTATATATCTATAGCTGAAGACTCTCTAACGGTCATTAAAATTAATTTGGCAAAAAAGCCAAAAATACAGACTTGCAAATTTACGAAGAGAAATTTAAGCCTCTAAACCCACATACCAGCAAATATGAGAAAAGATTTTTCAATTAAGGTCAATATAATATTTTTGGCAAGCGACAGCTTGTATTAGAATATGTTCTTTTTTAGGTGCTTGATTGAGGATTTCAATAAGATATAACCGTTTCTTAATCGACAGATGCTTTTTTGTTGTGAATGCAAACCAAGCCAAACTCAATAGGTACATGATAAGGAAAAAAATAGCTCCTATTTTAATTCGCAATGCGTATTCGGACCAGAAACCGGTTTTGGGGTGTGCTACTTTGATGGAATCGCAGCCATAGACTTGTCTGCCTCACACAACACATGGATGTTCAAATTCGTGCAGTTTGCCGAAATTGAGTATTTAAGACGCTTTTGCAAAATTATAGTTTTAAAAAAATTGTACAAACATTTGCGATAATCGATTGATGATTCTAGGTCACCATTGAATGCATGTCTGGGAAATTATTCATTTTGCAAGACTTCCAAGACGAACCGGTTTTAATAATAAGGATGCACATACCCATCCTTTAGCGAATTTTAAACCATAATTGTAAAAATGATCATAGCAATTTTTTGTCGTAAATAACATCAACCAAATTGGCGTATTAGCGACCCAAATTTTGTATAATTTTTGAGCCTCGGACATTCCTGTATTGTGTGTCGAAATACCAAACTTGTTTGGCATTATATTTTATGTTAGCATGTGATTTATTTTTTGTAAGAATACGATGTCATGATGCAGCGATCCACAGGTTCATATTAACTATTTGGCTGCCGCGATGTATTTTAAAAAAAGAACAGAAGTTAGTTTGCTATCTTAATTCCTCTTGTTTGATCGCGCTAGCGCAGGGATCGGCATCCAGCGGCTCGCGAGTCACATGCGGCTCTTTGGGTGTAAAGCTGCGGCTCTTTAGTTCCATACAGATTTTTTTTTTAAATCTGAATTGATTAATGAGGATTAGGCACAATTTCTATCTCTCAACCGTCGAATAGTTATTTTTATCAAAAAACTTTATTTATGCGAGTACTATTTATTGTTGGCAAGAATTTTTTTATGGCTCTTTAAACACTTTGACATTTGTAAAAAAGGTTGCCGACCCCTGCGCTAGCGTATAAGCAAAACAATGTTAAACACCGATACCCTGATGCACAGAAATTACCCGTATTCGAGCATTTTGGAGTCATCAAAGGGTTAAAACTTTTATAAAAATGTAAATCTTCCATATTTGCCAAAAATGCGTATTTTTTAGTGCACTTTCCATATATTTCCAAGTTCAATTTTTAAAATGTCAATTAAACAAATTGCAAAAGTTGTTCTTCAAGGTTGACGAGTTGTACTTCCATCGCAATAAGTTATACAAGTTTTAACAAATATCAGCCTAGATCGAAAGTTGTCGATGCTCAATGTATGCAGGATCTGCCCTATCAAGTGTTACCAGCCTCGTTTAACTGCCGATGCTGTTATTAAACAAGGCTGCGCTGATGCTGCGAACAACGCATTCGTTTATTTTGCAATTGCAACGAAATTCACACGCAATGGCAGATTGCCTAATATCCGGCAACCGGTTATTGTCAGCGATCTGGACTCAAATTGTCTCGATCGGCAGCATCGCAAAAATAAAACAACGACTGTCCGAAACGAACGGCAAAATTCAACAGATGAGGATCAGCAGAAGAAATAATGGCTCAAAAAAGTGTATTAAATGATTTAAACAGATGTAGATTTGGTCCGCATCGATTTTATTTCAACAAAGGTGCTAAATTTTAAAACATAACTATATAATGCATATTAATAATCTTAATGCCGGACAGCGATATATCGTCATTGTTAATATTTGCGGATGCCAACGTCGATATATCGTCGCGCCTTATTATTCGCATCGCAAAAGGATTCAAAGATACAAAATTTGATAGAAGATCAAAACTCAAACTTCAAAACCCATCTGTCTCAATGCATTTACCAGAACGGAAGATTAATTTTTAAAATAAGGCAGTTTTCTTGCTTCTCTTAATAATACGGAATGGAATGGAATGTCTAAGAATCAAATCCTCGAGTGAGTATTGAATAGAATCATGCAGTGAACTACTTGTGGTCATTATATGATGATGATGGATCAATAATTTGTTATTTGAAATGCGTGTGATTCTCGTTATATTTGTTTTTTTAATAAACGTCTCAATTAATAATGAGATTTATATTCAATGTAATAGGAAAAACGATCCGGTTTTTTACAAAGAACAAGGTTATTCAGTCAGGGAACTATGTTTCTCTATGGAATCTTTAGTGACCTCGGAGAAGAGATATTCAAATATTCAACCTCTAAAAAGGTAAAACATTCATTATTTATAGATTACCAATATTATTAAGGCTGATAACAACAATATGGAAGAAAACGGTATATTTTCGGAACCATTTAATGAGGGTGCTTATAAAAATTTGAGCTAATATTATCATAGCAAATTTAAGAAGCAGTGTAACATTTTTGCTTTATTTGACAGTTATTAAGTTGATCTCGATGTTGTCGCATTCTGATCCATAATTTTACAATCGTCATTCATGTGAAGGTTAACTGATAAAAGTGGACAAGGTTTTTTTGGTCCACAGTACTCTCAGAGGGCTCTATGCATCAGTTCATGTTCAACCTTGCCATAAAATACATTTTTTGTGTGTTAATAATTTGAGTAAGTATTTTTTTTGTGGGAAGTACTGATGACGAAGCAATTTTTACATTGAATGCCAAAAGGTATCATTTTGATTGAGAAACATACGCCTGTGGCCAGAGATTTTGGTATACAAAGTTTTTCTAATTATTTGATTATAACAAATACCATTTAAATTTTCTTAATATTTTTTTAAGAATCTATGAGTATGAATTCCGCTTGAATGCTATGTCAAATTTCATAAATTCTACTAAATCTAATAATGAAATTATTATAAACAAGATAAAATATTAAAGGAACTCAAGAATATTCGCGTATTTTGAGACCTTATGTCCAAGCGCACTTTTGTCGATATTTATTTGTAGATGTTGATACGCGAATATTCTTGGATCTCCCTATAATGTATGCAAACACAAAACCAAATATATCACCGTATCATGTATACATTTTTCGACTATAATTCGGCATCTATATATCGCCATTTCGCACTTTCAGTGAAAATTTCTGGCAATGATATAAACACTGTTTTGCACGCAAACTGTTAAATCCGGTGATCATTTTTTTACTCCTCGTATTAAAATAAGGATTTTTATACGATACACAACAATACTCAGTCTATAAATAAAAGGAATAGAAGGTTTTTGACCAAATTGGCACCTATATTATGTTCGTGTGTAGAAGTTACAGCTATTAAAAAATGCTAAAATTTTTGAAAAAACGCTGATATTAAGGAATTTAAAAGTAAGAATTTCTTGTGTAGTTTAAAAACACAAATACTGTGATTCTGATGAATTAATTTGGATTCCTGCAAATGCAAAACGAACCTTCAAGCCTACAGCTGCTTGTTGATGGCGCTGAGTGAGCTGATAATTTATTCTGATGAAGAATGAAACCATTTCTCCTACCACTGTAATATTACAAAATATCCAGAAGCTGACATATTAACATGGTGTTGAATTTAAAAACGTAAAACCATCGCTTCAATTACATAAATTTGAAATGTAGTTCGATGTCTATGTATCGCCACTCCGCACTTTTAGTGGATATTTTTCGCAAAACATGTAAAAACATTAAATCTGATAACTTACACGCGTTGTTCAACGCCATATTTTTCCATGGTAATTTGCCATATACTATTAAATAATTTACAATAAAGTTGGCAAATATTCTTCAACAACATGGCCGCTGTAATCAAATTAATTTCAAGCACTCTTATTGAAAGACCCTGTACGATCCTTCACAATATTGAGTCTGCCTTCTCAATATTGTCTTTTGTAGTGCAAACAACCAATAAAAATAGTTTCGGAACATCTAATCCCGTCCTCATATTAGACTTTGAGAGTTTGGGATCCTACAAATGTCACACGATTACTATCGGGTTTACAGCAACAGATTTCCGATCAAATATATATCCTCCAATTGCCAATTACTATTGGAAATTAGTACACGCACCATTGGAAAAAGTAAATGGCATCACTATGGGAAAATGCTAACAATAACGTTAACAAATATAAATTTTTCTGACATGAAAAAATCAGTCAGTTTTTTTTACCGAAGAATGGATCAAATAACTTACAACCTTTGCAAATATCTTTGCAATTACTCATTTAGATTTAAATCAGCGCATACCTAATGTGCTTATTAACAAAATTCTATGAAACCAACAATGAAAAATGGCGTCTGTGTTTCCATAAAGCGATCCAACGTTTCCTTTCAGTTTTATTTATTTTTAGTTGGACGCACCAATTCATTCAACAGCCATTCATTTGCGTCACCATGACATTGAGTGGGATTTGCTATCACTTTACAATGGACACACTTTGGACTTGACGAATGCCAATGAAAAATGCTCGAAATCACTGTAGCTTAAAATTCGTATTCGTCGTGATATGGACGATTCCTATAGGGGATTATCCTACGGATTCAGATTGGGTTTTATCTGGATTATAATCCGTACTAATGACAACCGGACAGAGGATGGTCAAAAAGAGAAAGTCCAATAGCAGTATATTCGTGAGTAGGGAATCCAATCCCGGGATCCCGGACAGTTTTAGGTACTTAAGAATCCCGGGATTAGAAAACGTAATCCCGAAAATCCCGGGATTGAAATTTTTATCTAACAGAAATCGTACACCTCACCAACACGATGAATGATGCTAAATCCAGACATTTCCGACGAAATTTGGACGCTTGGGAACAGTGGCGTAATTACTAAATGGTGAACATAGGCGACGCCCAGGACCAATGACTGGCTAATCTATGTATACATATATAGCGTACATGTATGCTTTTCAAATTGTTATAGTAACCTTTCCCTACCGGTGATGTATTTACTACACATCGACTCTAATAATGGGAATATCGATATGAAATATAATAGATACGGGGTTCAGAATTTTGGTATTCCTCCGTAATATAATTACAAATCACATCAAAGTATTATAGTATAAAAGTATTCATCTGCAGCGACGGAAATAAATAATTTGTCGGGAAATCGGGAATTTTGCGATTTTTCAAATAATTTATCACCGAGCCATTTTTTCAAGTTTGAAGAAAGAAAATAATCAGAGTTCTATTTTCTCAGATGTGAAGTGATGGACCCATTTTTCGTCCATGGTTATGAATTTATGCACGAACTTGGCTTTATTGCTTGCCAAACACTTGATTAAAATATCCTCACGATGCGGTCTTTGTCTCATTGTGAGCAAACGCGGCACCCATCTTGCGTACAGCTTTCTCATGTCCAAATTTTCAGTCGATATGCGATGTTCAGCACTTTTTGAAATACTTTTCAGACTGAGAGACTTTTAATCGTTTAAA